>CM046372.1:1213839-1251865 GCA_025413025.1 Ficus hispida | reverse complement strand
ATAGATTAACCAATCAGCCCACTTTATTGCGATTAAGGTCACCTTTTCAGTGGAGAAATTGGCTGAGATTTACGTATCCCAGATAGTCAGATTCCATGGAGTACCAAAATCGATCATCTCAGACCGTGATGGACGTTTCACAATGCTATGGGGTCGAAGTTGAAGTTCAGTACGGCATTTCACCCCCAAACTGACGGTCAATCGGAACGGACCATCCAGACACTGGAAGATATGCTCAGATCATGTGTGTTGGATTTCAAGGAAACTGGGATCAGAAGCTGCCATTGATCGAATTCTCCTACAACAACAGTTATCATGCTTCGATAGGTATGGCTCCATTCGAAGCATTGTATGGAAGAAAATGCCGATCGCCTATCTACTGGCAGGAAGTGGGGCAGAAGCAGCTGCAAACCACAGACTTCATTAAGAAGACCTCTGAGGATATTCAGATGATCAAGCAGAGGCTCGACATAGCTTTTAGCAGACAGAAAAGTTATGCCGATAAACGTAGGAGGCCCTTGGAATTCCAAGTGGGAGATGCGGTGTTCATCAAGATTACTCCTATGAAAGGAGTGATGCGATTTGGTAAAAAGGGAAAGCTTAGTCCGAGGTATACGGGACCATTTGAGATTCTCGAACGGATTGGAAAAGTTGCTTATAAGCTTGCCCTACCGCCTGAGTTAGCTTCGATGCATAATGTTTTCCATGTGTCGATGCTCAAGAAGTATGTGTCAGACCCTTCCCATGTACTTAATCAGGAACCAGTGGAGGTTCATACGGACTTAACCTATGAAGAAAAGCCAGTTCGAATTCTGGATCGGGAAGAGAAGGTCTTAAGGAACAAAACCATTCCCATGGTTAAAATATTGTGGCGAAACCACATGGTCGAAGAAGCAACCTGGGAGTTGGAAGATGAGATGAGAAAGAACTACCCTTATTTGTTTTAATTTTCGGGGACGAAAATTTTTAAGGGGGGTAGATTGTAATAACAAAAATTTACAACGTTACAATTTCTTATATAGAAATTTGAATTGTACCGTGAAGGTAATTATGCAAAAGCCCGGTTTAGGGTTTTTATTCAGAATTGTGAGTTCTTATGCTTTTATAAGACTAAAAAATGATTGCTTAGTTGAGCATACGACCTTTTGAGGAAAAAGGTATGAAAACGCTATGATTTTTACAAAAGTCAAAGTTTGACCCGAGAGTCAAAGTTTGACCAGAAAGTCAAAGTTTGACCAGAAACCGTCAAAGTAAACCAAGAGAGTCCATGTTGTCAGAATAGGCAACATTGACCTAAGAAAGTCAAAGATTGGCTAGAAAGATCAATTCTTTGACGATATCGAAAAATGGTTAGCAGTATAGGAAGTATACTGCGGAAAACCAAATTTTTCAGATAAAATGGTTTAAGTTAGATTCAAAACCACCATAGAAAAATCAAGCACACTAAGTAAGAGATTAAAGGCCAAAAGGCTAGAAACGAAAAAAGAAATTTTCGTATAGTCCATTATTAGACAGATAAATTTTGGACTGCATTTTAATAGCCGGTACTGTGAATCAAATACCACAGTATCAACTATATCTGTTTAGTATTGAGTTATACTGTCTAATGAAGAATTAGGCCAAATAAGGCCTTAATGGTGATGTCACATACCTTTTGATTTATGACATCATTTAAGGATTTAGTGAAAATTTGGAAAGAATTCTAGTTGGTTCTAGAACTACTTGGCCGGCCACCTCACCCTCTTTTTGTGCAAATTGGCCAACTTTGAAGGACTATTTTGCAATTTTAAAAAGTTCAAAATTGCCTATAAATAGGAGTGCATCCTATTCACAAAAATTAGAAAAACTAGCTAAACTTTGGTCAAATTTCCAGCCCAAAATCCGAACTTGAGGGAGCTGCCAAAGAGAAAGAAAAAAAGCTTGGGAAATCAAGGAATTGGTCTTAGGAGTGTTAGGTATTCACTAGGGAGCAAGCCAAGAAGTTGGAGAAAATTTGGAGACCAAAATTGGCCATAGTAGCCGGCTGTGTGGCAGCAGCAGGGTGGAAGGAAAAGTGAAGGGGAAACCAAGTGGGGAGGTGGCTGTTTTGTGTGAAAAGTGGCCGGAACATTGGTAGGACCAATCCCTAGGTGGCTGCAAAATTTCAAGCTCATTGGAGGAGCATAGGGCCGGCTGCACCAAGGGGAAAGGAAGAGAGAAATTGAGTCAAACCAAACCCATATTGGAACAAATAAGGTAAAAATTTTCTTGGCCCTTAAATCTCTCAATTTAAGTTCTAAATTAGAGATTTAAATGTATTACAAGCTAAATTGTAATGAGCATAAGCTCCCTTTAATTTCTGCCCTTAGGTCAGATTTTTTTTAGTGTGTGTGTGCTTGATTAGTTAGGGGTGGTTGATTTAGCATATTAAGCTATGTTTTGTTTAGTGCTTAATTGTGCAATTATATGTGCTTATGAGTATGATTGTATGCTAGATTAATTAAGGGTTGTATGTTTCCCCAAATCTGCCCAACAATATTTAAATGGCATGTTAGGGTGTTAGATGGAAATGTGTATGCTATGTGAGTAGAAATCAAGAAAACTAGCCAAACCGAAACCTTAAAAATTTAGTTTGATTGTTTGACTTGCATGGACGGGTTTGAGCTTCATGTGAGTTAAAATGGGACGTTAGAAATGCGTTGTATGTTGATTCTAGGCTCCCGCTGAGTTCGGTTGAGGTAGTGTGCATGAATTAGGACGAGAAACTAAGAAAATACCGAAAACTGCCAATTCGGGTTAGATCTGCCCAGTTTTCTGGAAACCGAAATTTGAGGCCCTTAGAGGCTGATTTTGGAAAAACGTAAAAAATGAAAGTTGTAGAGTAGGATTTTTCTAGTGGGCAACGCAGACAGTTTTCAAAAATAAGGCTCCAAAGGCCTTCGTTTTTGTGAAAACCCGAGCCTGACCGTGCCCAGACCCTATGCACGGCCAGGTGAGTTTAACAGGTTAAAGGAGTGGGTTAGAGACAGATTTGGGTCTCGAGTTCAAAACGAAAGTTTTAGGATTTTGAATGCTTTAAAACTTTCATGAAGAAAACTTTTTCCAATTCGGCTTTGATTTTTAAATAGAAAATTGGATTTCAAAACTGTGCAGTGAACAAGAAATTCCTGCACAGGGATGTCTAAAACAGTGCAGGAAAAGGACATTTCTGCACATCCACTGACTAATTCTCAGTGAGAAACTGTTCCAAAGGCAGTTTATGTTTTGAATGATTTTTACAAAGACCCACTCATCAGATTCTGAGTTTTTAAGAAAATGATCTTAAAACTCTAAGTTTTTCCGAAATAAAGAAAGAGTTTAAATCAAGTTAAATGAACCATAACCGGGAAAGGTACCGCGTTATTGGTTTGGGCCCTAAGCCCAAGGGTTATCCAACGTAACCCAATATAATAGTGAAAATGACTAGTTGGGACTAAAAACTCGGATTATCTGAAATAATCCTTTGAGTTGTATTTTAGAAGGCGTAGGCCCAAGATTTAAGAATAGTAGTCCAACGCTACTTAGAAAGGCTGTTTAGCCAAGGTTACCCTGTGTGACCAATCAAGTACACGTTAAGTGTAGTAAACCCTAAACCTTAGGGGTATCCGCGATACAGAGGAAGTATCCGGGTTTGTTTAAGAAAAGGGGGAAACATATAACTATGACTAGCTATGAATGTTGGTTTGATTACCAACATTCTGCAAGAACTAAATTCTTACTCTATGTCCTCTGATATAGCAGGAAATAGCCTGCTGAGGTATCCTGCAGTGGATCAACAAGTCTCGGGACATAGCACTCAAGGTAAGTACAACTCCGCCCACAGCATAGGCTCTTGTTGATACTTACTCAAGTATGAATAGTGTTTATGATATGATGTTATGTTTATGATAAGTATGTTCAGTTCATGATTATGAAATTAAAGCATGATTTATGTATAGTGACATCATGAAGCATGTTCACTAATAAGAATAATTATGAGTTCATGTAAAGTAAGTATGATGGCAAGCAAGCTTGCCTGTGTCGTACCGACCCGCGTCAGGTCGGGTTGAGCTATGGCAAGAGTAAGTCCATAGAGCGCGCCCGGTACGTACACTCATGATAAGGGGCCCATAAGTAAGATAAGTTAAGAATGAATACGATGGCATAATAAGAGCATAATTGGTTCATGCATATATTATGCGATGTTATAACATGATATGTATGTTATGATAAGTTTAAGTATGTTATGTATGCTATGAGAAGTTATGTATGATGGGTTATGTTTAATTGTTGCGGATATATATGTTGTACTTGCTGAGCGAAAGCTCACGTGATTTACGTCTATGCTGTAGGTAAGCAACCTACCAGCAACTGATGGTGCAAGGTGGCGAGCGGGGCAGAGCAAGCTGTGAAATGTGGGGATTTTAACCGCTTCGCGTTTTGATCTTATTATGTAAATTATGTTGTATGCAAACATCGCTATATTTTGCAAGTATCCGCACTGTAAAAAAAAAAAAAAAAAAAAAAAAAAAAATTTCCGCTGCTTACGTTACGCCTATTAAATAAGTACGTATTTATGTATGTATGTATGGTAACGGCCTGTGCTAGGCGGGTCGTTACAGGTTGACAAGTGCGCCTGTGTTGATAATTCCTGATGTAGATGCAGGAAATTTCGTGATCTACAGTGACGCTTCTAAGAATGGATTAGGAGCCATCTTGATGCAAAATGGGAAGGTAGTTGCCTACGCATCTCGACAGCTGAAGATTCACGAAAGGAATTATCCTACGCACGACTTGGAGCTCACAGCCGTAGTTTTCGCACTTAAGATTTGGAGGCACTATTTGTATGGGAATAAGTGTGAAATCTACACCGATCACCAGAGCTTTAAGTATATTTTTACTCAGAAAGAGCTCAACATGAGACAACGTAGATGGCTGGAACTTGTAAAGGATTATGATTGTGAGATCCTTTACCACCCTAGAAAGGCCAACAGGGTGGCAGATGCCTTTAGTAGGAAATCTGTAGGCATGCTGATGTCTATTGGGATGTTTCCTAAGCCACTACAAAAGGAGATTTCTGAGTTCAATTTGGAACTGATAACGGGAAGATTGTCGGTTCTGTCCATCCAGTCCAATCTTCTAGAGACCATTAAGTCACATCAAGGAAAGGATTCCTCTTTGCTGAAGGCGCAACTCTTTGATGAAAAGAACAAGGAGTTTAAGATCTTTGAAGATGGTGCTATTTATTTCAAAGGAAGGATTTGTGTTCCTGACTTTGAGTTTCTTAAGGACCAGATCTTGTCTGAGGCACACAAGACGCCGTATTCAGTACATCCAGGAGCTTCCAAGATGTATAAAGACCTCCGAGAAAGTTATTGGTGGCCCAATATGAAGAATGAGGTAGCAGAATATGTATCGAAATGCCTAACTTGTCAGAAAGTTAAGGCTGAACATCGACATCCAGGTGGAGAACTACAGAAGATAGAGCTTCCTGAATGGAAATGGGAGTAAATTACTATGGATTTCGTTGTTGGGCTACCCAGAACTTCAAGTGGGAATGACTCGATTTGGGTTATTATGGATAGATTAACCAAATCAGCCCACTTTATTGCGATTAAGGTTGCCTTCTCAGTGGAGAAATTGGCTGAAATCTACGTATCCCAGATCGTCAGATTTCATGGAGTACCAAAATCGATCATTTCGGACCGGGATGGACGCTTCACTTCTCGATTTTGGACTAGTGTTCACAATGCTATGGGGTCGAAATTGAAGTTCAGTACGGCATTTCACCCCCAAACTGACGGTCAATCAGAACGAACCATCCAGACACTAGAAGATATGCTAAGGTCATGTGTGCTGGATTTCAAAGGAAACTGGGATCAGAAGCTGCCTGTGATCGAATTTTCATATAACATAGTTATCATGCTTCGATTGGTATGGCTCCATTTGAAGCATTATATGGAAGAAAATGTCGATCTCCTATCCACTGGCAGGAAGTGGGGCAGAAGCAGCTACAAACTACCGATTTCATCAAAAAGACCTCTGAGGACATTCAGAAGATCAAGCAGAGACTCGACATAGCTTTTAGTAGACAGAAAAGCTATGCCGACAAACGTAGGAGGCCCTTGGAGTTCCAAGTGGGAGATGCCGTCTTCATCAAGATTGCTCCTATGAAAGGAGTAATGCGCTTTGGGAAAAAAGGAAGCTTAGCCCAAGGTATACGGGACCATTTGAGATCCTTGAAAGGATTGGAAAAGTAGCCTATAAGCTTGCCCTACCGCCCGAATTAGCTTCGATGCATAATGTTTTCCATGTGTCGATGCTAAAAAAGTATATATCGGATCCTTCCCATGTGCTCAGTCAAGAACCAGTAGGGGTTCAAACGGACTTAACCTATGAAGAAAAGCCAGTCCAAATTCTGGATTGGGAAGAAAAGGTCCTGAGGAATAAAACCATTTCCATGGTGAAAGTTCTATGGCGAAACCACAAGGTTGAAGAAGCAACCTGGGAGTTGGAGGATGACATGAGAAGAAACTACCCCAGTTTGTTTTAATTTTCGAGGACGAAAATTTTTAAGGGGGGTAGATTGTAATAACTAGAATTTTTCTATGTTACAATTTCTTGTATAGAAATTTGAATTGTACCGTGAAGGTAGTTATGCAAAAGCCCGGTTTAGGGTTTTTATTGAAATTTGTGAGTTCTTATGCATTATAAGACTCAAAAATGATTGCTTAGTCAAGCATGATACATTTTGAGTGAAAAGGTATAAAAACGTGATGATTTTTATTTTGGCCAAAATTTGACCAAAAGACGTCAAAGTTGACCACGAAAGTCAAAGTTGACCAAGAGAGTTAACATTGGCCAAGAAAGGCAACATCGACTAAGAGAAGTCAAGGATTGCCTAAAAAGGTTAACTAGATGTCGAAACTTAAGTATGTGATACTGTGAAAAGCCGTTTTTACAACGCAGATAGTAAGAATAAGTTTTAAAACCATCATAGAAAAATCAAGCATATTAAGTAGGATAGTAAAGGCCAAAGGGCTTGGAGCAAAAAGGAAAAGTTTCGTACAGTCCATCCTTACGCAAATAAATTTTGGACTGTAGTGTAGAAGCTTGTACTGTGTATAAGAGAGCACAGTATTAAAAATACCTATTTGGCATTAAAATGGACTATTTACTAAGGAAAAAGCCAAACAAAAGCCTTTATGGATGAGATCACTTAACTTTAACATTATGACATCATTTCCATAATTAAGGAAATTATGGAAAGTAATTAGGATGGTTCTAGAGTGCAAGGTGGCCGGCCAACGAAGAGGACTTGGTGCAAAAATTGAAATTTTTGGAGGGTTTTTGGAGCAATTAGAAGAAGTTTCCCTCACCTATAAATAGGTGGCCATTTGAACATTTTTGTTCACAAAAATTGTGAAAAGCAACCAAACTTTGCCCAATTTTCTCCTCACCAAAACCGAACTTGAGAGCAGCCAAGGAAGAGAGAAAAAGTTTGGAAACTCAAGGAAATAGTTTTCAGAGAGTTCGAGTTTCACTAGGAAGCAAGCTAGGAAGTTGAAAAAAAAAAATTTTGGAACCAAATTAGCCATTGGTGGCCGGTTGTGAGGCAGCAGCAAGGGTAGGAGAGAAAGTGAAAGGAAAAGCTGTTGGAAGGTGGCTGATTTTGTGTTGAGTGGCCGGAGAAGTATAGGAGCAACCCCTAGCTGGCTGGAAAAAATTTCTGGTGCTCATTGAAGGAGCAAGGCCGGCTGTACCAAGGAGAAAGGAAGAAAAACTTTTGGAGCCAAGCAAACCTACTCTTGGATTAAGTAAGGTAAAAATCCTCTTGAACCTTAAATCTTTTAATTCAAGTTTTAAATTGAAGATTTAAGTGTATTTCAAGTTGGTTTGTAATGAGCATAAGCTCAATTAATTTCCGAGCCCTAGCCTAGATTTAAGGGTTTATGTGCTTGATTAGTTTAGTATGGTGTTGAATGGTGGTTTTGTTTGATAGTTTGTTTATGTTTGATTATTTTTAGGGTTGCATGTTAGAAAGATTAGTTGGTTATATGTCCCCTAAAAATCTGTCAACAGATTATGAATGGCATGTTAGGGTATTAGATTGAATTATTAATGCCATGGTTGGATTTAGGATAAAACCATGCAAACCCTAACTTTAATTGATCCAAATTGTTGTTTGACTTGCATGATCATGTGGGGTTCATGTAAGTTAATTTGGGACGGTAGAAAAAACGTTGCATGATGATCCTAGGCTCCCACTGTGGGCGGTTGAGGTAGTGTGCACGATTTAGGACGAAAAAATTTATGAAGATAGAAAACTGCCAATTCGGATTCAAACTGGCCAGTTTTCTGGAAAGCCAGTTTTGAGGCCCTTAGAGGCTGATTTTGGGAAAACCTAAAACATTAAAGTTGTAGAGTAGGATTTTTCCTAGAGGACAACGCAAATAGTTTTGAAAAATAAGGCTCCAATGGCCTTCGTTGTTATGAAAACCCGAGCCTGACTGTGCCCATACCCTATGCACGGCCAGGTGAGTTCAAAAGGAAAAATTAATGGTTAGAGGCCGATCTGGGTCTCGAGTTATTCATGAAGAAAATATTTTCAAATTCGGCTTTAATTTTTAAATAGAAAATTGGATTTCGAAACTGTGCAGTGAACAGGAAATTCCTACACAGAGTTTTCTAAAACAGTGCAGGAAAAGGACATTTCTGCACATACACTGACAAATTTATTCCAAGAAACTGTTCCAAAGGTAGTTTCCATTTTTAATGATTTTTATAAATATGATTTCAAGTTTTATAAAGATTTTGAGGAAAAGTAAGTTTAAAACCTCAAGTTTTCCAAAGTAAAGAAAAAAGGGTTTTAAACCAAGTTGAATGGGCAATAACCGGGAATATACCGAGTTATTGGTTTGGGCCCGAAGCCCAAGGGTTATCCAACGTAACCCAATAAAGTAATAAGTACGATTAGTGGGTCCTAAAAACCTAGGGTTACTTAGAGTAACCTATTGGGTTGTGCTTTAAAAGGTTTAGGCCCAAGGTCAAATATTAGCAGCCTAAAACTGCTATGAAAGGCTATTTAGCCAAGGTTACTTTAAGTAACTAATCAAGTTACGCTTTAAGTGTAGTAAGACCCTAATCTCTAAGGTTATCCGTGATACTGAGAAAGTATCCGGCAATGTTTAAAGAAAGGGGGGCATATAACTATGATAAGGGATGAATGTTGGTTTGATTACCAGCATTCTATAAGAACAGAATTCTTACCCTATGTCCTCTGATATAGCAGGAGATAGCCTGCTGCAGTATCCTGAATTGGATCGACACCCCTCTGGACATAGTGTTCGAGGTAAGTACAACTCCGCCTACAGCATAGGCTTACTGTTGAATACTTACCCAAGTATGTTTGGTGTGTATGACGTGATGATGTTATGTTTATGATACGATTAGGATAAGTTCATGATAAGGTATAATACTAAGATATGAGCATGAATTATGAATAGTGACATCATGAAGCATGTTCACTAATAAGATCAAGTATGAGATTATGAAAGTAAGTAAGATGGCAAGGAAGCTTGCCTGTGTCGTACCGACCCGCGTTAGGTCGGGTTGGACTATGGTTTGAGTTGGAAATGGACTGACCGCCCCAACCAAATCATAGTTGCGCGCCCGGTACGTACACTCAAGATAAGGGGCCCATAAGTAAGATAAGTTAAGAATGCATAAGATGGCATAATAAGAGCATAATCGGTTCATGCATATATTATGCGATGTCATGAAATGGTATATATGTTATGATGAGTTCAATATGTTATGTATGAGTTAAGTATGTTATGATGAGTTAAGTATGTTATGTATGAGTTAAGTATGTTATGTATGCTATGAGGAATTAAGTATGATATGTATGATGATTTATGTTGTTGCGGTTATGTATGTTGTACTTGCTGAGCGAAAGCTCACGTGTCTTACGTCTATGCTGTAGGTAAGCAACCTACTGGCAACGGATGATACAAGATGGCGAGCGTGACGGGGTGGACTATGAAATGTGGGATTATTAACCGCTATGCATTTCGTTCTTATTATGTATATTATTCCGCATTCGAACAGCGTTTACATTATTATGCGTTTCATTTATTCTGCACTGTATAAAAAAAATAAAAAATTTCCGCTGCTTACGCTCATTATTTAAGTATGTATGTGTATGTATGTATTTATGGTAACGGCCTGTGCTAGGCGGGTCGTTACATTAGAGCTCAATTAGCTCAACAGAATTAAGGACCTCCTGATGCCGGAGTACCACCAGCACCTGTGAATCAGCCTGCTGCACCAAAAATTCCTGATGCTGACCCGACGATTCTAGAAAACCCTATAGCTCCTGAAGTGCCTGTTGTGCCTTTGGCTGTTCCACCAGTACCTCAAGTTCGAACTCCAGAAGAATTATATGACAAGTTTCGGTGCATGAAGGCACCGAAATTTGAAGGTTCAACAAACCCAATTGAGGCCGACAACTGGTTGATTGACCTCCAGGTTATCTTGAACTTCCTCAAGCTCGATGATCAAGAGAAAGTTCTCTGTGTATCCTTTATACTAAGGAAAGATGTTCGCCTCTGGTGGGAAACAGTCCAGATTCGGCGAGATGTTACACAAATGACTTGGGAGGACTTTATTGATGAATTTAAGGAGAAATACTTCAACACCGACGTTATGGAAGCTCAACAGGACGAATTCAATAATATTCGCTAGGGTAATCTGTCGGTAGCTGAAGCTGTGAAAATGTTTGAACAACTAGCACGTCTTTGTCCTCACCTTATCAGTTCCGAGAGGGACAAAGTAAGAAGGATGATGAGGATGTTCCACTCGCATTTGGCTGTAGTGATTAGCAGTGGCCCCTACCCACCAATCAACATTGCCAAATGTGTCAGCCGGGCGATTCGGGCTGAGTATTGGGTAGGTAAGAATAGAGAACAACGGGCTAAGTTCTTTAAGGAAAAGAAAGAAGAGAAGGACCAAGCCAAGTAGATTCAGGCAAGACCAAGCCAAACTCCGCAGCAGAAAGTGCATGGAGGATCTTTTGGTCAACACAGCAACAACAAGCAGTACGACAATAATCAATAGAAAAGGAAGTGGAATGGAGGGGGACAGGGGAATCAACAAAATTTTCCCCAGAAGAGGAATGCCCCTAATAGCAACATAAATCCCACTTGTCAGAAATGTGGGAAGAAGCACCTGGGAGATTGTCGTGCTGGGACTAATCATTGCTTTCTGTGTGGCAAGGAAGGCCACGATGCTAGGGATTGCAATGCTAATTTCCAGAATCCACAGAACCAACAAAAGAGTCAGGGGTATCAACTTCATGCAGCACAGATAAAGCTTGAAGGACCTGAAATCTCCCAAGGCATACTTGAAGCTCCAGAACCTCAAGGATGTATTTATGCCTATACTAAGGAGGATGTTCAAGCTGGACCATCCATAGTGGTGACAGGTCAGCTTCCTTTTGCCCAATAAGATGCTTATGTGCTAATTGATTCTGGAGCTACGTATTCATTCACATCACCTAAGTTTGCTAAGAAACTAGGCAGAGGAAGCGATAGGATCGATAGAACTTTCAGAACTGCATTACCCTCCGGGGAAATTTTGTTGTCTGATTATTGGATACGTCATGTTCCAATAATTATATGTGGTAGGGAAATGTTTGTCAACTTGATTGTCATTGACCTGTATGACTACGATGTCATTTTGGGTATGGATTTCTTGGGGAAATACAATGCGGTTATAGACTGTCGACATCGTATTGTCACGTTCAAGCTAATTAGAGGCGAGGAGTTCATTTTTAGAGGATCGACTCCAAAACAGCCGAAAATGCTCATTTCTGCACTGAAGGCTAAGAAGTTGTTGGCAGAAGGATGTATGGGATTTTTAGCCAACATGGTGGATAAGACGTAAGAAACAAAGAGCAGGCCGGAAGAAGTACCGATAGTCAAGGATTTTATCGAAGTTTTTCCTGAAGACTTGCCAGGATTACTACCGGAGCGAAAGATCTCTTTTGAGATTGAATTGCTTCCTGAATCAGCACCAGTATCCAAGGCACCTTATAGGATGGCCCTTGCCGAACTTAAGGAATTGCAACTTCAGTTGCAAGAGCTCCTGGATCGAGGATTCATCCGTCAGAGCTATTCACCATGGGGAGCCCCAGTTTTGTTTGTTAAAAAGAAGGATGGCACTTTTAGGATGTGCATTGACTATCGGGAATTGAATAAGATTACCATCAAGAATAAGTATCCATTACCCAGGATCGATGATCTGTTCGATCAATTGAAATGAGCCTCAATTTTTTCGAAAATTGACTTGCGATCGGGATATCATCAGCTTCGAATAAGGGAAAGAGATATTCACAAGATGGCTTTTCGTACGCGATATGGACATTACGAGTTCCTCGTTATGCCATTTGGATTGACAAATGCTCCAGCTGCCTTTATGGACCTGATGAATCGAGTATTCAAGGACTACTTGGACAAGTTTGTTATTGTCTTTATAGATGATATCTTGATTTATTCAAGATCTAAGGAGGAGCATGAGGAGCATCTAAGGATTGCCTTACGGATTCTAAAGTAAAACCAACTTTATGCTAAATTCACCAAGTGTGAATTTTGGTTGGAGAAGGTCCATTTCTTAGGACATGTGGTTTCCAAAGAAGGCATATCTGTAGATCCGGCTAAGATTGAAGCCGTAAGTAAATGGCCAGCTCCGAAAAACGTCACCGAAGTATGTAGTTTCCTTGGCTTAGCAGGCTACTACCGACGTTTTATCGAGGGATTTGCTAAGATCGCAGTGCTGCTCACCGCACTTACACAGAAAGGAAAGAAGTATGAATGGACTGCTAAGTATGAAGAACACTTCCAAGAGCTAAAAAGTAAGCTGACTAGTGCTCCAATTCTTACAATTCCAGTTGTAGAGGAAGGGAACTTCGTGATATATAGCGATGCTTCCAAGATAGGATTGGGAGCCGTTCTCATGCAAAATAGAAAAGTGATCGCGTATGCTTCCCGACAACTTAAGGATCATGAAAAGAACTATCCGACGCATGATTTGGAACTTGCAGCAGTAGTATTTGCGCTTAAAATCTGGAGACACTATCTTTACGGCACTAAGTGTGAAGTTTATACGGATCATCAGAGTTTGAAGTATATCTTCACACATAAGGAGCTTAACATGAGACAAAGAAGATGGCTCGAATTAGTGAAAGATTATGACATAGATATCCGTTACCATCCAGGGAAAGCTAACAAAGTAGCCGATGCTCTTAGTCGGAAGTCGTTTTCCTTTTTGATATCAATTCAGTCATTGATCGAGCCCCTTCAAAAGGAGCTAGTAGAAGCTGGAATAGAGCTTATTACGGGAGGTTTAGCTGCCCTAACCTTCCAACCTACCATTTTGGATGGCATGAAGGAGCGTCAAGAAGGAGATGCCTCATTTCTTAGGACGAGAAATGAAGTCTTAGAACGAAAGGAGTTAGACTTCAATATATCTGATGAGGGCATACTCTATCGGAAAAATAGACTATGCTTTCCTAATGAGGACGAGTTGAAGGAACGGATCATGAAAGAAGCTCATGAGACTCCGTATTCATTCTGGAGCTACAAAGATGTACAAAGACTTGAAGGAAAGTTTTTAGTGGCCCAAAATGAAGAATAACGTTCCACATTTGTTACTAAATGCCTTACGTGTCAAAAAGTGAGGGCTGAACATCAACATCCCGGGGGAGAATTGTAGAAAATTTCCATCCCAGAATGGAAATGGCACCAAGTGACGATGGATTTCGTGGTTGGTCTACCTCGAACTCCCAGTGGTAACGATGCTATTTGGGTGATTGTCGATCGATTGACGAAATCCTCACACTTCTTGGTCATCAAGCTTAGCTTTTCAGTGGAGTAGCAAGCGAAACTGTACGTCACACAGATCGTTCGCTACCATGGGATTCAAAAATCGATTATCTTAGATCGTGATGGTCGTTTCACTTCTAAATTTTGGAGGAGTGTACATCAAGCAATGGGTACGAAGATTACTTTTAGTACAGCTTTTCACCCACAGATGGATGGACAATCAGAGAGAACCATTTAGACTCTAGAAGATATGTTACGAGCATGTGTGATGGACTTTAAAGGAATTTGGGATAATAAGCTTCCTTTGATTGAATTCTCGTACAACAACAGTTTCCAAGCTTCGATTGGAATGGCTCCTTATGAAGCTCTCTATGGGAGAAGGTGTAGATCTCCAGTCCATTGGTACGAGACAAGAGAGAAAGAACTTGTGTCTACGGGCTTTATACGGAGAACCACAGAGGCCATAAAACTTATACGTCGACGGATGGAATGTAACGCCCCGGCCGTCCACGTAAGGGCGTACTACGTAAACGTGGGCCGTTACCATACTTGCTTAACTTAAATCTTAGTCTTAGATACTTTACTTTATAGAAGATTTCAGAATAAATTTTTTTTTCTTTCTTTAAACTTTATTTTTAAAAATCACAACTTAAAAACATTACATAGGTAACATGGTACATATTCCTTAAAACATATACATACAACTTGATAATTTAAACCATTTGCGGAAAATCTTGCGTAGTGGTATCCCATACCGCCCTTCACTTGCTTCATCATCTCCATAGCCCACCAAGTAAAGCTGCAGGCATCTACCTACAGTATGGAATATACTGATGAGCTTTCGCCCAGCAAGTACAAACATAATCTCACAAAACACAAGAAATATTGCACAACTTATGCATGAACCAATTATGTCCAATTATGAATCTTTTATGCACTTGAACTTATTATCTTGCTTAACATGTGGGCCCTTAGTGTACGTACCAAAAGCGCGCAAGCCTCAGAACGTCAGGGTTTGCAAGGCACTTAATAATTCTGAAAAACATGAACATAACCCTTCACGCATCAACGGAAGGTTGATTATCACTTTACCCTCACGCATCAACGAGAGGTTGATAATCATAAACTAGAACTTGTAACATACATGATCCTCCTGCATCAACAGGAGGTTGGTACGACACCTTACTTGTCTCGGTTTAGTCTTAGTCTGGTTACATTCCCAAGACTAAGAATCTTTACGTGTGATATTAATAATCATGTTGCACATGAGACTAGGCATGACATACCTTGATATATCATAGCTTAACATGACTTAACATGGCTTAACATAGCATAACTTAACATCATAACATAGCATGACATAGTATAACATGGCATTGCATGACATAGTATGGCATTGTATAGCATAACATGACATTGCATAGCATAACATGTAATCGAGTCATATATTTGAAAATAGCTTTACTATTTCCCATACTGTAGGTGAGGTTTGTACTTACCTCTCGTCCTACGCTCTTGGTCTATCGTTCCATCGAAGCACGATAATATGTCATATTCCTGTTTCCAAACAGGTGTAAGATAAAAGTTATACATCTTTTATCTTACCTTAAATCATAATCGTTAAATGTTGGTGATCTATCCAACATTCGTTCATAGTCTTAGTTATATGTCCCCTCTATAAAAGATATTTTATTTGGTTACAATAAGTAACCTCATTACTAAGCTCACATCCATATAGGTCGGGTTAGGTTACTATCCTAACCTTGGGCACATGACTTAACATTCTTGATTCATAATCCATTGGGTTATTACAAATAACCCTAAATCTTAGTTTATCATAATCTTGGTACCTTACTGGGTTATGTTGGGTAACCCTTGAGGTGATAAACCTTGGTCAAACTTAGTCAACCAAAGTCAACCTTCTAAGGTCAAACTTGGACTTTAGGGGTCAAGCCCAATAACTCAGGTATCCTTCCCGGTTATCATCCGTTAGTATCTTGCTACTTGTATTTGGCTTTAAAAATCCAATTTTCCTTTGTCTTGGAAAATTTGGTGAATTCGGTTTAAAAACCCTTGTTTTACTTATAAAAATTCATGGCTCTTGATACCACTCAAAGTGGGGTTTTATAAAAATTGTTAAGGCTGAAAACTGCCATTGGAACAGTTCTCACAGTCAAAACATTGGGGTTGGTGAAAAAATACAGTTTTTCTGCCTTGTTTTTAGAAAATCCTGTGCTGGAATTTCTGTTTCCTGCACAGTTTTGAGAATCAAATTTTTACTTTAAAATATTTTCATAATTTGATAAAACTTTCTTCATAAAAGTTTTAGCTCTTGGAAAATGCTTCAACTTTCATGTTTTGAGGAAAATCCATTTCGGACTTTAACATGTCCTTATTCTTGGTTGAACTCACCTGGCCGTGCATAAATCCTGGGCACGGTCAGGCTCGGATTTTTAATAAAAACTGAGGCTTTTGGAGCCTTATTTTGAAAAACGGTCCGCGCTTCCCTCTAGGAAAAATCATTATCTACAACTTTGTAGTTTTGAGTTTCTTCAAATTCGGCCTCTAAGGGTCTCAAATTATCATTTCCAGAAAGCTGTCCAGTCTTGACCCGGGACTGGCAGTTTCGGTTCTTAATTTCGTTTTACGTCCTAAAACGTGCACCCTACCTCAACCGACCACAGCGGGAGCCTAAGATCACACATGCAATCATTTCTAACGTTCCATTCATCATGCACATAATCATACATTCAATCTTAAACCTATGGGGACATTTAACAAACACATGGTAGGCATATAGAAAAAACCTATGCATATCATGCATCAAAACATAAATTAGAGACTACCAACCCTAATCAAGCATAATCAAGCACTTTAAGCCTTAAAAGGTGAGTTTATGCTCTTACATCCAATGCTGGAAAATACACATAAACTCGAACCAAAAACGTAATTAGAAAGTTAGAGGGCGGAGAGGATTACCTCAAGATTCAAGAAATTGAATCTACCCTCGGTTGCCTATAACCTAACCGGCCATTCTCCTCCTATTCCTAGCACTTTTTCTGCTTTTTCCAGCTTATCCATAACCAGCCATTCAAGCCAAAAAAAAATGGGTTTCTAATTTTTTTTCAACACTTTTTCTTTCTCACAAAAATCCGGCCACTAGAATTTTTTTCCACTTTGGTTTCGGTTTCTAGGGACGTTTGGAGAAAATTGGGCAGAGTTTTGGGATGATTTTGAGCTGCCAAAACCGCCCCCTTTGAGCCCTATTTATAGGTGAAAATTACAAATTTTCACCAATTATTTTTATTTCCAAAATTGCACATTAGGACCTAAAAACAAAATATTTTCTAACTAGTCCCTAACACATGGCCGGCCATTTGGAGTCCTTGGAGCCCAAGTTTTGCTTACCTCATCATGATGACATCATCTTGATGACATCATGTGCTTACCTCATGCTTACATCATCATTTTTCTCCAAAATTACACTTTTGCCCCCAAAAGACAAAATATTTACAATTTGACCTTCCAAGTGGCATGTTGGCCGGCCATCACCTTGTTCTCCAAGCAAATGATGACATCATTTTGATGACATCATCTTACTTACATCACCTATTTTTTAGAAATTGCATTTTGGCCCCGAAAGTTAAAATTCTTGCATTTATGCCCTCTAGGTGGCCGGCCCCTTACTTGGAGATCAAGCCAAACTTATCTCACCTTGATGCTTGATGACATCACTTTGCTTACATCATCAATTTTCCAAAATTTTCACTTTAACCCCTAAAGGTAAAATTTTGGCATTTTTGCCCCTGAGGTGGCCGGCCATGTCATCTCTTCTAGAGCCTTCCTTGCTTTCTTTCCAAGCTTATTTAATCCAATTATGATGTCATAAATTAAGGATAGGATGATGTCATCCATATTAAGCCCTGTTTGGCTTTTCCTCAATATTCAGTCCATTTTTCTGCTACACAGATATTTCTAATACTGTGTTTGCTTAAACACAATATTTTTATACTGTTCTATAGTCCAAAATTCATCTGTGTAAGAACGGGTTGTATAAAATTTTTTCTTATTTCTTAAAGCCATCTGGCCCTTGATATCCAACTTAGTGTGCTTGATTTTTCTAGGGCGATCTCATAGCTTATTTTCTAGCTATCTTGCCCGAAAAGACAATTTTCACAGTATATTCCAATACAGCTTTTCCTATTACTGTACAGTCATACATTTGACTGTTCTTAGTCAATCCATTGACTTTTTGGTTAATTTTGACTTTCTTGGTCAAACTTTGACCAACATGAAATTATGAAATTTCATCACGCCATTTTCCTTAAAACGCCTTATACTTGGCTAAGTAGTCTATTGTTGAGTCTCGTTACTAGTTAAATGAGAACTCAAACTTATACTGTTATTCCATTCCAATCTTGATCCAGACTTAGGTTTTCCTTGTTTCTAAGGAAATCTAGAGTAATCAAAATTTCGGATATTACATGGAAACTACATTTAGTCGACAAAAGAGTTTTACCGACAAACGCAGAAGGGCTCTAGAATTCCAAGTAGGAGACTTGGTTTTCCTCAAGATTGCTCCGTTCAAAGGAGTCATGAGATTTGGAAAGAAAGGGAAACTAAGTCCGAGATACATAGGGCCATTCGAAGTACTTGAAAGAGTCGGTAATGTGGCCTATAATTTGGCTTTGCTCCAAGAATTAGCATATGTGCACAATGTATTTCATTTGTCGATGCTAAAGAAATACATCTCGGATCCCTCACACGTATTGAACCATGTACCAATTGAGGTTCCTGAGGATCTGACTTATGAGGAAAAACCAGTTCGAATTTTGGCATGAGAAGAAAAGGTGCTAAGGCACAAAGTTATACCTTTAGTCAAGGTTCTATGGCGAAATCATGAGATTGAGGAAGCAACATGGGAGCGTGAAGAGGATATGAAGAAAAGCCACCCAAAACTATTCTAATTTTCGAGGACGAAAATTTTGTAAGAAGGGTGGATTGTAATAACCAGAAATTTATACGAACTCATGATTTCCTCGTACATAAGAAATTTAAGTTCACACTATGTGTTTTTGTGATGTTTTATGAAAATTGTGAATATCAATGCGAAATTCATAATTTTATTAGTAAATGTTTGAGTTCTCATTTAATTAACTATGAGACTCAATAAGCAGTCTGCTTAGCCAAGCATATGACCTTTGAGCAAAAGGGAAGAAAAATTCTATAATTTCATGTTGGTCAAAGTTTGACCGAAAAAGTCAAAGTTGACCGAAAAAAGTCAAAGGTTGACCAAAAAGGTCAAATAGATGAAGGTTCTGAGATATGATAAGCAGTATGAGAAATATACTGCGAAAACCGTCTTTACGGATAAGATAGTATAAATAAGATTTAAAACCACCATAGAAAAATCAAGCACACCAAGTAGGATATTAAGGACAATAAAGGTTTCAAGAAATAAGAAAAATTTTATACAGTTCATATTTACACAGATAAATTTTGGACTGCAATACAGTGTAAAATACTGTTATTAGTTAATAACAGTATTGGAAATATCTGTGTTAGCATAAGAGTGGACTGCATATTAAGAGACAAGCCAAACAAGGCCTTAAGATGACATCACCTTATCTTGGATTTATGACATCATTTCTTGATTAAAGAAAATTGGAAAATTTTTGGATGCCACCTAGCACCAATATGGCCGGCCACATGGAGGGTTTTTGTGCAAATTTTTGTGCAATTATTTTTGTCCTAAAGGTATCTAAGCAAATTTTGGATTAAAAATAAATCCAAAATTAATTTAATTTTCAGCTATAAATAGGGCAGGGGGGGCGGACTTTAGCTTCAAAAAAATTGGAAAACTCCCCAAAACTATTGTAACGACCCGCCTAGCACAGGCCGCTACCGTACATACATACTTACATAACATACATACATACATGAATCATACTTACATATTGAGCGAAAACAGCGGAAATTTTTTTTTTATATGGTGGCGCATACGAGCGGATGGCGATATATAAAAGTAATATTTGAATAATGATTATTAGACATAAAAGAGACAAAACGCGTAGCGGCTTTATTTCCCACATTTCACAGCTCGCCCTGCCACACTTCCCCATCTTGCATCAACAATTGCCCGTAGGTTGCTTACCTACAGCATAGACGTAAGACAGTGAGCTTTCGCTCAGCAAGTACAACTACTAAACCGCGAAACACAACAAACCTATGCTATCAAAGCGCATATCATGGCATGACCTAACATAGCATCGTAACATAACGTATCGTGTCGTAACATAGCATAACCTAACATAGCATCGTAACATACATCTCGTGTCCTAACTTAACATAACATCGTATCATAACGTATCGTGTCGTAACATAACATAACTTAACATAGCATCGTAACATACATCTCGTGTCATAACATAGCATCGCATAATATATGCATGAATCGATTATGCTTCATTATGCTTACATGTTCATTCATAGCTTATCGTCCTTAACTTACTTATCTTGCTTATCTTGCTTATGGGCCCCTTACATAAGTGTACGTACCGGGCGCGCAACTATGGAGCGGTTGGGGCGGCCAGTCCATTTCCAACTCAAACCATAGTCCAACCCGACCTGTGAGCGGGTCGGTACGACACAGGCAAGCTTGCTTGCCATCATACTTGCTTTTCATGAACTCATACTTGTTCTTATTAGTGAACATGCTTCGTGATGTCACTATTCATAAATCATATTCATATCATACTTCACACCATAACCTCATGCATCATAAACATAACATACATCATGGCATATTCATATCATATATCATTCACATGACATTTCGTAAGCATATCCAACATACATCACATCAACTATCATATAATTCATCGTTCATACTTGGGCAAGTATACAACAAAAAGCCTATGCTGTAGGCGGAGTTGTACTTACCTCGACTACTATCTCCGGGGATATGCTGCTCCACATCCGGATACAGCTGCAGGCTACTTCCTGCTTGAATGAAGAACATAGGTAAGGGTCTATTACCGAAAAATGTTGGTGACTTAACCAACATGCATACATAGTCTTAGTTGTATGTCCCCCTATGCCAGATATCTTACTCAGTTACAATAAGTAACCCTATTGTTCGAGACTAGCCCAATAATGGATTATAACTTATCAGGTTACATTGAGTAACCACATGTGCTAAGCCCATATCCATACAGGTAGGGTTAGGTTACTTATCCTAACCTTGGGCATAAGCTTTAACATTCTTGGCCTATAATCCATTAGGTTATTTCAAATAACCCTAGATCTTAGCTTATTCTATTTTTGGTATCTCGATGGGTTATGTTGGGTAACCCTTAAGGTAATAAGCCTTGGTCAAACCTGGTCAACCAAAGTCAACCTTATTTGGTCAAACTTGGGCTTTGGGGGTCAAGCCCAATAACTCGGGTATCCTTCCCGGTTACCATCTCTTACTATCTTGCTGCTTATCTACGCTTAAAAAAAAATCCTTTTTCCTTTGTCTAGGAAAAATTTGCTGAACTACTTCAAAACTCTTTGTTAAAAATACATGGTTCTTAAAATGGGGTTTTAAAAGTTGTTAAGGGCTGAAAACTGCCATTGGAACAGTTTTCATAGTCAAAACATTGGGTTTGGTTGAAAATACAGTTTTTCTGCTTTGTTTTTAGAAAATCCTGTGTAGGAATTTCCTGTCTCCTACACAGTTTTTGAGATCCAATTTTTATTTAAAAATCCAAATCAAATATGAAAAAGTTTCCTTCACAAAAGTTTCAGATCTCAAGAAACCCTAAAACTTTCGTGTTTTGAGAAAAACCCAGTTCGGACTTTAACGTGCCCTTATTCCTTGTTGAACTTACCTGACCGTGCATGAATCCAGGGCACGGCCAGGCTCGTATTTTCATAAAAACCGAGGCCGTTGGAGCCTCATTTTGGAAAACTGTCCACGTAGCTCCCTAGGAAAAATCATTCTCTACAACTTTCATGTTTTACATTTTCTCAAATTCGGCCTCTAAAGGCCTTAAATTTCCTTTTCCAGAAAACTGGCCAGTTTGTACCCGAACTGGCAGTTTATGTTCTTAAATTCGTTTTACGTCCTAATTCGTGCATACTACCTCAACCGACCACAGCGGGAGCCTAATATCACACATGCAAGTGTTTCTAACGTTCCAAACCAACCTTCATGTGATTCGATCACGCCCATGCAAACCAATACCAAAATTGCATCACCTAAGGTTTGCATGGTTCTAAATTCACCAATTCCAAATCATTCCATTCATGCTTATTTTCTAGCAACCTAACATACCATTCTAAATCATTCTTGCACATATTTAGGGGACATACAATTTATCAAACATCTAGCATGCAATCCTAATGATCAAACAAGCATAGCATATAAATAAATTCAAAACTCATAATCAACCACCCTTATCCTAATCAAGCACAACCTAAACTAGGGCCATAAAATAAATTGAGCTTATGCTCATACAATTTGATAACTTGAAATACAATTAAATTTCAAATTGAACCAAATTGAAAAAGCTTAAGGCCATGGGAGAATTACCTTTCTTGACCATAAGATTGGTTAGGGTTTGGTCCAAGAATTTTTCTCCTATTCTTGGCTCCTTGGTGAATTCGGCCTCCCCCTAGCCTACCCGAAAGTTTTGGTTTCTTTTGGCTTCTGATTTTCACCAAAAATCTGACCACTCCCCCTTGTTCCCAATCAGTTTTTCTCACCCTTTTCCAACTCCCTATAGTTCGGCACCCTTGGCCAAATGGGTCTCCAAAAAAATTTTCAACTCTTTTCCTTGGTTTCTAAGTGAAATCCAAATCTTACCCACTAATCCTCACACTTGGATTTTGGTTTTTGTTTTGTTTTTCTTGGCTAATCAAGGTCGGTTTTTGGGGCTAAAAATGGGCAGAATTTCTCCAAATTTTCTGATTTATTTGTGAACAAATTGGCTCACCTATTTATAGGCATTTGAAACTTTGCAAAATTGCTAGTTTAGTCCTTCAAAAATCACAATTTTGCACATTTGGAGGGTGAGGTGGCCGGCCATTCCCTTGGTGAACAAGGAAATATTATTTTCCTTAATTCCAAAATTCAATTATGATGTAATAACTTGTGGATAAGGTGATGTCATCACCATAAGGCCTTGTTTGGCTCTTTTCTTCAATATGCAGTCCATTTTTGAGCTACACAGATATTTCTAATACCGTGTTCACTAATACACAGTACTGCAATATATTCTGCTGTCCAAAATTCATCTGTGTAAAAATGGACTGTATAAAATTTTTCTTATTTCTTTAAGTCATTTTTGCCCTTAGTATTTAACTTGGTGTGCTTGATTTTTCTATGGTGGTTTTTAATCCTAATTATACTAGATTGTCCGTAAAAATGGTTTTTCGCAGTATATTTCCATACTGCTTTGCCATAAAACTGTACAGTCATTACTTTGACCATTTTAGTCAAACTTTGACTCTCTCGGTCAATTTTGACTTTTCTTGGTCAAACTTTGACCAACATATTTCATAGAGTTTTTTCATCCTTTTTTACTCAAAAGGTCATATGCTAATCTAAGCAATCATTTTTAAGTCTTATAAAATCATAAGAACTCACAAAATAAATAAAAACCCTTAATCGGGCTCTTTCATGAATACCTTTAAGGTACGTAATAAATTCCTTTAAAAGGAAATAGTAATATCGAAAAACTAGGTATTACAACTATGCCCAAAAATTTCTCCACCCATTTCCTCTAAAAATCCGAACCCAAGGAAGAAAAAAAAAAGTAGAGCAAGAGAATTGGTGCAAGGGGTGGTGGGATTTTGAGCTAGAACCACAAGCAAAGGTTGAAAAAAATTTTGGAGCCCCATTGGAGGAGAAGGCCGGTTGTGGTGGTGCTAGGAAAAAGGGGAAAAAAATTGAGCCAACTCCTTGAATTGAGTAAGGTAAGCCTCTTTGGATTCTAGGCTTTTCAATTCAAGTTTCAATTTGGAATTTAAGGGTATTTCAAACCTTGGTTTGTAAAAGCTTAAGTTCAATTTAATTTTCATGCCCTAGTTTAGAAATTTTAGGTTGTGCTTGATATTGGTGTTTAGGTGGTTTTAAATTTCAGATTATGCATGCTTATGTGATTGGTTGCATGGAAATTAGGGTTTGTATAGTTGTATGTCCCAAAATGCTTAAGTATGTTGAATGTGAATGTATGATTATGTGAATGATGAAATGGTACATTAGAAAGCGCTGCATGTTGATGTTAGGCCCCCGCTGTAGCTGGTTGAGTTAAATTACGTGATTAGAACGTAAAACCAACATAAAATGAGAAAACTGCGAGTTCGGGTACAAACTGGCCAGTTTTCTGGAAAGCCAGTTTTGAGGCCCTTCGAAGCCGAATTTGGGAAAACTTAAAACATGAAAGTTGTAGAGAATGGTTCTTCGTAGTGGGTAGCGTGGACCGTTTTGCAAAATGAGGCTCCAACAGCCTCGGTTTTTACAAAAATCAGAGCCCGATTGTGCCCAGACTTCATGCACGGCCAGGTGGGTTCAACATGAGATAAGATTAGGATAGATTCCGAACTGAGTTCTGAGTAAAACATGAAAGTTGTAAGGTGTTTCAAGAACTAAAACTTTCATGCATAAAACTTTTTTAGATTCGATCTAGATTTTCAAATACAATTAGATTCTAAAACTGGGCAGGAAACAGGAAATTCCTGCTCAGGATTTTCTAAAACAGTGCAGCAAAAGGATATTCCTGCACATACACGAACGATTTGACTAAGGAAAGCTGTTCCAAGGACAATTTTCAATACTTAATGATTTTACAAATCCTACTCAAGAGTTATAATTTTTCATAAGTTGAACAAAGGATTTTTGTATTAAAAGGACATAAAATGTTAAGTTTTTCCCAAAGAAAAGCCAAAATAAATTTTAAACCCAAGGTATGGAGACTGGATGATAACCAATGGTAATCTGGAAGGATACCAGGTTATTGGACTGGGCCAAAGCCCGGGGTTACTGTAAGATCTAGAAATTTCAACGTTATGATTTCTCGTATAGAAATGTAATTTGTACCATAATGGTAATTATGAAAAAGCCCGGCTTAGGGTTTTTATTAAATTTCATGAGTTCTTATGGCTTCGTAAGACTCAAATATTATTGTTTAGTCAAGCCCATGATCTTTTGTGTTCTAAAGATAGAAAAATTCTATGATTTATAGAAAGTCAACATTGACAAAAAAGGTCAAAGTTGACCATAAATGTCAAAGTTGACCATGAAAGTCAAAGTTAACCCGAGAAGTCAAAGATTGACTAAAAAGGTCAACTATATGACGAAACTTAAGTATGTTAAGCAGTATAGGTCATATACTGAGAAAAACTATTTTTACGGATAAAATAGTTAGAATTAAATCTAAAACCACCATAGAAAAATCAAGCACATTAAATTGGTTTTTAAGGGCCAAAGGACTCGAATCAAAAAGAGAAGTTTTCGTACAGTCCATTTTAAGACAGATAAATTTTGGACTGTAGTTAAATATATAATACTGTGTATTAAGTAACACAGTATTAGTAATATCTGTTTTGGAGAACAATTGACTGATTTTTAAGGAATTAAGGCAAACAAGCCTTAAATAAGGATGACATCATCTAAGCTCCTAATTATGACATCATTTTTGGATTTAATTAAAATTGGAAAGAAAGTTGGAACTTTCTAGACCACATTGGCCGGCCACCTCACCCCCCTAAATGTGCAAATACTTGCTTTTTGGAGGACTATTTTGCAATTAAGCAAAGTTCAAAAACCTCTATAAATAGGTGCTGATTTTATTTTAAAAAAATCAGAAAACCAAGCCAAATTCTGCCCTTTTTTCTGCACCAAAGCCGAACCCAAGCTGCCAAAGAAAAGCAAGAACCAAAAACAAAAAAAATCCAAGAGACAACCCCTTAGGGAAGTTCGGATTTCAGTTTGGAAGTAAGAATAGGTGCTGGAAAATTTGGAACCCCTTTGTTTGGCATGTTGGCCGGTTGTGGGTGAGCTGAAAAGGAAGAGAAAAAGCTGAAGAGTTAGGGGGTTGGAGGCCGGACTTGGTGAGCAGTAGCAACCAAAGGACAGAAAAAAATTTTGGGCAAGTCCTAGGGAGTGGCCGGTTGTGTTAGGAGCAAGGGAGGAGCAGATTTTTGGAACCACACCCTCACCAATCTTAGGGTTTATTAAGGTAATCCTCCCAAAGCTTTAAACTCCTTAATTTGATTTCAATTTGGAGTTTATATGTATTTCAAGTTGATGGTTGTAAGAGCATAAGCTCTAAGTTTATTTTTGGCCTAGTTAGATTATGTGCTTGATTAGGAATTTAAGGGTGGTTTGATGTTTTTAAGTATGGTATGATTTTATTATGCTTGCTTATGTTGATTGTATGCTAGCTGAATTATAAGATTATATGCCCTCTAATAGGTTAAGGTATGAGCTAGAATGTTTGTTTAGGATTAAATGGTTGAATGGGTAGAATTATGCAAGATGGAAAATTCTGCAAACCCTATTTATTGGAGAAAAGAATAATGGGTTACATGGCTGTATTTTAATTTGAGTTTAAAGAAAAATTTACGTTAGAAAGGTGCTGTATGACTGGCTTAGGCTCCCGCTATGGTCGGTTGAGGTAGTGTGCTCATTTTAGGACTGGAAACGATTAACAGATAGAAAACTGCCAATTCGGGTTCCATCTGGCCAGTTTTCTGGAAGGTCAGTTTTGAGGCCCTTAGAGGCTGATTTTCAAAAAACTCAAAACATGAAAGTTTTAGAGTAAGGTTTTTCCTAGAGCGTAGCGTGGACAGTTTTCAAAAATAAGGCTCCAACGGCCTTTGTTTTTATGGAAACCCGAGCCTGACTGTGCCCAGTTTTTATGCACGGCCAGGAGACTTAAACCGGGTAAATGAATGAGTTAAGTTCCGAACTGGGTTTTAAGCAAAACATGAAAGTTTTAGGATTTTCTAAGATCTAAAACTTTCATGAAGAAAAGTTTTTCAGATTCGGTCTGGATTTCTAATTAAAAAAAATTGAAAAAAATTAGAGTTTTAAAACTCTGTAGGAAACCGGAAATTCCTGCTCAGGATTTTCTAAAACAAAACAGAAAAACTGTTCCAAAGGCAGTTATTAGTGTTTAATCGTTTTTGTAGTTTAAAACCCAATGTTTTGAACACTAAAACTGTTTCAATGACAGTTTTCAGCCTTTAACATTTTATAAAACCTAATCATATGATTTCAAGGATTTTTAAAGAAAAACCCTAAGTTTTCAAAAGTAGTTTTAAAAACAAAATTCGGTGAGCAATAACCGGAAAAAGATGCCGAGTTATTGGTTTGGGCCCGAAGCTCAAGGGTTATCCAACGTAACCCAATAAGAGATTAAGACTACGGATCAGGGCTCTTGGCTCAAGGGTTACCTATGGGGTTATTTTTAATAACCCATTAATAATGTTTCAAGACAGTTAGGTGGGGGCATATAACAAAGAATAAAAGGAATGTTGGTAAAGGTTACCAACAATTTAAAAGTTAGGATTTTCAGAATCATGACACTATGTCCTTGTCATAGCAGGAAGTAATCTGCTATCTCGCCCCGATTAGGAGCGGTTTATCAGTGGACATTTAGTTTGAGGTAAGTACAACTCCGCCTACAGCATAGGCTTTTGTTGTATACTTACTCAAGTATGATTGATGAATGCTATAATAGATGCTGCGATTGTTTGCTTAGATATGATTGATATTAGGTTATGTTTATGAGATGTTATGTGAATGTTTTATGAATTGATTATGCTATGAAGTATGATATGTCTATGATGCATGAAGTTACGATATGATTTATATCTTATGAATTTGTGACATCACGAGGTATGTTCACTAATTCTAAACAAGAGTAAGGTAAGATAAGAAGTTATGGCAAGCAAGTTGCCTGTGTCGTACCGACCCGCTCACAGGTCGGGTTGGACTATGGTTTGAGTTGGAAATGGACTGGCCGCCCCAACCAAATCATAGTTGCGCGCCCGGTACGCACACTTATGGGGCCCACAAGCAAGATAAGTAAGATAAGTAAGATAAGTAAGATAAGCATGTATGATAAGATAAGTTATGAATGAAATAAGCAAGCATAATGAAGCATAATTGGCTCATGCAGGATTAAGATAGAATCTGCTATATTAGATAGAATATGTTATATAGGATATGTTATGTTATGATTGAATGTGTTATGTTAGATTAAAAACGTTAAGTTGAATTGATTTTGTTATGCTTGATTGAATTCTGTTTTGTATTGTTATTTGTTGCGGATAATTATGTTGTACTTGCTGAGTGAAAGCTCACGTCTTACGTCTATGCTGTAGGTAAGCAACCTGTCAGCAATTTTTGATACAAGATGGCGAGCGGGGCAGAGTGAACTGTGGAATGAGTGGGATGTTGTTGCCGCTATGCGTTTCATTTTTTTTATGAACATTATTTAATATCCAATATTCGTACATCGTCTTTGTGTATGGCTTTTATGTATCGCTTTTCGTTTCATTAATACGCTCACAGTTATATATCGTTTCTCGTTCATACACCCCGTATATATAAAAAAAAAATTTCCGCTGTTTATGCTAAGTATGTATGTATGTATGTATGTATGTACGGTAACGGCCTGTGCTAGGCGGGTCGTTACAGAGTTGGTATCAGAGCGGTTTCCTGCTATCCCACTTCACAATCTGCCTGCCATCGCCACCATCATTGTAAGTTGAGTTTTATTTTAAATAGTAAATAATTATTATGCGCCTATGTTATGGTAGACTCCACGTCATGGACCCATACGCTACGATGGCCTTCTTTAGGTCTTATCCTCTTATATTCGATGGCACGCGACGGATGGTGCCCATAGAGGCGTGGCTGTACGATATGGTGTTGATCTTCCATATCTATCATATCGAGGGCCGGTTACAGGTTTCTTTGGCTAGCCGGTGTTTTGCTGTCGACGCTCGGATTTGGTGGATCACTCTAGGAGAGCGTCAGTTGCCTAGTCGCACGTGGCCGCATTTTCGTACTATAGTGATGGCTCGATACGGACCGATGTTAGGCGAGGGAGCCGGTGATCTACTCCGTGACTTCGAGATTTATGAGGATATGCATCGCACACGTTACCTTAGTTACGTGGCTGATTGGCATGCGTTGTAACGACCCGCCTAGCACAGGCCGCTACCGTACATACATACTTACATAACATACTTAGGCCTAGCACAGGCCGCTATCGTACATACATACTTACTTATCTAGCTAATACAGCGGAAATTTTTTTTTTCTCTTATATAGTGCGTACGAGCGAATGGCAATATAAAAAAAACGATATTCGAATAACGATTATTAAACATAAAAAGACAAAACGCGTAGCGGCTTTATTTCCCACATTTCACAGCTCGCCCTGCCACGCTCCCCCATCTTGCATCAATAATTGCCCGTAGGTTGCTTACCTACAGCATAAACGTAAGACAATGAGCTTTCGCTCAGCAACTACAACTACTATACCGCAACACAATAAAAAAACCTAACCGATCATAGCATATCTTAACTATTTGCAACATAACATATCTGATCATAACTTCACATATCATCGTAACATAACGTCTCATGTCATATCTTAACCTAACATCATAACATAGCATATCATATCGTAACTTAACCTAGCATATCATATCATATCGTAACTTAACCTAGCATATCATATCATATCGTAACTTATCATAGCATATCATGACCTAGCTTAACATAACATCTCATATCCTAACATATCATAATATATGCATGAACCGATTATGCTTCATTCATAGCATATCTATCATACATGCTTATCTTACTTATCTTGCTTATCTTGCTTAACTTGCTTATGGGCCCTTTATATAAGTGTACGTACCGGGCGCGCAACTATGGAGTGGTTGGGGCGGCCAGTCCATTTCCAACTCAAACTATAGTCCAACCCGACCTATGAGCGGGTCGGTACGACACAGGCAACTTGCTTGCCATAATTTCTTATCTTATCTTACTCTTGTTTAGAATTAGTGAACATGCCTCGTGATGTCACATATTCATAAGATATAAATCATAACATACTTCATATCATACTTCATGCATCATAGACATAACATACATCATGGCATATCAGATCATATAACATTATCATATCACATTTCATAAGCATATCTAACATACATCACATCAACTATCATAGCATTCATCGATCATACTTGGGTAAGTATACAACAAAAGCCTATGCTGTAGGCGGAGTTGTACTTACCTTGACTACTATGTCCGATGAAATGCTGCTCCACGTCCGGATACAGCTGCATGCTACTTCCTGCTTGAATGAAGGACATAGGTAAGGGTCTATTACCGAAAAATGTTGGTGACTTAACCAACATGCATACATAGTCTTAGTTGTATGTCCCCTATGCCAGATATCTTACTTGGTTATAATAAGTAACCCTATTGTTCGAGACTAGCCCAAACATGGATTATAACTTATTCGGTTACACTGAGTAACCACATGTGCTAAGCCCATATCCATACAGGTAAGGTTAGGTTACTTATCCTAACCTTGGGCATTAGTTTTAACATTCTTGGTCTATAATCCTTTGGGTTATTACAAATAACCCTCGATCTTAACTCATCCTATTTTTGGTATCTCGATGGGTTATGTTGGGTAACCCTTGAGATGATAAATCCTTGGTCAAACCTGGTCAACCAAAGTCAACCTTATATGGTCAAACTTGGGCTTTGGGGGTCAAGCCCAATAATTCGGGTATCCTTCCCGGTTACCATCTTTTACTATCTTGCTGCTTATCTACGCTTAAAAAAATCCTTTTTCCTTTATCTAGTAAAATTTGCTGAATTTAGTTTAAAACTTCATTGCTTAACTTATAAAAATACTTGATTCTAAAAATGGGGGTCTTAAAAATTGTTAAGGGCTGAAAACTATCATTGGAACAGTTTTCACAGTCAAAACATTGGGTTTGGTGAAAAATACAGTTTTTCTGCTTTGTTTTGAGAAAATCTTGTGCAGGAATTTCTTGTCTCCTACACAGTTTTTGAAATCAAATTTTTATTTGAAAATCTAAATCAAATCTGAAAAAGTTTTCTCCACGAAAGTTTCAGATCTTGAGAAACCCTAAAACTTTTGTGTTTTGAGAAAAACCCAGTTTGGACTTTAACGTGCCCTTATTCCTTGTTGAACTTACCTGACCGTGCATGAATCCTAGGCACGGCCAGGCTCGGATTTTCATTAAAACCGAGAACGTTGGAGCCTCATTTTGGAAAACTGTCCCCGTTGCTCCCTAGAAAAAATCATTCTCTACAACTTTTGTGTTTTACGTTTTCTCAAATTCGGCCTTTAAAGGCCTCAAATTTCCTTTTCCAGAAAACTGGCCAGTTTGTACCCGAACTGGTAGTTTTTGTTCTTAAATTCGTTTTACGTCCTAATTCGTGCACACTACCTCAACCGACCACAGCGGGAGCCTAATATCACACATGCAAGCGTTTCTAACATTCCAATCTAACATTCAAGTGATTCTATCACGCCCATGCAAACCAATACCGAAACTGCATCACTTAGGGTTTGCATGGTTCTAAATTCATCAAACCATTCCATTCCATCCATTCTTATATTCTAGCACCCTAACATACCATTCTACATCATTCTTGCACATATTTAGGGGACATACAATTTATCAAATATCTAGCATGCAATCCTAATAATCAATCAAGCATAAGTATTAACATGAAATCATAAAAGGCTTAAAACACCAAACCACCCTTAATCTAATCAAGCACATAACCTAATCCTAACTAGGGCCAAATAAAAAAATCAGAGCTTATGCTCTTACAATTTCCAGCTTGAAATACAATTTAAACCTCAAATTGAAATCAAATTGAGCAGCATAAGGTCATGGGAGATTACCTTACTTAACCCTAAATGAGGTTAGGGTTTGGTTCCAAAAATCTGCTCCTCCCTTGCTCCTAGGTGCAGCCGGCCTCTCCCCTAGCTTTCCAGAAATTTTTCTGTCCCTTGGTTGCTGCTCCTCACCAAGTCCAGCCACTAAATCCAGCCACTCCCCCTAGCTTCCAACCACTTTTCTCTTTTTTTTTTTCCAGCTGGCTCACAACCGGCCCCCTTGGCCAAAATGGATCTCCAAAAATTTTTCAGCTTTTCCTCTTGGTTCCTAGGTGAAATCCGAACTTCACCACTAATTCCCACACTTAGATTTTGGTTTTTGTTCTAACTTTCTTGGCTGCCTAGGGTCCGTTTTTGAGCTGAGAAATGGACAGCATCTAGCCAAATTTTCTGATTTTTTTGTGAACAAATGGCTCACCTATTTATAGGCATTTGAAACTTTGCAAAATTGCTAGTTTAGTCATTCAAAAATCACAATTTTGCACATTTGGAGGGTGAGGTGGCCGGCCATGAAGTGTCTAGAACCTTCCAAGGAATTCTTCTAATTTCCTTTAATTGATTATGATGTCATAATTTGTTGATAAGTTGATGTCATCACCATAAGGCCTTGTGTGGCTCTTTTCTTCAATATGCAGTCCATTTTTGAGCTACACAGATATTTCTAATACTGTGTTCACTAATACACAGTACTGTAATATATTCTGCAGTTCAAAATTTATCTGTGTAAAAATGGACTGTATAAAATTTTTCTCATTTCCTTAAGCCCTTTAGCCCTTAGTATTTAACTTGGTGTGCTTGATTTTCTATGTTGGTTTTTAATCTTAATCATACTATCATGCCCGTAAAAAATGGTTTTCGCAGTATATTTCCATACTGCTTTGCCATAATACTGTATCGTCAGTTCTTTGACCATTTTAATCAAACTTTGACTCTCTCGGTCAATTTTGACTTTTCTCGGTCAAACTTTGACCAACATATATCATAGAGTTTTTCATCCTTTTTCACTCAAAAGGTTCTATGCTAATCTAAGCAACCATTTTTGAGTCTTATAAAATCATAAGAACTCACAAATTCAATAAAAACCCTTAACCGGGCTCTTTCATGAATACCTTCATGGCACATAATTAATTCCTCTAAAAGGAATTAGTAATATCGAAAAAAACTAGGTATTACAATCTACCCCCTTAAAAATTTTCGTCCTCGAAAATTAGAGCAACAAGGGGTAGTGCTACCTCATCTCATTAGCTACTTCTCAGGTTGCTACTACAATCTCATGGTTTCATCATAAACCTCAATCATTGAAGTGGTTCTATTTCTAAAGTCCTTCTCTTCCCGATCCATAATTCACATTGGTGTCTCCTTATAAATCAAATCAATTTGAACCTCTACTGGTTCTTGATTAAGTATTTGGGAAGGGACTAGTATGTACTTTTTTACTTTTTCTTTTCACATTCGAAACATGAAAACGTTGTGCATCGAAGATAACTCTTGCGTTTAAAGCAAGCTTCTGATCCAATTTCCTCTGAAATCCAAGACACCTGATCTTAGCATATCCTCTAGTGTCTGGATGGTTCCTTCCGACTAGTCATCAGATTTGGGTGAAATGCCTTACTGCACTTCAATTTCCACCCCATGGACTTATTAAACTTGTCCAAAATCAAGAAGTGACACACCTATCATGGTCTGAGCTTATTGATTTTGGCACTCTATGCAGTCTAATGATCTAAAATACGCAGATCTCTGCCAATCTTTCCATAAAAAATGTAGCCTTAACTACGATAAAGTGGGCTGATTTGGTTAATCTATCCATAATAACCCAAATCGTCTTATTCCCACTTGCAAACCTGGGCAGTTTTACTATAAATTTCATAGTAATTTGTGCCTATTTCCGATCAGGAAGTTTTATTTTCTACAAATCTCCTTCAGGATATCGGTGTTCAGTCCTTCTTTCTGACAATTTAGGCACCTTGACCCATATTTTGTCACTTTATTCATCATATTTTACCATCATAAATCCTTTTGGATGTCCTTTTATATTTGAAAGCTTCAGGGTGTACCGAACACGGCGTCATATGTGCTTGCAATAGTAGCTAATCCTTTAAGAAGTCAAAGTCAGGAACATAATTCCTTTCCTTGAAGTAAATAACACCGTTGGCGGAGGTCCTAACTCCTTGTTCTTTCCGTCAAAAAGTTAAGCTTTTAGTAAAAAGGAATCATTTCCTTGATAAGACTTAATGGTTTCAAAATCTTAAGTGTGAAACTATTGCTATGAGCTCCCAAATCATGCATAGGATAGTTTCTTTCATGAATTCTTAATTGTCATGACGCATAGACTACTATCTTCCCTTTTTGTATCCGGACAGCTCCTAATCCATTTTTAGAAGTGTCACTAAAATTCACCAAATTTCCTGTATCTATATCAGGAATTACTAATACATGCGCACTAGTTAGCTTCCTCTTAAGCTCTTAAAAATTCTTTTTCATATTTCTAGATCCATTCAAATTTCTTCCCCTTTCGAGTAAGGTGCAAAATTCTTGAAAAAATATCCTTCGACGACACGTCGATAATATCCAGTTAAACTAAGAAATTCCTTATTTCCATAATATTCTTGGGTACTGGCCATGTATTGACCATTTCCACCTTTGCTGTAACGCCCCGAACCGTCACGTGCAGGGGCCGACTACTGTGCAGACGTGGGCCGTTACTCTACTTACTTAACTTAATTCTCCGTTTAAAGAGTTTAAACTTGCTTAAAATTCGGAGTAAAATTTTTTTTTTCTTTTCTTGCTTACATAAAACTTAACTTATCCTCATACATATTCATAAGTACTCACTCGAGTACCGAGCTTTCATAATCATATTGAAAGCTAACATAATCATACCGTGGACCAAACCCAACCTAGTGTGGGTCGGTACCACACGAGGCAACTCGCTTGCCATCATCCTTGAAAACCATTCCTTAGTTTGTTCTTGAAAACAATTTCTTAAAATAGTTTTCTTCTTGAAAACGGTTTCTTATCCATACTATCACTTTAACGTAACATAAAACATATCTTTCAAATATATTATTCAAAACATATTTTACATAGCATAATTTCAAAACTCGTGGCGGTGTCCATCCCACATTTCACAGCCTGTAGCACCAGCCTTCACAGCTTTGCATCACGTATCGCCGGTAGGTTGCTTAACCTACAGCATGAACGTAAGTAATGAGCTTATACCCAGTAAGTACAACGTGCAATCCGCAAACATTTTGAACAAAGGAATGCATGAACCAATTAGGTTTTCTTATGAATCGATTAAATTTTCATTTATTATCTTGATTCTTATTTATTTGCATATCATGTGTGCACGTACCGTGGTCCATCACCATGGAATGGCTGGAGGCAGCCAATCCAAACCAACTCAAACCATGAAACAAACTGCTTAACATGGAGTGATTGGGGCAGCCAATCCAACTCAGCCCAAACCATAGACTAAACCATTTAAACTCGCCATCATGGCAAGTCGGTACGACACAATGACCTTAGCTTATCTTAACATGTGTTCTTATCATGTAGTTAATATTAGTGGACATGCTACATGATGTCACTATATTAAGACATAACATAACATAAACCATTGCATAACCGTCGTAACATAAATCATCATAGCATAGCATCGTAACATAGTATCTTATCATATACGTCATAACATAAACCTCATAACATAGCATCATAACATTTCATCTTATCATAAACATCATGACATAAACCTCATAACATAGCATCATAACATTTCATCTTATCATAAACATCATGACATAAACCTCATAGCATCACAATATAGTATCATATCATAGAGTAAGTACCATTAAAATCAACATATGATTTCTTGAAAAACATGTTCTTTAAAAACATTTTGCCCATGCTGTAGGCGGAGTTATACTTACTTGTCGTCCTATGCTCTTGGTTAATCGTCCGAATCGTGGCACGACAACAGTTCATACTCCTGTTTCCAAACAGGACGTAAGATAAGAGCCATAGACATAAATCATAATCATTAAATGTTGGTGTCCTAACCAACATTTATGAGTAGCCTTAGTTATAATATATGTTCCCTCCTATAACAACTTACGATAGCTTGTTTGGTCACTTGCCGTAACCCTAGGGTTTATGGTCCAACATACTTAAATAATATCAAACTAGGTTACTTCTGGTAACCTTGGGTACTAAGCCCAACAATTCTTAATCCATCATCTATTGGGTTATTACAAATAACCCTAGATCATAATTTTCGGTATCTTATTGGGTTACGTTGGGTAACCCTTAAGGTGATAAACCTTGGTCAAACTTGGTCAACCAAAGTCAACCTTCCATGGTCAAACTTGGGCTTTGGGAGCCAAGCCCAATAACTCGGGTATCCTTCCCGGTTACCATCCGTTATTGCCTTGTTACTTAACCTTGGCTTTAAAATCCATTTTTCCCTTTGTTTCGGAAAATTTGTTGAATTCAACTTAAAAATCTTTGCTTAACTTATAAAATGTGTTAAGGGCTGAAAACTGCCATTGGAACAGTTCTCACACTCAAAACATTGGGTTTGGTTTAAAATACAGTTTTCTTGTATTATTTTAGAAAATCCTATGCATGAACAGGAATTTCCTGCTTATGTACTATTTTTCTGAAAATCTTGTGCTGGAATTTCTATTTCCTGCACAGTCTTTAGAATCTAATTTTTACTTTAAAATCAGTTCCGAATTTGATAAAAATTTCTTCATAAAAGTTGTAGATCTCGGATAATGCTACAACTTTCATGTTTTGAGGAAAACCCAGTTCGGACTTTAACATGTCCTTATTCTTGGTTGAACTCACCTGGCCGTGCATAAATCCTGGGCACGGTCAGGCTCGGATTTTCATAAAAACCGAGGCCTTTGGAGCCTTATTTTAGAAAACAGTCCACGTTGTCCTCTAGGAAAAACCATTATCTACAACTTTGTAGTTTTGAGTTTCTTCAAATTCGGCCTCTAAGGGCCTCAAATTATCATTTCCAGAACACTAACCAGTCTTGACCCGAGACTGGCAGTTTCGGTTTAGATTGGTTCTTACGCAAAATTACGCGCACACTACCTCAACCGAACTCAGCGGGAGCCTAAGATCACACATGCAGTGTAATACTAATGTTATCACAATCATACAATCGTTCTAAATTCTATGGAACATACAACAAATATGTAGTAGGCATACTCAAACCCATATAAGCATATCATCAAACATGCATCAAAAATGTAAACTAGAGACCACCACCCTAATCATGCACAATCAAGCACTAAAAGGTGAGCTTAAGCTCTTACATCCAATGCTGGAAATACATTTAAATTTCCCAAATTTAAAGCTTAAACGAAAAGCTTAAGATCAACGGAGATTACCTCGATGCACACAAGGCTAGGCTAGGGGTTTGGTGCATTTTTCTCCTTTCTCCTTGGCTGCCCATCACCGGCCATTCTCCTCCTATTCCTAGCATTTTTTCTGCTTTTCCAGCTTATCCATTACCGGCCATTCAAGCCAAAAAAATTGGGTTTCCAATTTTTTTTTTTTTTTCCACTCTTTCTTTTCTTCCTCACAAAATCCGGCCATTTCATTTTTTCCTCATGGGTTTCGGTTTCTAGGGAGGTTTTGGAGAAAATTGGGCAGAGTTTTGGGATGATTTTGGCTGCCAAAAACCGCCTCCCCCCCCCCCCCATGCCCTATTTATAGCTGAAATTAATTAAATTTTGGTTTTATTTTTAATTCAAATTTGCTTAAATACCCTTGGAACAAGAATATTTGCACAAAAATTTACACAAATACCCTATGAGGTGGCCGGCCATTATGGATTACTTGGAGCCCAAATTTGCTTACCTCACCTTGATGACATCATCATGCTTACATCACTTTGATGACATCATCTTTTCTTAAATTTGCATTTTAGTCCCTAAAGGACAAAATATTTGCTCATTAGTCCTCATAGGTGGCCGGTCATTAGGAAAAGTTTGGAGACCAAGTTTGCTTACCTCATCATGCTTATGTCACCTTGCTTACATCATCATGGTAATTTCTTAAAATTACACTTTGGCCCCTAAATGCAAAAATATTTGCATTTTAGCCCCTAAATGTGGCCGGCCATTTAATGCTAGGTGGCATCCAAATATTTTTCCCACTTTT
>CM046372.1:1187318-1213739 GCA_025413025.1 Ficus hispida | reverse complement strand
ACAGCCCTTACTCGAAAAGGGAAGGAATTTGAATGGACCCAGAAAGGTGAAAAGAATTTTCAAGAGTTTAAGAGGAAGCTAACTAGGGCGCTTGTATTAGTGATTCCTGATGTAGATGCAGGAAATTTTGTGAATTACAGTGACACTTTTCGACAACTGAAAATTGACAAAAGAATGGATTAGGAATTGTCCGGATGCAGAATGGGAAGGTAGTAGCCTATGCATCACGACAACTGAAAATTCACAAAATAAACTATCCTCCGTATGAGTTGGAGCTCATAGCGGTAGTTTTCGCACTCAAGATTTGGAAATCAATAAGTAGTATCACGGAAAGGATTCCTTTTTGCTAAAAACGTAACTTTCTGGCGGAAAGAACAAGGAGTTAGGACCTCCACCAAAGGTGTCATGTACTTCAAAGAAAGGAATAGTGTTCCTGACTTTGAATTTTTAAAGGATTAGATAATGTCGAAAGCACATATGACGCCATATTCGGTACACCCATAATCTTTCAAAATATACAAGGACATCCAAAAGAATTTTTGGTGGCCAAATATGAAGAATGAAGTGGCAAAATACGTGTCAAAGTGCCTAACTTGTCAGAAAGAAGACTGAACACTGACATCCTGGAGGAGATTTGTAGAAACTAGAGCTTCCTGAATGGAAATGGGCACAAATTACTATGGATTTTATAGTAGAATTGCCCAGGACTACAAGTGGGAATGACACGATTTGGGTTATTATGGATGGATTAATCAAATCAGCCTACTTTATCGCGATTAAGGTTACCTTTTCGATGGAAAGATTAGCAGAGATCTGTGTATCTCAGATTGTTAGACTGCATGAAGTGCCAAAATCGATCATCTCGGACCGTGATGGACGTTTCACCTCACAATTCTGGAAAAGTGTTCATAATACCATTGGGTTGAAATTGAAGTACAGTAGGACATTTCACCCCCAAACTGATGACCAGTTGGAAAGAACTATCCAGACACTAGAGGATATGCTAAGATCATGTGTCTTAGATTTCAAAGGAAATTGGGATCAGAAGCTTGCCTTACCGTCGGAATTAGCTTCAATGCACAATGTTTTCACGTTTCGATGCTGAAAATAAGTACGTACTTGTAACGACCCGCCTAACACAGGCCGTTACCGTACATACATACATACGTACTTACATGCATACATACTTATACGTAAAATAGCGGAATAAATTTTTTATTTTTATTTTTTTATAAGCCGTATAAACGTATTTGCACATACGTAAATAATTATACTGATTAATTAAAAACGTTGCGCAGGCATATATAAAGCTTATAAAATAATCACATAATTAAACAAAACGCATGGCGGCATTGGTCCCACATTTCACAGTTCAGTACACCTCGCCCTCCATCTTGTATCACGGGTTGCTACTAGGCTGCTTACCTACAGCATAGACGTAAGACAATGAGCTAATGCTCAGCAAGTACAACTATTAAATACCGCAATAACATAAACACAACACGATCTAACATAACATAACATTTCATGACATATCATAACATAACATTTCTTATCATGACTTATCATAACACAACATTTCTTATCATAACTTATCATAACATAACATTTCTTATCATGACTTATCATAACATAACATTTCTTATCATAACTTATCATAACATATGCATGAATCGTTTATGATTTGTTATGCTTTCTTATATCATCATATCTTTCTTTCTTAACTTATCTTTACTTATGGGCTCCGTAACATGAGTGTTCGTACGGGCGCGCTCTATGGGCTTACACTTGCCATAGTTCAACCCGACCTGACGCGGGTCGGTACGACACAGGCAATTGCTTGCCATCATAGCTTAATCTTTCTTTTATTAATTAGTGAACATGCATCGTGATGTTTTACTCAATTAATCTTAACATATCTTAACCCTAATCATGTTCCTATAAATCATAGCATACTTGACATTTCATACATCATGACATACATTCATAACATAAAATCATAGCACTTATCATTCATATAAAATCATAGCATTCCTAGGATATTCTATAGCACTTAGCATATAGCATGTAGCATTCATAAATAGCAAACATACTTAGGCAAGTATTCACAACAAGCCTATGCTGTAGGCGGAGTTGTACTTACCTTGTTTGTAAAAGCTGTGTCCAAGTGGAGTTAAATTCCGCTGGGACACTTCCGCGTATAACGTTCTGTGATAAAATGAAAGTAAGGGTTAGAACTGTTGGTAGTATAACAAACATTCTTTCATAACCTTAGTTATAGGCCCTTACTTATTTTTACATTATCCTAATTGGTTACTTTGGTAACCTAATCGGTTTGTTTTTAACTTTGGTTTTAAAATCTTATTCTTAGAAAGAAAACCTTAATTTTTGGTATAAAAATCCTTTTTGTTTAACTTTAAAACTGAAAATCTTAAACTGAGACTTATAAAATTATTGACTATTAGAAACTGCCTTTGGAACAGTTTCACAATGTCAATTTGCAGTGAAATTATGAAATTACACTTTTTCTGTTTTAATTTATAAATCCTGTACAGAGTTTTCCATAATTCCTGTACAGTTTTCCGAAATCCATTTTCATCTTAAAATCAAGACTGATTCTGAAAAACTTGTCTTCACAAAAGTTTTAGATATTGAAAATTTCTACAACTTTCGTGTTTTTGATAAAACCTAGTTCGGACGTTTTCGTGATCAAAAATCCTGTGGAACTAGTCCTGGCCGTGCACGGGTCCTGGGCACTTTAGGCACGGTTTTTGGTAAAAACCGAGGCCATTGGAGCCTCATTTTACAAAACTGTCCACGAAGTTCTCTAGGAAAAACTCTACTTAAAAACTTTCATGTTTTGATTTTCCCCTGATTCGGCCTCTAGAGGCCTCAAAAACTGTTTTCCCCGAAACTGGCCAATTTCTACCTGAGTTGGCAGTTTTCGGTTTAAAATTTCGTTTGTGTCCTAAAACGTCCACCCTACCTCAACCGAACTCAGCGGGAGCCTAAATCAGACATGCACGACGTTTCTAACGTTCAGATTTCAACATGCAAGCCAAATTGAACATCATTCATAATCCTACAAAAACCCTAAACATTTAATCAAACATCTAACATGCACAACATGCACATAATTGAACCACCAAACCCTACACCTAAACAAATCAAGCACATGCTCATAATTTACAAGCTAGGGCAGAACGTGAAAGTGGGCTTATACCCTTACAAACCATGGCTTAAATACATTTAAATTTCTCCATATGAAATTTAAATGAAAACTTGATTGGTTAGGGGTTTTACCTTACTCGGTTTGGCTTGGTGAGCTAAGATTTCACCTTCCTTCCTCCTCTCAAACCACCGGCTGTTTTGGTGATTGGAAAGTGCAAACTTGCTGCCTTTCTTGCCCTAAATCCAGCCACCAAATGGCATGAAATCTGGCTGCCTCCAACTCCAAAACCCGGTTTGGATCCAAGCTTAGTTCCTCCCCCCTAGAACCGGCCTTGCTAGGGAATATGGGCACTAAAATTTTTTCCAACTTTTTGCTTGGTTTCCTACTTGAATCCGACCACCACTAAGCCCTACACACTCTTGGTTTTGCAAAAATTTCTTGCCTTTCTCTTCCACCCTAAGTTCGGATTTTGTGGAGCAATTTTGCAAGAGTTTGGCTAACCATTCTAAATTGTGAACAATGCTTCCCCTATTTATAGAGGTTGTGAATTTCTTATAATTGCATAATTTAGTCCTCAAAAAAATCAGAATTTGGACTTTAGGGGGGCATGTGGCCGGCCATGAACCATGGTGGAAGACAACTAATTTCTTCCAATTTTCTTAAATCAACTAATGATGTCAAAATTCAAAAAGTTAATGAGGTAAGCAAGGCTTAAGCTTGTTTGGCTCTTTTTGCTATTAAGCAGTCCATTTTTAAGTTACCACAGGTATTTTCAATACTGGATTCACTTATGCACAGTATTGGTTTACCGAACTGCAGTCCAAAATTCATCCGTGTAAAAATGGACGGTATGAAATTTTTCTTATTTCTTAAAACCCTTTTTGCCCTATACTTCAACTTAATGTGCTTGATTTTCTAGGGTGGTTCTTATATCTTAAACATAACTTTTTATCTGTAAAAACACGGTTTTACCCGGTGCAATTTATACAAATAAACATTTAAACATACAGTCATTTTCTTGAACTTTTCGGGTCAACCATCGACTTTCTTGTCAATTAGTGACCTTCTTGTCAAGTTTTGGACTTTCATGGTCAACAGTTGACTTTTTGGTCAACCGTGACGTTTTTGGTCAAACTTTGACCATTTTACAAAATTTCATGATTTTGTTCCTTATTACCTAAAAGGTCGTTTTCTTAAATACATAACCATTTTTAGTCTTATAAAGCCATAAAACTCACAAAACATAATTTAAAACCCTTAACTGGGCTTTTTTCCATAAATACCTTTACGGTTCAATGTAAATCTTATACATAGAATCGTTCAGACATAAAAATCAGGTATTACAATCTACCCTCCTTAAAGATTTTCGTCCTCGAAAATTAGAACAAGCCGGGGTAGTTCTTTCTCATTTCATTTTCTAATTCCCAAGTGGCTTCTTCTACTTTATGGTTTCGCCGTAAAACCTTTACCATGGGAATTGTCTTATTTCTTAGAACCTTCTCTTCTCGATCTAGGATTTGTACCTGCTTCTCTTCATAGGTCAAGCCTGTTTGAACCTCTACCGGTTCTTGACTGAGAACATGCGAAGGATCTGGCACATACTTCTTGAGCATTGATACATGGAAGACGTTATGCATAGATGCTAACTCTGGCGGCAGGGCAAGCTTGTATGCTACTTTTCCAACCCTCTCTAGGATTTCAAAAGGTCCCGTATACCTTGGACTAAGCTTCCCTTTCTTTCCAAATCTCATTACTCCCTTCATAGGAGCTATCTTGATAAAAACTGCATCTCCGGTCTGAAATTCCAAAGGCCTTCTTCGCTTGTCAGCATAGCTTTTCTGACGACTGAAAGCTATGTCGAGCCTTTGCTTAATTTTCTTGATATCTTCATAAGTCTTTCTGATGAAATCTGTAGTCTGAAGCTGCTTTTGTCCAACTTCTTGCCAGTGAATAGGGGATCGACATTTTCTTCCATATAGTGCTTCGAACGGAGCCATACCAATTGAAGCATGATAGCTGTTGTTGTAAGAAAATTCGATCAAAGACAGCTTCTGATCCCAGTTTCCTTGAAAATCCAGAACGCAAGATCTCAGCATATCTTCTAGTGTCTGGATAGTCCGTTCTGACTGGCCGTCAGTTTGGGGATGAAATGCCGTGCTGAACTTCAGTTTCGACCCCATAGCAGTGTGTACGCTTGTCCAAAATCGGGAAGTGAAACGTCCGTCTCGATCTGAGATGATCGATTTTGGTACTCCATGTAGTCGAACGACCTGGGATACATAGACGTCGGCCAATTTCTCCACTGAGTAAGTGGCTTTGATAGCGATGAAGTGGGCAGATTTGGTTAATCGATCAACAATAACCCAAATTGTGTCATTCCCACTTGAAGTTCTGGGCAGTCCCACGACAAAATCCATGGTAATTTGTTCCCATTTCCATTCGGGAAGCTCTATTTTCTGCAATTCTCCACCAGGATATCGATGTTCTGCCTTAACCTTTTGACAAGTTAAACACTTTGACACGTACTTCGCTATCTGATTCTTCATGTTTGGCCACCAATAGTTTTCTCGGAGATCCTTATACATCTTGGAGGCTCCTGGATGTACCGAATACGGTGTCATGTGAGCCTCTGCCAGAATTTGATCCTTTAAAAACTTGAAATTAGGAACGCAAATTCTCTCTTTGAAGTAGATCATGCCATCTGCAGAGGTTCTAAACTCCTTATTTCTTTCGCCGAAGAGTTGTGCCTTGATCAACAAAGGATCCTTTCCTTGAAGGTTCTTGATGGACTCCATTAAATTTGACTGGAGGGTTAAAGCGGATAACTTTCCCGTTATCATCCTTAGGTTGAAATCGGAGATTTCCTTTTGAAGCGGCTTGGGCAGCAGTACTAAGGACATCAACATGCCCGATGACTTCCTGCTTAAGGCATCTGCTACTCTGTTTGCCTTGCCAGGATGGTAAAGGATCTCACAGTCGTAGTCCTTTACGAGTTCAAGCCATCTTCGCTGCCTCATGTTGAGCTCCTTCTGGGTAAAGATGTATTTGAGACTTTGATGATCTGTGAAAATCTCACATCTATTCCCATATAGGTAGTGCCTCCAAATCTTCAATGCGAACACCACCGCAGCGAGCTCTAGATCGTGCGTCGGGTAATTCTTCTCGTGATCCTTCAGTTGTCGGGAAGCATACGCGACCACTTTGCCTTGCTGCATTAGGACTGCTCCTAGACCCGTCTTAGAAGCGTCGCTGTAGATTACGAAATTTCCTGCTTCGACATCTGGAATAATCAAAACAGGCGCGCTTGTCAGCTTCTTCTTGAGCTCTTGGAAATTCTCCTCGCATTTGGACGTCCATTCGTACTTCTTCCCTTTGCGTGTAAGGGCCGTAAGAGGGGCTGCTATCTTAGAAAATCCCTCAACGAAGCGGCGATAATAACCGACTAATCCGAGGAAACTCCTTATTTCCGTTACGCTCTTAGGCCTTGGCCATAAGCTACTGCTTCCACTTTAGCTGGGTCCACAGAAATCCCTTCTTGTGACACCACGTGGCCTAAGAAATGCACCTTTTCCAACCAAAATTCACATTTAGTGAACTTTGCGTAGAGCTGATGTCGTCGCAACATTTCCATCACCATTCTTAGATGCTGCATATGCTCTTCCTGGGACCTTGAATAGATCAGGATATCGTCGATGAAGACAATAACGAACATGTCCAGATATTCCTTGAACACTCGGTTCATCAGGTCCATAAAAGCAGCTGGAGCATTGGTTAGCCCAAAAGGCATAACCAAAAATTCATAATGTCCGTAGCGTGTCCGAAAAGCCGTCTTGGAGATATCTGAATCTTTGATTCTGAGTTGATGATAGCCAGATCGTAGATCGACTTTCGAAAACACCTTTGCTCCTCTGAGTTGATCGAACAGATCGTCAATCCTTAGAAGAGGATACTTGTTTTGATGGTGATCTTGTTCAGCTCGCGGTAATCAATGCACATACGTAAAGATCCATCTTTCTTTTTCACGAATAGCACAGGTGCTCCCCACGGAGAGTAACTCTGTCGGATGAATCCTTTATCTAGCAATTCTTGCAGTTGTACTTGGAGTTCCCTAAGTTCAGCAGGTGTCATACGGTAAGGCGCTTCGTTACTGGAGCAACTCCAGGCACTAGCTCAATTTCGAATGAAATTTGCGTTCCGGTGGAAGCCCTGGTAGCTCTTCCGGGAAGATATCCACATACTCCCTGATAACAGGTACATCTTCCGGTGTTAGCTTCATTTCGTGCTCTTTGTCCACCATGTTAGCTAAATACCCTTGACAGCCATTAGCTAACATCTTCCAAGCTTTCATAGCCGAAACCAATTGGTTGTTGAGTTCCGAGCTTGTCCGTGGAAACTGAACTCTTCCTCGCCATAAGGGTTGAAAATCACACAATGCTTCCGACAGTCGATCTTAGTGTTGTACTTGCTAAGGAAATCCATACCTAAGATACATCGAAATCCTGTAGCATGATTGCGATGAGATCTATATACAGTTCTCTGCCACAGATAATCAGGAGGTATTTCGTATCCAAAAATTGGACCACAAAACTTCTCCGGATGGCAAGGAGGTCTTAAAAGGTTGGCTTAATCTATCCACACCTTTCCTAACTTCTGGGCGAACTCCAATGATATAAATGAATGTGTGGCACCAGAATCAAATAGGGCAATTGCTTCATAAGTGGTGATAGAGATCTGACCTGTCACCACATGTGAAGTGTTGCTTCCGCATCACCCCTTGTGTAAGCGTAGATTCGAGCTTGAGGCTCAGGAGCTTCCAATCTACCTTGGACAATGGAAGGTCCTTCTAGTCTGGTCTGGGCCGCATGAAGCTGACTGCTTGTGTTCCTGTTCTGGTATGGAGGGTTCTGGCCTTGCTTGTTCATGTTGCAATTCTTCGCAAAATGTCCCTCCTTTCCGCATAGATAGCACGCGTTGGTCCCCATTCTGCAGACACTCGGATGTTTTCTCCCGCACTTTGTACATACCGGGTAGTCAGAGTTATTACCCTCATTTCCCCTGTTGTTCTTCTTTTGAGGGAAATTTTGTTGCTGGCCCTGTCCCGAGCAATTTCCTTTCCTCTTGTTCCTCCCAAACTGTTTGGAACTTTGAGCAGGGTTATTGTTCTGGCCTTTCTGATTCGTCTCAGCACTCTGACGGGGCTGTGTCTGCTTAACAACGGCCTTTTCTTCCTTCTTGGCTTTGAAAAACTGTGCCCTTGCTTCCCTGTCCTGGTTGATCCAATATTCTACCCTTATCACTCTGCTCACGCAGTCGGATACCAGGGTAGGTGGGCTGCTTCGGCACTAACTTGCTTGGCTATGTCTGTCCGGAACATCTTCATCATTCTCCGGACTTTTTCAGTTTCGCTCGGTACCAGCTCCGGGCACAAGCGTGCTAACTGTTCAAACTTCTTAACGGCTTCCATCACCGTCATAGACCCTTGCTTAAAGCTGGTGAATTCGTCCTCTTGAGTGGCAAGGATTTCTCTGTTGTAGTACATACTACGAAACTCAGCCACAAAATCTTGCCAACTCATTGTCATGACATTTCGACGCATCTGAACGGTTATCCACCAGTGTCTCGCGTCCTTCTTAAGGGCAAACGAGGCACATAGAACCTTTTCCTGTTCGGTGAGCCGCATAAAATCCAGGATAACTTGGATATCTATCAACCAGTTGTCTGCGGCTATTGGGTCTGTCGTCCCCTCAAATTCAGGCGCTTTCATCCGCCTAAATCTCTCATACAATAAGTCTTCTCTTGCTGGAGGTGGATCTGCCAGTACCCCAGCAGGTGCTATTGGTACCTCAGCATATTGCGGAAAATTGGGCACTGGAGGTGCCATTGGAGCTGCTTGGTCTGCGGGTAAGGGAACCTCATTAGCCTGGGGTCTTTGATTTAGCTGATCCAGTTGCTCTCTCAGCCAGTTTGTCTCTTGTTGTTGCTCTAGCAACTGCCGTTGTAAATTGGCTACAACGGTCGCTAGATCCGGCGCAGGTGGATTAACTGGTGCAGTCTTGCGCGTACGAACCATCTTAATCTTCCTATTTAAATCATAAGAAAAGATATTATTAACTATCAATATCCTTTCTTTGCATTCATATCTTAACATATTGTAACAATATGCATTATGTCACAATATTGTCATACCATAATATTATATACTTATCATATCATATCGTAAACATTCATCACATTCGTATCATATCATTCATAATTGAGATTCCATACATCTCACATTTATCTGCCTTTTTATACAAAAAGTACATCATATTTACTTTACTTATAATTACATTTTCTTTACATCATATATACATTGTCAAAAATTTAGGATGGAAGTGTCTACCACTTTACCATCATACATAGGTACAAGCTTATTGTCAAAAATAATAAGCTGGTACATATAGTTTCAAAAATAAAAACATACATATTCGGTCTAGTGATCTAAACCTAATCTAACTCCGCTACTGTAACAACCGAAACATCGGAGCCATCATCTTCATCATCGTCTGGGATCTCCTCGGGGTCCTCCTCGAAATCGTCGCCCTCATCGAGCCATCTTCCGAATCCTGGCTCGTGATTAGGCTCCTCCTCATCATCCTCGTCATTGCTAGATATAACGATGATCGGAGGGTCCTCGGGAGCATCCAGATCCTCATCGGCATCATGCCCAGCATCATCGGCCTCCTGTACCGAGTCGACGGGTATCGGGTCCTCCGGGTCGGCTGGGCCGGGCTCATATACTGGCTCTGGCTCGTATACTGGCTCGGGCTCATAAACCGGCTCGGGCATATCAGCGTCGTCACCTGGTATCTCAGGCTCCACTACATGGGCATCGGCTTGTAGATCCTGTGCGATGACCTCCGCAGCTAAAATGTACTCGATCATATGAGCCACTGTCATAATCTGCGTCGGTATGGGCGTGTGCTGACGGATCTGTGCAGGTAGTCCGTTCCGCAGGATCGCTAAAGACTGTAATCCTGGGTTTGGTATGTCCATGGGAATGTGAGGCAACATAGCCTGCTGGAACCTCCGACAGTAATGGTCCATCGGCTCGTGGAGGTACGCTCGCCAGTCATCAGCCATCATGTAGTACCGCTCGTGCTGCATATCCTGATAAATATCGGGATCTCGATAGTGCTCATCTGCCCCATCATCCAGCACTGGTACGTAGCGGGCAGTCATACAGACACGAAAATGTGCCCACGTACGGTCTGGCAAAGTCCCCTCGCCGATCGTCATCCACCACAGTCGCGCGTCAGCTACCAGGCATCGACTAGCCAGCGAGACGTGCAGATGTGCCTCTATGTGGCAAAGGTGGAAAATCCTCTCCAGATCGTATAGCCAGACTGATAGAGCTACCGTTCGGGGTGTGCCGTCAAATAGCAGGGGCCGTGACTCGTAGAACGCTGAAACCGTGCGTCGGTCCTCTTCTACGGGTACCGGGTCCATAATCGTAAATCTAATCATACATAATCGCATAATACATATTAACATATGAAAATAAAATTATAACTTACAATGATGGCGGCGATGGCAGGCTGACTGTGAAATTTAGTCGCAGGGAACCGCTCTGATACCAACTCTGTAACGACCCGCCTAACACAGGCCGTTACCGTACATACATACATACGTACTTACATGCATACATACTTATACGTAAAATAGCGGAATAAATTTTTTTTTTTATAAGCCGTATAAACGTATTTGCACATACGTAAATAATTATACTGATTAATTAAAAACGTTGCGCAGGCATATATAAAGCTTATAAAATAATCACATAATTAAACAAAACGCATGGCGGCATTGATCCCACATTTCACAGTTCAGCACACCTCGCCCTCTATCTTGTATCACGGGTTGCTACTAGGCTGCTTACCTACAGCATAGACGTAAGACAATGAGCTAACGCTCAGCAAGTACAACTATTAAATACCGCAATAACATAAACACAACACAATCTAACCTAACATAACATTTCATGACATATCATAACATAACATTCCTTATCATGACTTATCATAACATAACATTTCTTATCATGACTTATCATAACATAACATTTCTTATCATAACTTATCATAACATATGCATGAATCGTTTATGCTTTGTTATGCTTTCTTATATCATCATATCTTTCTTTCTTAACTTATCTTTACTTATGGGCCCCGTAACATGAGTGTTCATGTAACGACCCGCCGAGCACAGGCCGTTACCATACATACATACTTATCTTCCCTTACATACTTACATACTTATGAAAACACAGCGGAAATATTTTTTTTTTTTTTTATATGGCATACTAGTGTAACATATAAAAGTGTCTTTATGAAAATATTTACCATAACATAAATACGTAAAAAGCAAAATGCGTAGCGGCTACATTTCCCACATTTCACAGTTTGCCCCGCCATGCCCTTCCATCTTGTATCAACCATTGCTGACGGTTTCTTACCTACAGCATAAACGTAAGACAGTGAGCTTTCGCTCAGCAAGCACAAGCTCCTATACCGCGACATCATGAACATAACATATTCTAATATATCATATCTTAACTTATCATGCATATCATATCATTACTTAACTTCATTCATCGTAACATAGCATACATATCATAATGCATGGTCCATTTATGCACATTTTATGCTCAATTCATTCTTAGCTTACTTCCATTTCTTATCTTACTTATGGGCCCCATAACATAAGTGTATGTACCGGGCGCGCGACTATGGAGTGGTTGGGGCGGCCAAACCATTTCCAACTCAAACCATAGTCCAACCCGACCTAACGCGGGTCGGCACAACACAGGCGATTGCTCGCCATCTTTCTTTTCATCTTGTTGTGTCATACTTGATCTTATAATTCTTATAAGATTTCGTGAACATGCTTCGTGCTTTAATAAACATAACATAGCATTCATCAATAGCATACCTTAACCTATCATACAACATAACCCAACATAGCATAACAACAATAACATCACATAGCGTCAACATCATAACCTATCATCACATCCTAACATAGCATCAACATCATAACCTAGCATCAACATCCTAACATAGCATCAACATTAATATCATAGCATACATCCCTAGCATACATCTATCATACTTAGGCAAGTACCACAACAAAGCCTATGCTGTAGGCGGTGGTTGTACTTACCTCTCTTGCTATGTCCTGCGTTAAGCTGCTTCTCCTCCGAGTACAGTTGCAGGTTCCCTCCTGCTCTTTGAAGGACATAGGTGAGGTTCTAATTAGTTTTGCGGAAATGTTGATAATCTAATCAACATGCTTACATAATCCTAATTGTATGTCCCCATACTAAATATGAATTAATTCTTTAAGAGGTTACGTTGGATAACCTCTTGTGCTAAACCCTATACATACGTTAGGTTCGATTACTTTCCTAACCTTGGCTTTATCATAATATTGGGTTTCCTTAATTAACCCTATATCTTAGCCCAATTTATTAATCTTAGTCTCCTTTAGGGTTTTCTTGTTAACCCTTAAGGTTAATTCTTAATCAACCAAGTTAACCCTATATGGGTCAAACTTGCGTTCTAGGCCTTGGCCTAGTAACTCGGATATTATTTCCGGTTATTACTTGTAAACGTCTTGCTTACCCAATTTGGCTTTAAAAAAAAAAATCCATGTTCCATTTCTTTGGAAACTTGAGTGAATTAACCTTAAAAATCTCACAAAAATCCATATCCTTGAAATAGGTTTTTATAAAATCATTTAAGGCTGGAAACTGCCTTTGGAACAGTTTCCTTAGTCAAAACAGTGGTTTTGGGAAAAGATATGATTTGATTTTTTTTTTTCGGAACTTGTTGTTTTTTTGAAAATCCTGTACATGAATTTCTCATTCCCTGCACAGTCTTTATAAAACCATTCCAGTTTAAAGATCCATTCCGATTTTGAAAATGTTGTCTTCACGAAAGTTGTAGCTCTTGAAAAATCCTAAAACTTTCGTGTTTTGAGAAAAATCCAGTTCGGCCTGTATTCGTACCAGTTTTTGTTTGAAACTGGCTGATCCTGTAAACTGGGTCTGGGCAGGCTAGCCACGGGTTTTTGTAAAAACGGAGACCATTGGAGCCTCAATTTGGAAAACTGTCCGCGCTGGCCCCTAGGAAAACTCGTTCTGAACAACTTTTATGTTTTACGTTTTACCCAGTTCGGCCTCTAAAGGCCTCAAATTCCACTTTTCCCGAAACTGGGCAGTTCACATCCGAACTGGCAGTTTTCGGTTTTAAGTTTGTTTTACGTCCTATTTCGCGGATTCTAACTCGACCGATCACGCGGGAGCCTAGATAACATACATGCAGCGTTTTCTAACGTCCCACATGAACCAACATGTAATTCAAACATGTCCATGCAAACCAAAACCCGTATTAACTTAACCTAGGTTTGCATGGTTCTAACTTTTTGCATACAACACATACAAACACTAAACTTTGCTCCCTAAGCTAGCATGCTCAAGCACTGCCTAAGGGCAGATTTTCGGACCAAACCAGGGGACACACAACCCTAAGCATTAGGCATGAAAATCAATCATACACAAGCACAACTTATGCAAGAAATCAAGCCATACACCCTTAGATCTACAAATCAAGCACATACAACTTACTTAGGGCAATAAATGGAAGATGGACTTATGTCCTTACAACCAAATTGAACTACCTTAAATCTTAAAATTTGAACTCAAATAAAAGAGTTAGGGTTCTAGATTTTTACCTTGGACCAAAGTCAAGTTTTGGTCACAAAATTTCTGCCTTCCCTAGCTCCAAAACCGTGGCTGCCCTAGACCAAGAAAATGGTCTCAAACAACTTGATTTCGGTTGATGAAACAAACCCGAATTCTTTCCCTTAAAATTTTTGGATTCCCTCTTGGTTTCCCTGCACCCTAACAGTCGGCTGCAAGCCTAGAACAAGGCTAGAAAATTTCTCAAACTCTCCCCTTAGCTTTCCTTTGCAAACCGAAAACTAACCTAAGCTTGGTTCAAGCAAAATTTCAGTTTTTCCTCTTGGCTCCCTCTCACCTTCTCTCACGGTTTTGATGGCAGAAAATGGCAAGAGTTTGGCTAAGTTTTTCATTAAAAATGAATATGGGTCACTCCTATTTATAGGCAAAGGGAACTTTCACAAATTCAACTTTGACCCCTAAATTTTGAAAATTTGAGAATTCCCATGAGGTGGCCGGCCATCCCCTTGGTGAGCAAGCAAAATTGTTCTAGAACAAGACACATGGCATCTAATGGTTGGTTCATGGAATTATGATGTCATAATTCCAAATAAGGATGATGTCATAATTATGATGTCATCCTAAGGCCTTGTTTGGCTACTTTTCTCTAAAATAACCCATTTTTGGCTACACAGATATTTCTAATACTGTGTTTACTAATACACAGTACAATTCAGTACTGTTTTACTTGACTGCAGTCCAAAATTTATCTGCGTAAAAATGGACTGTAAAAACTTTTTCTTATTTTTTTCAAGCCCTTTTGGTCTTTAATCCTACTTGGTGTGCTTGATTTTTCTAAGCTAGTTTTCAAAGCCTATTCATACTATTTCAACCGTAAAGACGGTTTTCGCAGTATACTTTATTTTACTATACTGCAAAGTCAATCCTTTAACCGTTCTTGGTCAAACTCTGACTTTCGTTAAAATCATATACTTTTCGTCCCTTTTTTCTAAAAGGTACGTTGCTAATCTACATAGTTCATTTTGAGTTTTATTAATAAAAACTCATAAAATGTAAGAGAACTCTTAACCGAGCTTCTCTTTCAATAATACCTCTATGGTATTCATTTAATTCCTTTAAAAAAATAGTAACATCGAAAATCTAGGTATTACAATCTACCTCCTTAAAAATTTTCGTCCTCGAAAATCAGGAAATTCGGGATATTCTTTCCGTTTGCCATTTTGGGGTGAAAAACCGTAATGAACTTTAATTTCAACCCCATGGCAGTATGAACATTGTTCATAATCGAGAAATGAGGCATCCATCCTGGTCTGAGATGCTTGATTTTGTTGCTCCATACTGTCTCACAATCTGAGAATGTGATTTCGGTCAGTTTTCTGCAAATCTCCTTCAGGATGTCGGTATTCAGCCTTAACTTTCTGACAAGTTAGGCACTTTGACACGAATTTCGTTACTTTATTCTTCATGCTTGGCCATCGATAACTTTCTTAGAAGTCTTAGTACATTTTGAAAGCTCCTGGATGTACCAAATATGGCGTCTTATGGGCTTCTGACATCGTCTGATCCTTCGTTGCCAAAATTAATCCGGTTGTTGAGCTCGCAACGGTCCGTAAAGGTTGAACTTTTCCTTGTCGAAAGGGCTAAACGTCTCTCAATGCTTTGGAAACCAAACTTAGCTTGTAATAACTTAAGAAATCCGTTTCTAAGATCACATCGAAATCCTAAGCTTGATTGCGATAGATCTACAAGCAGTTCTTAGTCATTATAATTACAAAAATATTTTACATTAAAAGAATTCAAACCACAAAATCTTTACCAACAAAGAAATTTTAAAAGCTGTTTTAAAACATTTCTATACTATTCCTAATTTCTGGGCAATCTCCATAAATTTAACAAGTGAGTTGCACCAGAATAAATAATACAATAACGCTTAGGTGGCGACAAGTATCTATCTTGTCCCTTCATGCGAAGTTCCAGCTTCAGCATTTCCATCGGTGTAGGCGTAAATCCTAGCTAGGGGTTCAGGAGCCTCTAATCTTCCTTGTGCAATTGAGGGTCCTTCGAGCCTTGCTTGGACTGCATGTAGCTGGCTGCTGGCATTCCAGTTCGGATACTGAGGGCTCTGGTTCTGGTTGTTCTGGGGCAGCTTCGTGCATAGTGCCCCTCCTTGCCACAAAGGTAGCAAACATTAGTCCCCATCCTACACACTCCCGGGTGTTTCTTTCCACATGTTACGCACGCGGGATAGCTGGTGTTAGTGTTCTCGTTCCCTTGATTGTTCTTTTTCTGAGGGAAATTCCCTTGTTGGTTCTGGCCCGAGAAATTTCCTTTTCGCTTATTCCTCCCAGCTTGATTGGAACCTTGTGTAGGGCTACTAGATTGGCCTTTCGGTTGCGACTCTGAGTCTTGTCGAGGCTGGTTGGCTTTGCTGCCACCTTTTCCTCCTTTTTAGCCTTGAAAATTGAGCTCTAGCCCTTGTCCTGGTTATCCAGTATTCGGCTCTTATCGCCCGGCTTATGCAATCGGACACCAGGTAGGCGGGCTGCTGCCAGCACTTACTTGCTTGGCATGTCGGTTCGAGCATCTTCATCATTCTTCGCACTTCTCGTTTCACTCGGACCAAATCCGGCATAACCGAGCTAGCTGTTCAAACTTCTGTACGGCCTCCATTACCGTCATCGATCCTTGTCTGAAGTCGTGAACTCGTCTTGTTGAATGGCAAGGATTCTCTGTTGTATACATTGCTCGAATTCGGTCACAAAGTCTGCCAGTTCATGGCCGTAACGTCACGGGCATTGCACGGTCATCCACCAATGTCGCGCATCCTTTTTCAGGGCAAAAGAAGCGCAGAGAACTTTCTCTTGTTCCGTTAGCCGCATGAAATCCAAGATAACTTGGATATCGATCAACCAATTGTCCGCGGCGATCGGGTCCGTCGGGCCTTCGAACTCAGGCGCCTTCATTCGCCTGAATCGTTCATATAGTAAGTCTTCCCTCACTGGTGTAGGTTTGCTTGCCCTCCAGCAGGTGCCATCGGAATGTTAGCATTCTGAGGAACTTCTGGTTGATCCTCAGGTACCGGGGGTACTGGTTGAGCTCGTGGTGGAACTCGTTAATCCGCGGTCCTTGATTCATTTGAGCTATCTGAGCTCGTAGTCTTTCCGTCTCTTGCTGCTGTTCTAGCAGCTGCTGTTGTAGATTTGCAACGATGGTTGCGAGATCTGGCTCAGGCGGTTGAGTGGTACCGTTCTTCGTGGACGTACCATCTTTTAAATCCTATAAGAAAAGATATCATCATCTATTAGTATCTTTTCTTTCATACATAACTTATCACATCACATCATGCCGTAACATCATACATTTCATATCATAACATAGAAGGTATCATAACAGATACTTATCATAATATAGCATATCTTTCATAATATTTATAACATGCTCTTGTTATAAATCCCGTATCTGTACGGTCCTTTATGTACATACTTTGTACATCGAAATTTACAATACTGTAATTACACATTGAATACTTCATACTTGTACGTACATATCTTTACATATACATGGTCAAAATATGATGGAAGTGTCTAACACTTTACCATCGTACTGTTCATAATAAAAAAAAATATGATAGGAGTGTCTATTACTCTATCATCATACATGGTTAAAAATATATGCGCATATCGGCCCTAACTAGACTATAACCTCTAGCGTAATCATCGAAACGTCGGATTCGGCGTCAGAGTCTTCATCCCAATTTCCATCGTGGAATCGCATCTCCTCGGGATCGCCCTCGGTGTCATCAATATCCTCCATCCAGTTACCTTGCTCGGCTTCGGGCTCCATATCGTCCTTGTCGTCGCTAGGGATGATCATAATGGGAGGGTCTTCCGGTGGTTCCTCCGGAGCAATCAAATCGTCGGCAGCGTCCTCGGCGTCCATCTGGTCTTCAGCCTCTTGGGCTGGGATCTCTTGTACAGATATAGCAGGAATCGGGTCCTCGGGAAACGTTGGACCCACTTCATGCTGGGGTTCTCCTATCCTGGCATCGATCCGTGCGAGCTCCATATTTACGCGTCTATCATAGCATAATCCTATCGTAAATACTTACGCATATACATAAAATATAATTTAACTTACAATGATGGTGGCGATGGCAGGCAGACTGTGAAATCGTATCGCAGGAAACCGCTCTGATACCAACTCTGTAACGACCCGCCTAGCACAGGCCGTTACCATACATACATACTTACATACTTAACTTCTCGTACATACTTACATACTTATGAAAACACAGCGGAAATTTTTTTTTTTTTTTTTTTTTTTTTTTTTTTTTTTTTATATGGCATACTAGTGCAACATATAAGAGTGTCTTTATCAAAATATTTTCCATAACATAAATACGTATATCAAAACGCGTAGCGGCTACATCTCCCACATTTCACAGTTTGCCCCGCCATGCCCTTCCATCTTGTATCAACCATTGCTGACGGTTTCTTACCTACAGCATAAACGTAAGACAGTGAGCTTTCGCTCAGCAAGCACAACCTCCTATACCGCGACATCATGAACATAACATATTCTAATATATCATATCTTAACTTATCATGCATATCATATCATTACTTAACTTCATTCATCGTAACATAGCATACATATCATAATGCATGGTCCATTTATGCACATTTTATGCTCAATTCATTTTTAACTTACTTCTATTTCTTATCTTACTTATGGGCCCCTTACTTGTGTGTATGTACCGGGCGCGCGACTATGGAGTGGTTGGGGCGGCCAAACCATTTCCAACTCAAACCATAGTCCAACCCGACCTAACGCGGGTCGGCACAACACAGGCGATTGCTCGCCATCTTTCTTTTCATCTTGTTGTGTCATACTTGATCTTATAATTCTTATAAGATTTCGTGAACATGCTTCGTGCTTTAATAAACATAACATAGCATTCATCAATAGCATACCTTAACCTATCATACAACATAACCCAACATAGCATAACAACAATAACATCACATAGCATCAACATTATAACCTATCATCACATCCTAACATAGCATCAACATCATAACCTAGCATCAACATCCTAACATAGCATCAATATCATAGCATACATTCCTAGCATACATCTATCATACTTAGGCAAGTACCACAACAAAGCCTATGCTGTAGGCGGTGGTTGTACTTACCTCTCTTGCTATGTCCTGCTTTGAGCTGCTTCTTTCTGCGTACAGCTGCAGGTTCCCTCCTGCTCGTTGAAGGACATAGGTGAGGTTCTAATTAGTTTTGCGGAAATGTTGATAATCTAATCAACATGCTTACATAATCCTAATTGTATGTCCCCATTCTAAAATGTCTTACTGGGTTACAAATAGTAACCCTAACCAAATATGAATCAATTCTTTAAGAGGTTACGTTGGATAACCTCATGTGTTATACCGTTAGGGTTAGGTTACTTCCTAACCTTGGACTTTATTCTTATCCATAATTATTAGGTTACTTTAATTAACCTTATACCTTAGCCCAATTTGGCTTTAAAAAATTCCATGTTCCATTTCTTTGGAAACTTGAGTGAATTAACCTTAAAAATCTCACAAAAATCCATATCCTTGAAATAGGTTTTTATAAAATCATTTAAGGCTGGAAACTGCCTTTGGAACAGTTTCCTTAGTCAAAACAGTGGTTTTGGGAAAAGATATGATTTTTTTTTTTCGGAACTTGTTGTTTTTTTTTGAAAATCCTGTACATGAATTTCTCATTCCCTGCACAGTCTTTATAAAACCATTCCAGTTTAAAGATCCATTCCGATTTTGAAAATGTTGTCTTCACGAAAGTTGTAGCTCTTGAAAAATCCTAAAACTTTCGTGTTTTGAGAAAAATCCAGTTCGGCCTGTATTCGTACCAGTTTTTGTTTGAAACTGGCTGATCCTGTAACTGGGTCTGGGCAGGCTAGCCACGGGTTTTTGTAAAAACGGAGACCATTGGAGCCTCAATTTGGAAAACTGTCCGCGTAGCCCCTAGGAAAACTCGTTCTGAACAACTTTTATGTTTTACGTTTTACCCAGTTCGGCCTCTAAAGGCCTCAAATTCCACTTTTCCCGAAACTGGGCAGTTCACATCCGAACTGGCAGTTTTCGGTTTTAAGTTTGTTTTACGTCCTATTTCGCGGATTCTAACTCGACCGATCACGCGGGAGCCTAGATAACATACATGCAGCGTTTTCTAACGTCCCACATGAACCAACATGTAATTCAAACATGTCCATGCAAACCAAAACCCGTATTAACTTAACCTAGGTTTGCATGGTTCTAACTTTTTGCATACAACACATACAAACACTAAACTTTGCTCCCTAAGCTAGCATGCTTCAAGCACTGCCTAAGGGCAGATTTTCGGACCAAACCAGGGGACACACAACCCTAAGCATTAGGCATGAAAATCAATCCTACACAAGCACAACTAATGCAAGAAATCAAGCCATACACCCTTAATCTACAAATCAAGCACATACAACTATAAGGGCAAAAATTGGAAGATGGACTTATGTCCTTACAACCAAATTGAACTACCTTAAATCTTAAATTTGAACTCAAATAAAAGAGTTAGGGTTCTAGATTTTTACCTTGGACCAAAGTCAAGTTTTGGTCACAAAATTTCTTCCTCCCCCTAGCTCAAAACCGTGGCTGCCCTAGACCAAGAAAATGGTCTCAAAACTTGTTTTCGGTTGATTGAATCACACCCGAAATAACCCTAACTTTCCCCTTAATTTTTCAGTTTCTCTCTTGGTTTTCCTGCACCTAACCACCCGGCTGCAAGCCTAGAACAAGGCTGGAAAAATTTCTCAAACTCTCCCCTTAGCTTTCCCTTGCAAACCGAAAACTAACCTAAGCTTGGTTTAGGAAAATTTTGGTTTTTCTCTTGGCTCCCTCTCACTTTCTTTTTCGGTTTTGATGGCAGAAAATGGCAAGAGTTTGGCTAAGTTTTTCATTAAAAATGAATATGGGTCACTCCTATTTATAGGCAAAGGGGAACTTTTCAAAATTCAATTTTGACCCCTAAAGTTTTGAAAAATTTGCCAAATGGCATGCTAGGTGGCCGGCCATCCCCTTGGAGAACAAGCAAAAATTGTTCTAGAACAAGACACATGGCATCTAATGGTTGGTTCATGGAATTATGATGTCATAATTCCAAATAAGGATGATGTCATAATTATGATGTCATCCTAAGCCTTGTTTGGCTACTTTTCTCTAAAATAACCCATTTTTTTGCTACACAGATATTTCTAATACTGTGTTTACTAATACACAGTACAATTCAGTACTGTTTTACTTGACTGCAGTCCAAAATTTATCTGCGTAAAAATGGACTGTAAAAACTTTTTCTTATTTTTTTCGAGCCCTTTTGGTCTTTAATCCTACTTGGTGTGCTTGATTTTCTAAGCTAGTTTTTAAAGCCTATTCATACTATTTCAACCGTAAAGACGGTTTTTACAGTATACTTTATTTTACTATACTGCAAAGTCAATCCTTTAACCGTTCTTGGTCAAACTCTGACTTTCGTTTAAAATCATGCACTTTTCCGTCCCTTTTGTCTAAAAAGGTCCGTTGCTAATCTACATAGTCCATTTTGAGTTTATTAATCTAAAAACTCATAAAATGTAAGAGAACTCTTAACCGAGCTTCTCTTTCAATAATACCTCTATGGTATTCATTTAATTCCTTTTTAAAAAAATAGTAACATCGAGAAATCTAGGTATTACAATATGTCTGCTACTAATGGTTCAAATCTCTCTCTAGTGTTTCAAATTCTGTCCATCAGTAGTTTAGATATCTTCCTTCAAGTCCTGCACACAGAAAAAGAAATTAATAATTACATCCACAAATCACCAATCAAATCTACAATACATCACATAGGTGTTTTTTTTTTTTTTTAACCTTATAATTTTATCAATGGGCCATGCAATTGTAGAACCAATAGCGTCTTCAATATGAAGCATCTCTGAATTAGGCCTCCACAAAAATGCATTAGGATTTCTTACAGCATCTACCCAAACTCTCGCAGCATTAGGTCCGATAGGAATGTGATGAACCAAAGCTGTTGGATCACTTGAAGACCAACGCCCTTCGGCTACAATTTCATCAGAACCATTCCAATCCATTATCTTACACTCCTTGCTTTGTGAGCTAGTGTTGACACTCTTTCAAGAAGGAAAAATAGCAAAAGCAAAAAAAAAAATTATTTTCACTTAGAAAACAAAGATGTGTTAATTATAAATAAGAAAAACTATGAGCATAATAAATTTACCATGGAAAAAGGCATAGTGCATTCGATTGTTTCTCTGTTTGGCAAGATAAACTCTATAATAGATCATATAAAAAAATTATCAGTGTATAATTTATAAGAATTAACATATATGAATTGGAACTAACCTGATTTTCAATAAAGTATTTATTAAGCCTTGTTGGGTTGCTACTTGTTCTTTCAATTCTCTACATTCTTTTTCTAATCGGATAATGAGCTCGTCTCTTTCCGACACAATTGCCAATTTGGTAATGGTAACTCCTCCGCCATAGGCTCTTAATCGACCACTCTTTTCAGGACCAAGAACTTTCGAAATAGCATCCTCTTTTACATTTGTTTGAGATGATAAAGGCAACTCTTTATGATATTCTTCCATGTTGTCCTGAAGAATGTAAATTGTAATTGAATTTCTTCATAACATTATGGTTAATAAAAATTAAAAAATAAAAAAGGCATAGATTAGTACAATAGCTTCACCAACGGCCATGGATACAGGTTCACCATTTTTCTTCGTATGTGCCTTGGTCCAAACAGCAACTCTAGATGGTCGTTTTCTGTTTGCGCTAGCTTTACTCTATAAGAAAAAAGAATTGGCATTAAAAAAAATTCTGATCTCATCAATAAAAGCTAAAAGTGCATCACATTACCATGTCATCAATAAACGAGCATATCCTTTGCGGCTGCCAGTATATGGGAGTTGTTTCTTCTTCTCGCTTTGAATTTTTCACTTTTAACCTAGTAATAAAACATGTATTTGAGTATGTACTACATATTTAAAAAATGAGAAGAAACACAGTTAAAGCTAATATAGTTAAAAAGCCTGACAAGGATGGTCCATCACTTTTCACCTTTTTCATTTTATGATCAAGTTATAAATACTCTTTACCAAAAGAAATAGATGTTCTACAATCAATCATCCTTCTTCTTATTAAAAGCATAATACGATATAGAAGTATGGTGTCTGACAGTATCATATGACTTGTATCAATATTCATGAAAACAATATTTTTCTCTAGCAAAAGATCCTAGATAGGCCACCAAGCTCAAATAGCTCGCCTTATGTTGCACTTCAATGAAAAGAAATGCGTCAAAAATCATACATTTCAACATTGCTTTTTATTTTCACTTTTTTAATTTTCCCCCTTCAATTCTTATCGAGTATTCTTTAAGGTCTGCTAGCATTGAAACATTGCAGTGTTTAAAGGTTTTAAGCTACCAAATAGAGAAAAAAAAAAATAGAGCACCTGCAACCAAAAAAAAAAACAGAGCACTTGCAACTTTGTTATAGTTCAAAACATATTAATTAGTTAGAACCAAGGCAGCCAGATTCTATAGTAATTACAAACTACACAAATAAAACATGAAAACAATTAAAAATATAAGCATGTTAAATACCTTAAAATCTCACTTAATTTTTCCCCATCAAAAGCTTTCCAATCAACTTCAGATTTTGATGTTATCGGTCGTAGCTTTTAGTCTTTCAATCATTTGGTGCTTCTACTATTTTTTTTACTAACCTGATTTTGAAGCTCTCCAAAGATTAGCCATCACCTTAAAGACATAAGCCTTTTCCCCAATCTTTTTGGAGCTTGTATCTTACCTGACATACATAGTGAAAAAATGAGCTACTAGAGTTTTAATTTACTACTAACAATATAAAGATAAAGAAAAAATTATTAATATCAATTTCATACAATCTGAAAACAGATATTCACAAAAACCTCATGCATCACTTTTATGTAACCTTCTTTCCCCAATCAGCAATGTTACTGGTACAATCAATCTTCTCACAAGTGGTCCTAAAAATAAGACAAACTAATTGATGAATCCGTCACCAACTGCTTGACCTATTGCGTTGAACTTTGACTTCAATCCGATCACTAGTTTCCGTTGCAACATTTTTCAATCTTGTTAGACCTCTTTTTCGTTTAAGTCTTTGTGGTTCTTCCATAGAATCTACATCTGCAACTTCAGGGTCATTCTTGTGGTGGCTCCGACATTAACCATCAGCTTATTGGCTCAATCCACTTCAGAAGAATTTCCTCATTGTGGTATCTAACGAAGGGATTTCCTTTTTTCGACTGGTAGGTGATATCATGTCTTTCTCTTACTATGGATTCTATCATTGTCAAGTGATCCTAGGAATGATGGCCCCTTTTTGGGTGAAGGAATAATTCTTTGAAAATAGCTCAATTTTCATTATGGCTTCGTAGCATTCTCTCGGATTATATTGCAGCTGCATATTGCCTTTCAACTTCAGGGGAATCTACCGGGCATCAAATTCCTCGAGTTCAGGAGAGTCATCCCTCACTATCATCTTGCGAAATGACCTACTAGAATCTGCCTACAAGTGAATTTGTTGCTGCTGTTCACTGGGGTGCATATACACGCAGAGAATTTTTCTTTACGATTGTTGGTCCTTCAAGGAAAATATTTAGTCGTCGGTTTATATCTCTCTATCATCTTCCTCACTCAAGGCTTCAAAACTCATCGTTATGACTCAACTTCTTGCGAAGTGATCTCTTTTTCCAATTAAGTATTTCTAACAACTTGCCTGTCTGTATGACTGCAGGTTGCTTCCTTATGGCAGAAAATTCCTCAGTTGATTTAACTTTACAAAGTTTCCTCTTCTTTTGATCAGCCATGAATGTGAATCTACAAAGGGGGGAAAATGATGTAATATAAGAGAATAATATACTATTTTGAATGGTTCAATCAGAAGCAAAGAAAAATATTTTACCAATGTTTATGTGATGAAAAAAATTGCGAATCACAGAACAAGACAAAGACAAAGAAGAAATAACAATGAGAACTCAGTTGTGAAAGTAAAACCCTACAGTTTCTAATTGCAAACTGCAATAAATTCCTATGACTAATCTAAAGAATGTTAAATCAAACCTATGTAATAGAAAAAACTCACCGATTGAAATGTTGAAAGCAAAATACGTTCTTGATGTGCTGGTTGGCTCCGGAGATGAGAATAGCGAGAGAGGAAAATCTAAGGAAAAGAAAACGAGAGGAAACTGTTTGAGAAGAGGGTTCTTATTTCACTGGTCTCAAAGACAAAATCTGAGAGAGGGAAATATGTGAAAACAAAATTTGAGACGGAAATCAATTTGAGAGGGAAACCAATTTGAGAGGGAAATTGTTTAGAGACTGACCCATTTGGGAATTTCAATTGGACTATGAAAGATGGAAGAAGTTATGCTGAATCTTGAGAGCGAGAGATTCGGTAGGAAGAAAAACGGTTTGTCGATCATATTTGAATCACACTAGTCGATTACACATTTGGAGCGGAGAGGTTTATTTCCTCTTTTTTTTTTTTTGTGGAAAAATATTTGAGCGCACCTGGAGCCTGCTTCGGCTTGATTGAGCGCGCGGGCGCGCGTGGGTCACGCGGGCGCGCGCCTTGGTCGCGCGGGCGTGCGCCTTCGTCGCGCGGGCGCGCGCCTGGTTCTGGTGCCTCTGGCCTCTGGTTTGGCTGGGGCGCGGGGCGCGCGCTGAGGTTGCGCGGGCGCGCGGCTTACACGGCAGTCAAAAATATAGTCTCGATATTTTTGAAAACTAAAATCAAACCTGTTTCTCACGAATAGAACTAAACTAAACCATTTTCACTTTTAATGATTATTTTTTAAAAAATTGTATAAAAATACCTTTTCTTTTCTTTAAATTTATTCCTTTGTATTTAATTTATTTCTTTTTATTATTGAAACCGTAATTTGTTGTTTACCAAACAATTGATATTATGCTCTCAAAAAATTACGTGGTATCATACAGCATAATATATGTACACGTAACTAACAAAATATAAGCACAAGCATCTGTAGTTTTTAAATTTTTTTTTCCATGTAAAGTTTAATTTAAATCTTATTTTTTGAAACTAAAAACAAATGTTATGCAATCCTCATAAAATTAAACTAAAATGCCTTCACAATCCTCTCTCACAAATTGAACTCCATCTGTACTATCCATGTTAACTTTGGGTCTTAAATTATCTGGAGATATTGATGTTTGAGGGAGAGAGTCCTCTGGTTTTGACGAGCAGTATTGTGGGAGGTTTTCTTCTTCTTCTGCTTCTTCTTCTTCTTCTTCTTCTTTAATCTCATATAGGGAAGTTGCTCCCACTTTTTTATCGCCAAAAAAAAGCAATATTTGATATATATGCCAAAAAAAAAAAAAAAAAAAAAAGCGGAAGCAG
>CM046372.1:1158809-1187218 GCA_025413025.1 Ficus hispida | reverse complement strand
AAAATAAATTTTAATTACAATGATGGAGGCGATGGCAGGCTGACTGTGAAATTTAGTCGCAGGAAACCGCTCTGATACCAACTCTGTAACGACCCGCCTAGCACAGGCCGTTACCGTACATACATACATACATACTTACGTACTTATACGTAAAACAGCGGAATATATATATATATATTTTTTATAAGCCGTATAAATATATATACGCACCTACGTAAATAATTATACTGAATAATTAAAACGTTGTGTGGGTATAAATAAAGCTTGTAAAATATTAACATAATAAACAAAATGTGTGGCGGCATTATTCCCACATTTCACAGTCCAGCACACCTCGCCTTCCATCTTGTATCATTGGTTGCTGGCAGGCTGCTTACCTACAGCATAGACGTAAGACAGTGAGCGAAAGCTCAGCAAGTACAACTATTAATACCGCAATATTAAAAACACAGCATAATCTAACCTAACATAACATTATATAACATAACATAGCATACCATTCATAACCTTTCTTAATCATAACATGGCATAACATTTCATAACCTTTCTTAATCATAACATGGCATAACATTTCATAACATAACTTGACATATCGTATGCATGATCCGTTTATGCTTCCTTATGCTCTCTATCTCTTCATAACTTTCTTAACTTAACCTTACTTTTGGGCCCCATAACATGAGTGTTCGTACCCGGCGCGCTTTATGGACTTACTCTTGCCATAGCTCAACCCGAACTGACGCGGGTCAGTACGACACAGGCAATTGCTTGCCATCATAACTTAATCTTTTATTTGTTAATTAGTGAACATGCATCGTGATGTTTCACTCAATTAATCTTAACATAACTTAACCCTAATCATGCTTCTATAGACCATAGCATACAAAACATACGTTCATAACATAGAATCATAGCATTCCTAAGCTAATCTATAACACTGAGCATGTAACATATAGCATTCATAACTAGCAATCATACTTAGGCAAGTATTCACAACAAGCCTATGCTGTAGGCGGAGTTGTACTTACCTCGTTCGTAAATGCGGTGTCCAATCGTGGAGTTAGGTTCCGCTGGGACACCTCGTCGTATAACGTTCTGAAATTAAATAAAAGTAAGGGTTAGAACTGTTGGTAGTATAACCAACATTCTTTTATAACCTTAGTTATAAGCCCTTACTTATTTTTACGTTATCCTAACTGGTTACTTTGGTAACCCTATTCGGGTAGTTTTTAACTTTGGTTTTAAAATCTTATTTTTAGGAAATGAAAACCTTAATTTTTTTGTATATAAACCCTTTTGTTTAATTTTAAGGATTGAAAATCTTAAAACGAGACTTATAAATTTATTGACTGTTGGAAACTGCCTTTGGAACAGTTTCTCAATGTCCATTTGCAGTGAAACTACAAAAATATGCATTTTCTGTGTCAACTTTGTAAATCCTGTACAGGATTTCCATAATTCCTGTACAGTTCTCCGAAATTCATTTTCATCTTAAAATCCAGACTGAATCTGTAAAACTTGTCTTCATGAAAGTTGTAAACATTTAAAAACTCTACAACTTCTATGTTTTGGGTAAAACCCAGTTCTGGCCTTTCGTGGTCAAAACCCCTGAGGAACTTGTCCTGGCCGTGCTCGGGTCCTGGACACCTTAGGCACGGGTTTTGATAAAAACCGAGGCCATTGGAGCCTCATTTTACAAAACTGTCAGCGTTGTCCTCTAGGAAAAACTCTACTTAAAAACTTTCATGTTTTGAGTTTCCCCTGATTCGGCCTCTAGAAGCCTCAAAAACTGTTTTTCCCGAAACTGGCCAATTTCTACCCGAGTTGGCAGTTTTCGGTTTAAAATTTCGTTTACGTCCTAAAACGTTCACCCTACCTCAACCGAACTCAGCGGGAGCCTAAAACAGACATGCATAACATTTCTAACGTTCGGTTTCCAACATGCAAGCCAAATTTACTTTCATCCATAACATATAAAAATCCTAGGCATTCACACAAACACCTAACATGCACATAATCAACCACCAAACCCTAAACCTAAACAAATCAAGCACATGCTTATATCTTGTAAAACAGGGCAGAACTTAAAAGTGGCTTATACCCTTACAAACCATAGCTTAAATACATTTAAATTTCTTCACACGAAATTTAAATGAAAGCTTGAATCGGTTAGGATTTTACCTCACTTTCTTGGCTCAAGGTGGGCTCGGTTTCCTCCCTTTTTCTTAACCAACAGCCGCTGGTTTTGCTTGGCTAAAAGGGTCCGAAATTTCCAGCCTTCTTTCCCTTGAAGTCCGGTCACCAACTTGCACCAAAATTTCCAGCCAATTGCTCCAAAACCCGGTTTGGATTCTTGGCTTGGTTCTCCCCCCCTACAACCGGCCTTGGCTAAGGATTTGGGTTCCAAAATTTTCTCCAACTTTTTGCTTGGTCACTAACCTAAATCCGACCACCCTAAGGCCTCCCACACACTTGGTTTTGCAAATTTTTCTTCTCTCTCTCTTTCACACAAGTTCGGATTTTTTGTGGAACAAAATTGCAAGAGTTTGGCTACACATCCAAATTTGTGAACAATGCCCACCTCTATTTATAGAGGTTGAGAAACTTTTTGAAATTAGATTTTGGCCCCTCAAGAAGCAACAAATCCCACAAATGGGGGACATGTGGCCGGCCAACAAAGGGGGTGGAAGACAACTAATTTCCAAAATTTTTTTCTTAAATTACTTAATGATGTCATAATCAAAAAGTTAATGAGGTAAGCTTATCTTAGGCTTGTTTGGCTCTTCTTGCTATGTGCAGCCCATTTTTAAGTTAATTCAGGTATTTCCAATACTGGATTTACTTAAACTCAGTATTGGTTTACCGAAATGCAGTCCAAAATTTACCGGCGTAAAAATGGACGGTATAGAATTTTTCTTATTTCGTAAAACCCTTTTACCCTATACTTGAACTCAATGTACTTGATTTTCTAGGGTGGTTCTTAAGTCTTAAACATTTCTTATTATCTGAAAAACCGGTTTTCGTCCGGTACAATTTCCATACGGTTTCTTAATAAATCGTACAGACTCGAAGCATCATTTCTTGAACTTTTTGGGTCAACCATCGACTTTCTTGTCGATTAGTGACCTTTTTGTCAAATTTTGACTTTCTTGGTCAACCGTGACGTTTTTCGGTCAAAGTTTGACTTTTCAAGAAATTTTGCCATATTGCTCCTTTTGACTTAAAAGGTTGTTTTCTTAATTAATTAATCCTGTTTGAGTCTTATATAACCATAAAACTCACAAAACATAATTAAAAACCCTTAACTGGGCTTTTTCCATAAATGCATTTACGGTTCAATGTAAGTTCTATACAAAGAATCGTTCAGTCATAAAAATCAGGTATTACACACACTACCTCAACCGAACTCAGTGGGAGCCTAAGTCAGTCATACAGCGCCTTTCTAACGTCAATTTCTTTTTAAACACAAATAAAAACTCATCCATGCAAACCATTATTCTTTCCCCAAATAATTAAGGTTTGCAGAAAATTCAATCTTGCACAATTACACCAAATCTGCCATTTAACCTAATCATGCATTCTAACTCCTATCTTAACTTATTAGGGGCATATAATCTTGAAAATCAGCTAGCATACAATCCACATACATCAAGCAAGCATACTTAAATCATACCATATTTAAAATCAGCAACCACCCTTAATCTACAAATCAAGCACATAACCTAAACTAGGGCCGAAAAATAACTTAGAGCTTATGCTCTTACAACCAACAACTTGAAATACAAAATAACTTCCAAATTGAACCAAATTGAAAGTTGAAAGCTGTGGAAGATTTTACCTTAATGAACCCTAAAGTTGGTTAGGATTTGGTCCAAAGTTTCTTCCCCCTTGGCTTCTAGACACAACCGGCCTCTCCCTAAGCTCACCCAGAAATTTTTCTGGTCCTTGGCTGCTGCACCACACAGATTCCAGCCACTAATTCCAGCACTCCCTAAGGCCTTCCAACAATTTTTCTCACCCTTTTTCCAGCACACACACAAACGGCCAGCTTGCCAAACAAGGGCTCCAAAATTTCCAGCACTCTTTTCTTTCCTCCTAGCTGAAAACCGAACTCACCCTAGTGGATTCTCTCTTGGATTTCTGCTTTTGTTCTTGTTTTTTCTTGGCTGCTAAGGGTCGGTTTTGGGCAGAGTATGGCTGAATTTTCTGATTTTTTTGAATAGAATGGCCACCTATTTATAGAGGTTTTGGAGCTTTGTTTAATTGCAAGTTTAGTCCCTCAAAAACTAACATTTTACACTAAAAGGGGGGTGAGGTGGCCGGCCATCATGTGGTCTAGAACCAACCAATTACTTTCCAATTTTAGCTTAAATTCCAAATGATGTCATAAATAATGGATAAGGTGATGTCATTCTCCCTTAAGGCTTGTTTGGCTTTAAACCTTGATAAGCAATCCATTTTTAGCCAAACAGTCATTGCTAATACTGTGTTACTTAATACACAGTATCATAAATTAAATTTTTATTCCAAAATTTATCTGTCATAAAATGGACGGTACGAAAAACTTTTTTTTCCGCTTCAAGTCCTTTGGCCCTTAATAATCTATTTAATGTGCTTGATTTTTCTATGGTGGTTTTAGATTTAATTCTAACTATTTAATCCGTAAAAACGGTTTTTCTCAGTATATAACCTATACTGCTTAACATACTTAAGTTCCGTCATATAGTTGACCTTTTTAGTCAGTCTTTGACTTCTCGGGTCAACTTTGACTTTCATGGTCAACTTTGACTTTTTCGGTCAAACGTTGACTTTCAATAAAATCATAGAATTTTCTATCTTTTGAACACAAAAGATCATATGCTTAGCTAAGCAATCATATTTGAGTCTTATAGAGCCATAAGAACTCATAAAAATAAATAAAAAAAACCCTGAGCCAGGATTTTCATAGATACCATTACGGTACAATTTAAATTTCTATACAAGAAATCTTAGCTATGAAAATTCTAGATCTTACACAAGGCACATCACCTAGTAGCCTTGGTGAGTCATTTTCGCTTTGCTTACTCATTTCCTAGGGCCAGCCATGGCCGGCCAGCACACAAGGATTGCTGGAAAAAAATAAAAATTTTTGGAGGACTAGTTGGCAAGGTAAGAACAAGAATTCATCTATAAATAGGTGAAGGCAAAATCTGTAGGTTTCTTTTAGTCCACCTTTCAGCCATCAAACACCTCTTTTACCCCTTAGAAGCCGAACAAAAGTGTGAGTGAAAAGTGAAGTTAGATTCGGTTTTTGTTGGACTAGTGAAAAAGAAAACCTCCAAAACCTTAAGCTGGAATTTGTTTTGTGAAGCTTGAGGTAAATCCTTTAACCTCTAGTTTTCATTCACATTTTTTATAAGAAGATTAAGAGTGTGATGTTATGTATAAGCATGAGTTTATGATAAGCAGATTCAAGTACTATGCTTTATGTGTAGTTGATAGTTTTCGGTTTTGGATATGCTAGTTTCGAATTAAAATTTTGAAACAAGTTTAAGATTTTGTTTTAAAAAGATATATGAGTAAGAACTGAAAGTGTGATTCTGAAATGGTTAGGTAACGCCTGCATGCTTGATATAGGCTCACGGGGTAACCGTTGGAGGTAGTGTGCACGTTAGATTACCTAAAACCCAAACCGAACAAAAACTGCCAGTTCGGGTCAAAACTACAAAGTTGTAGAGAAGGGAAAATCCTAGTGGCCAACGCGGACAGTTTTTGAAAATAAGGCCTCTAAGACCTTCATTTTTACAAAAACCCGAGACCAAAATTAGGATTAATGAAAATGGTCGAAAACTTTTCAAAGGCAGAAACAAGTCTGTTAAAGTCAGATTTAAGTTTTAAGTTAAAAATAGAAGTTGTAGGAACCTTCAAGGTCTACAACTTTCATGAAGGAAATGTTTTCAGATTCAAAACAGAAAAGGATCAAATTTAAGGATTGATTTCAAATACAGTTTTCAGAATTCAAGGTTTTAAAAAAAAATAGTAAAGTTTTAAAGTTTATACTATGTTTTGATATTTTTATACTAAGATAAGTTAATAACTAGGGTTATGTTGGAATGTTGGTTAGATCCCCAACATTTTTAATTCTTACTTATGTCCTTTATTATAGCAGGGGCTAACCTGCTATTGTGTCCGGACTTAGTAAACATAGTAATCGAGGTAAGTACAAACCTCACCTGCAGTATGGAAAGTAGTAAGCTATTTTCGAATTTAAGACATAATTACATGTTATGCTATGTCATGCAATGTTATGATATGTTATGTCATGTATGATGCCAAGTTATGCTAAGTCATGCCATGTTATGATACGATAAGTTATGATAAGCTATACTAAATCATGTTAAGCCATGATACATCAAGTTATGCTATGTCTGATCTCATATGCATCATGACTATTAAGATCACATGTAAAGATTCTTAGTCTTGGAAATATAACGAGACTAAGACTAAATCGAGACAAGTAAGGTGTCGTACCAACCTCCCGTTGATACAGGAGGATCATGTATGTTTCAAGATCAAGTTTATGATTATCAACCTCTCGTTAATACGTGAGGGTAAAGTGATAATCAACCTTCCATTGATACGTGAAGGGTTATGTTCATGTTTTCCAGAATTGTTAAGGGCCTTGCAAACCCTGACGTTCTGAGGCTTGCGCGCAATTGGTACGTACACTAAGGGCCCACATGTTAAGCAAGATGATAAGTTCAAGTCAATAACTGGTCATAAAAGATTCATAAATGATTCATGCATAAGTTGCACGATATTTGTTAAGTTTTGTGAGATTATGTTTGTACTTGCTGAGCGAAAGCTCATCAGTATATTTCATACTGCAGGAAAGAGGCCTGCAGCTTAAATTGGTGGGCCAGGTGGATGATGCGGAGGGTGAAGGGCGGTGTGGGATACCACTACGCAAAATTTTCCGCAAGTTTTATGAAGTTTAAATATATATGTATATTAAAGTGAGTTACGTTGTACAAAGTTATGAGGATTTCAAGACTCAATCGAGTTGTAATAATTATGTATGCATAATACGTTCTATACAAGCAACCCTGTTTTAGATGTAAGTTTTAAAAAAAAAAAAAACATTTATGTTCAATTTTCTAAGTGAGTTAAGCAGTTATGAAAGTTTAAGTATGTTTGGTAACAGCCCTACGTAGGTTGGGGTGTTACACTTACACCTATTTATAGGTGAAAAATAATTTAATTTTTGGATTATTTTTTAATCCAAACTTTACTTAGAAACCCTTGAATCACAATATTTGCTAAAAAGTCCTTGAAGAAACAATAATTTGCCCAAAATCCCCTTAGGTGGCCGGCCACATGGTTCTAGAGCCATCCACAAAATTTTTTCCAATTTTCATTAATCAAGAAATAATGTCATAAATCCAAGGTGAGGTGATGTCATCTTAAGGCCTTGTTTGGCTTGTCTCTTAATATGCAGTCCACTTTTATGCTAACACAGATATTTCCAATACTGTTATTAACTAATAACAGTATTTTACATTGTACTGCAGTCCAAAATTTATCTGTGTAAAAATGAACTCTATAAAATTTTTCTTATTTCTTGAAGCCTTTTTGCCCTTAATATCCTACTTGGTGTGCTTGATTTTTCTATGGTGGTTTTAAATCTTATTCATGCTATCTTATCCGTAAAGACGGTTTTCGCAGTATATTTCCCATACTGCTTATCATATCTCAGTACCTTCATCTATTTGACCTTTTTGGTCAAACATTGACTTTTTCGGTCAACTTTGACAACATGAAATCATAGAATTTTTCTTCCCTTTTTGCTCAAAGATCACATGCTTGGTTAAGCAAACTACTTATTGAGTCTCATAGCTAATTAAATGGGAACTCAAACATTTACTGATAAAATTATGAATTTCGCATTGATACTCATAATTTTCATGAAACATCACAAAAACACATAGTATGAACTTAAATTTCTTATGTACAAGGAAATCATGAGTCCGTATAAATTTTTGGTTATTACAAATTCGGCCTCTAAAGGCCTCAAAATACCGTTTCCAAACCACTGCTCAGTTTTCACCCGAACCGGCAGTTTTGGTTTCGGTTTGTTCTAATGTAAAATTACGCACACCCTACCTCAAACGGTCGCAACCATGAGCCTACATCAAGCATGCAGCGTATAATATAACGTTCTTATACTCGTTCCATCATTCTCATATATTCAATTATACGATTGAAACCCGTTTGGTGAAGTTACCAAACTTGGTTTTCTAGGGTTTTCTTGAACCCTAACTAATCATACAATCATTCAATACAACAATCAGCCATTCAACATCATTCATAAGCCTATGGGGACATATATCAAACACCTAATGGTCACACGTATCATCTATATAATTTCTAGAGCATACATTCCAATACATGCACCAAATCATAGCATAAACTTACTAAAACCTAAATCAAGCACATTCTAAGCAAACCAAGCAAAGCAAGGACATAATTAAGGAGCTTAAGCTCTTAAAAACAAGCTGGAAATACAAGGTAACTTGGCTGAAAACTACAATAAAAAAACTTAGGGAATAGAGAGAGTTACCTCAAACCGATGGAGGTAAATCCCTAGCTTGGCTACCGAAATTTTTCTAGCCTTCCTCACTAAAATCCGACCATACACACTCTTGGGTTTGCTGCCCATAGGGTTCGGCTGAGAGAGAGAGAAAAGGAGAGAAAATGGCCAAAGTTTTGGGGTATTTCACAATAAAAGTGAGCCAAAAATAAACCCCCCCTCCACACACCTATTTATAGGCATAATTTTAACTTCTTTTTGATTTATTTTTATTCTCTAATTTGAACTCCAAGCCTTCCCAAAATAAAATTTGCTGAATACCCCCAAGTGGTGGCCGGCCACTAGAGGCTTCCTAGAGCCAAAGTTATCTTATTCGTAATACTTTCCAATTTTATAAAAATTCAAAAAATACTTAATTCTCATTGGACAAGGTGTCCTCCACCTAGGGCTCCGTTTGGCTTTCTTTCTTAAAAGCAGTCTATTCTCATTCTAATGTAGATATAACAAATATTATTTTCAACTAAAAAAGTACTGTCATACTAAACTGCAGTACATAATTTATCTGCATAAAACTGGACTGCGTATAGGTTTTTCTTAGGACTTAAAGCTAATTAGTCCTTACTGTCCTAAATATTGTGCTTGATTTTTCTAACATAGTTCCGTACCTTAAACTTGCTTATCTATCCGTAATGACGGTTTTTCGCAGTATAATTTCTATACTACCTGTTATACAACAGTACCATCATACTTTGACTTTTCTGGTCAAACTTTGACCAACATAAAATCATAAATTCCTATTCTGCCCTTTTTCTCAAAAGGCCTTATGCTTGACTAAACAAACTATTATTGAGTCTCGTAGCTAATTAAACGAGAACTCAAACATATGCTGATAATAAATTATGAATTTCGTATTGATATTCATAATTTTCATGAAACATTACATAAACACATAATACGGACTTAAATTCTTATATGGAATCACAAGTCCGTTCAAAATTCGGTTATTACAATCTACCCTCCTTACAGAATTTTTGTCCTCAAAAATTAGAATAATTTTAGGTGGTTTTTCTTCAAATCCACTACCAATCCATAGTAGTTTGTTCATGTTCCCATTTAATACTTTAATGGGATCAGGTTTCTTATATAGAACCATAATCTTCTTTCATATTCTATCATATCCTCATACTTTCATACTATCATACTTTCATACTGTCATACTTTTATGCTTACATACTGTCATACTTTTATACTTTCATACTGCATCACAAGAACTATCTACATAAAAACTTCTCTTTAACTTTAGTTGAGGGCCCTTACATAACATAAGTGTACGTAGTGTAATACCTAGTTTTTCAATATTACTATTTCCTTTTAAAGGAATTTAATATGTGCCATGAAGTTAATTATGAAAAAGCTAGATCAAGAGTTTTTATAAAATGATTGCTTAGACTAGCATGTGACTTTTTGAGTAAAAAGGGATGAAAAATTCTATGATTTATGTTGGTCAAAGTTTGACGAAGAAAGTCAAAGTTTAACTAAAATGGTCAAAGAAATGACTATACAGTATTATGGCAAAGCAGTATGGAAATATACTGCAAAAACTGTTTTTACGGGCAAGATAGTATGAATAGGATTTAAAACCACCATAGAAAAATCAAGCACACCAAGTTAGATATTAAGGGCAAAAGGGCTTAAGGAAATAAGAAAATTTTTATACAGTCTATTTTTACACAGATGAATTTTGGACTGTAGTATATTTAACAGTACTGTGTATTAGTGAACACAGTATTGGAAATATCTGTGATAGCTTAAAATGGACTGCATATTAAGCAAAAAGGCCAAACAAGGCCTAAGGATGCTTACATCACCTTATCCCATATTTATGACATCATAATTAATTAAGTAAATTTTGGAAAGTAATCTTTCCTTGTTCACCAAGCTTGGCCGGCCACCTAAGCTTCCAATTGTGCAAAATTTTTCTTCTTCAAGGACTTATGAGCAAAATTGGAATGTTCTCCTTCACCTATAAATAGGTGACTCATTTGAACACTTTTGTTCACAAAATTTGGAAAAGCTAGGAAAACTCTGCCCATTTTTCCTCTCCAAAAACCGAACATAAGGGAAGCAAGAAAGAATAGAGCAAAACAAAAATCCAAGGGAGAAATCTTAGGGGAGTGTTCGGATTTCAAGTAGGAATCAAGAAAAAATAGTTGGAAAGTTTTGGAAACCCATTTTGGCCAAAGTGGCCGGTTGTGGGTAGGAAAGAAAAGGGAGAGAAAAGTATTAGGGAATTAGGGGGTGAGTGGCCGGACTTGGTTGGAACCACACCCAAGTGGCTGGAAAAATTTTGGTACTCATTGGAGGAGCAAGGCCGGTTGTGAGTGGCCAAGGAGAAAAGGTGAAAAAGTTGGAGCCAAGCAAACCAACTTCTTGAATTGATTAAGATAAAATCTCTTAGACCCTAAGCTTTCAATTCAAGTTTCAATTTGGAAATTTATATGTACTTCAAGTTGAAAGTTGTATGAGCATAAGCTCAATTTATTTTATTGCCTTAGTTTAGGATTTTGTGGTAGTGCTTGATTAGGTTAAGGTGGTTGATTTATGAGTTTTGATTTGTTTTATGTTTATGCTTGTTTGATCATTAGGATTGTATGCTAGGTGTTTGATGAGTTGTATGTCCCCCATATATGTTCAAGCATGATTTAAATTGGTATGTTAGGTTGCTAGAATAGACATGGATAGAATGGTTTGAATATTCTAGAACCATGCAAACCCTAGGTGGTGCAATTTCGTTGTTGGTTTGCATGGACGTGATCGAATCACAGGAATGTTGGATTGGAACATTAGAGATGCTGCATGTGTGATTTTAGGCTCCCGCTGTGGTCAGTTGAGGTAGTGTGCGCGTATTAGGATGAGTAACGGATTTAAGAATGAAAACTGCCAGTTCGGGTATAAACTGGCCAGTTTTCTGGAAAATGAAATTTGAGGCCTTTAGAGGCCGAATTTGAGGAAACTTAAAACATGAAAGTTGTAGGGAACGGTTTTTCCTAGGGCAAAACATGAACGGTTTTAAAAAATAAGACTCCAACGGCCTCGATTTTTATGAAAATCCGAGCCTGACCGTGCCCAGGATTTATGGACGGCCAGGTAACATCAACAAGGAATAAGGGCACGATAAGTTCCGAACTGGGTTTTCCTCAAAACACAAAAGTTGTAGAATTTTTTGAGAGTATTGAGTCTGACTCAGAGTAATCATTTATCAAAGAATGACTCTAGTTATCAAATGATTGAACAACTGGGAGCAATTTACTTACGATACTTAGTTGACATTCATAAAAAGTATCTAATGAATTATGAATTCAATACATCCTGTTTTGTGAAAACAAATTTTTTCAAATTCAATACATATTTTTAAATAGAAACGGATTTCTAAAAACTGTGCAAAAAACAGGAAATTCCTGCACAGGATTTTCTAAAACAATACAGAAAAACTGTATTTTTCACCAACCCCAATGTTTTGACTGCGAAAACTGTTCCAATAGCAGTTTTCAGCCCTTAACAATTTTTAAAACCCCACTTTAAGAATCATGAATTTTTATAAGTTAAGCAAAGGGTTTTTGAACTAAATTCACCAAATTTTTCCAAGACAAAGAAAAAGGGATTTTTAAAGCCAAAGATAAGTAACAAGACAGTAACGGATGGTAATCGGGAAGGATACCCGAGTTATTGGGCTTGGCTTCCAAAGCCCAAGTTTGACCCATAGAAGGTTGACTTTGGCTGATCAAGTTTGACCAAAGTTTATCACCTCAAGGGTTACCCAATATAACCCAATGGATTATGGACCAAGAATGTTTAGGCATGGGCCCAAGGTTAGGATAGTAACCTAACCCTACCTGTATGGATGTGGGCTTGGCACATGAGGTTGCCTAATGTAACCTAGTAAATTATAATCCATGTTTAGGTTAATCTTGAACAATAGGGTTACTTATTGTAACCAAGTAAGATATCTTATAGGAGGGGACATATAACTAAGACTATGTATGCATGTTGGCTAGGTCACCAACATTTTTCGGTAATGATCATAGACCCTTATCTATGTCCTTCATTCAAGCAGGAGGTAGCCTACAGCTGTATCCGGACGTGGAGCAGCATAACCCCAGACATAGTAATCGAGGTAAGTACAACTCCGCCTACAGCATAGGCTTTCTGTTGTATACTTACCCAAGTATGATGAATGAATGCTATTAGGATGTGATGTGAATGTATGTTAGACTTTTTTGATATTAGGAAATACTTATGAGATGTAATGTGATGATGCTATGTGCTATGATCTTATTATGTTATGATGTATGGTATGTTTGTGATGCATTAAGTTAATGTATGAAGTATGATATGATTATATCTTATGAATGTGTGACATCACGAAGCATGTTCACTAATTCTAAAGAAGAGTAAGATCAAATATGAAGTTATGAAAGACAAATATGATGGCAAGCAAGCTTGCCTGTGTCGTACCGACCCGTGTTAGGTCGGGTTGGACTATGGTTTGAGTTGGAAATGGACTGGCCGTCCCAACCACTCCATAGTTGCGTGTACGGTACGTACACTTATGTAAGGGGCCTATAAGCAAGTTAAGTAAGATAAGCAAGATAAGTAAGATAAGCAAATAATGCAAGATAAGCTATGAAAGACCAAGCGAGCATAATGAAGCATAATCGGTTCATGCATATGTTATGCGATACTATGTGAAGTTATGACATAATATGTTATGTTACGATAAGTTAAGTTATGACATGAGATGCTATGTTATGATATGTGGAGTTAAGATGTGTTATGATATGTTAGGTTTGTATTGTGTCGTGGTATAGTAGTTGTACTTGCTGAGCGAAAGCTCATTGTCTTATGTCTATGCTGTAGGTAAGCAACCTACGGGCAATTGTTGATGCAAGATGGGGGAGCATGGCAGGGCGAGCTGTGAAATGTGGGAAATAAAGCCGCTACGCATTTTGCCTTTTTTATGTATAATAATTGTTATTCGAACAATCGTTTTTATATATTGCTATTCGCTCGCACGCGCCATATAAAAAAAATTCCCGCTGTTTTCGCTAAATAAGTAAGCATGAATCGTATAAGTACGTTATGTAAGTATGTATGTACGATAGCGGCCTGTGCTAGGCGGGTTGTTACAGAGTTGGTATCAGAGCGGTTTCCTGCTATACAATTTCACAGTCTGCCTACCATAGCCACCATCCTTGTAAGTTGAATTTATATTTTACGTATAGGTAAATATTTATGCTGGGAATATGTTAGGATAGATGCGGCGATATGGATCCTGCTCCGTAAGTGCGGATCAAAACGTGGTAACATCATTTTACGAATCGCATCCTCTACTGTTCGATAGTAACGAGACGGTCAGTATCAGTAGCAGCTTGGCTATATAATATGGAGTTGATTTTCCATATCTGTCATGTCGAGGCTCATTTACAGGTCTCTCTAGCCAGTCGGTGCTTGATAGCTGACGCACGACTATGGTGGATGACGTTGGGAGAGAGACAGATGCCTAGTCGTACATGGGCTCATTTTCGTACTACAGTACTTGCGCCTTCTGGGCCGATGCCTGATGAGGGAGTCGGTGAACCGTACCGTGACCCCGAGATTTATCGGGATATGCAGCGCACGCGATATTTAAGTTATGTAGAGGATTGGCATGGGTACCCCCAGGAGTCCATGAGTCACTACTGTTGGAGGTTCCAGGAGGCTATGCTACCTCATATTCCGTAGGAATTGCCCAGCCCCGAGCTGCAGGCCTTAGTGATTTTACGGAATGGGTTATCTCCCCATATCCGACAGTTTGTTCTGACGCCCATGCTTGAGGGAACAGTCGGTAGTCTGCTCGACGATATCTTAGAGGCGGAGGTTATCAGGTGCCTGTCGACGACGCCAGGATAGGAGAGCCACAGTATGAGGCAGGACCGATGTTCCCTGAAGATTCGATCCCTGCTGTCTAAGTACAGGAGGAACCAACCCAGGAAACTGAGGATCAGATGGACGCGGAGGACGCCGCTGATGATATAGTTGCCCCAGTAGACCCACCGGAAGAACCTCTAGTTATGGACATCTCCAGAGACGACGACGACGAGGAAGAAGATATGGAGCTAGAGCCCGAGCCAGGAGATTGGGTTGAGGATGTGGATGATCTTGACAACGATCCCGAGGAGATATTTCTCGACAATGACGATTGGGATGCGGATTCTGATACTTCGTCATTAGCACGATCGAGATTATAGTTTAGACTTGGATCGACCGCGTATATTTCTTTTAATCATAGGACTGATTGTACTAGCTTATTATCTTTGACGATAGGCTCGTACTTATGCACGATGGCGAAGTGTTAGACACTTCCATCATAGATTTGGCCTTATATATATAGATATATAGGCCCAGTATGATGCGATCGATATGTATTTACAGTATGGTAGATTCCGATGTACATGGTATGTACATATGAGATAGTAAGAATGAGGTACTTTGAAAGAGTACTAAAAGACCGTGCGAACACGGGATATATGATGAGAATAAGTTATGTTATGAAAAGCCATGTTATGAGTATGAAAGTTATGTTATGATAAGTATCTGATGTGATACGATGATACCATTATGATATGGTATGATATGTATGATAAGTATGATGAGATGATACGATAAGTCATGCATAGAAGAAAGGATATTAACAGTACGATAATATCTTTTCTTATAATAGAAAATTAGAAAATGGTACGCCCGCATAGAACAGTACCTCTTAATCCGTCTGAATCAGATCTCGCAACCGTTGTAGCAAATTTGCAACGGCAGTTGCTCGAACAACAGTAAGAAACAAGTCGACTTCAAAAGCAGATAGCTCGAATGAACTAAAGACCCCAGGTTAACGAGGTTCCACCTCGAGCTCTTCAAGTACCCCCAGTAGTACCTCAGGTACCGAATGTTCACCCGAATGCTCAACTAGAGGTCCAGCCGGAGATTCCCCGGAATGCAGAAATTCCGATGGCACCCATTGAAGGACAAGTGAACCTACAGCCAGTACGGGAAGACTTGCTGTACGAACGATTTAGGCTGATGAAAGCGCCTGAGTTCGAAGGATCGACTGACCCTATAGCCGCCGATAACTGGTTAATCGATATACAAGTCATTTTGGATTTCATGCGGTTAACGGAGCAGGAGAAAGTTTTCTGTGCTTCTTTTGCTCTTAAGAAGGACGCGCGACACTGGTGGATGACAGTACAGATGCATCGGGATGTTACGGTCATGAGTTGGCAAGATTTTGTGACCGAGTTTCGTACGATGTGTTACAACAGGGAGGTCTTTGCCGCTCAACAGGACGAGTTCACAAATTTTAGACAAGGGTCAATGACAGTACGAGAAGCTGTCAATAAGTTTGAGCAATTAGCTCGGTTATGCCCGGATTTGGTACCAAGTGAAATGGAGAAGGTAAGGAGAATGATGAAGATGTTTCGAACTAACATTGCTAAGCAAGTGAGTGCTGGCAGTAGCCCGCCTACCCTGGTGTCCGATTGCATAAGTCGGGCAATAAGAGCCGAGTATTGGATAAACCAGGACAAGGAAGCAAGGGCTCAAATCTTCAAGGCGAGAAGGGAGGAGAAGGCTGTAGCGAAGCCAACATAGCCCCGACAAAGTTCGGAAGCGTTTCCGAAGGACCAAACTAGTAACCCTGCGCAAGGTTCCAAACAGTTTGAGAGGAACAAGAGGAAAGGAAAATTTTCATGCCAGGGTAAACAAAGGAATTTTCCTCAGAAAGGAACAATAGAGGAAATGAGGGGAATAACGCTAACTACCCCGCATGCGTGAAATGTGGGAAGAAACACCGAGAACGTGTAGGATGGGGTCAAATGCTTGCTACCTGTGTGGCAAGGAGGGGCACTGTAACGACCCGCCTTGCACAGGCCGTTACCATACATACATACATACATTCTTATTTATTTAACGTAAACAGCGGAAATTTTATTATTATTTTTTTTTATATACGTAACGCGTACGAGCGATTAGCCATATATATATATATATATATATACAGCGTGGATAAGCGGAAAGCATAATAATATAACGATGTTCGGAATACAAAATCATATACATATAAAGAACAAAACGCGTAGCGGCTATTAATCCCACATTTCACAGTTCGCCCTGCCACGCTCACCATCTTGTATCAACAACTGCCCATAGGTTGCTTACCTACAGCATAGACGTAAGACGTGAGCTTTCGCTCAGCAAGTACAACATAATTATCCGCGACAATACAACTCAAAACATAATTCATCGTAACCTTACATAGCATCTCATATCATAACATTTCCTACTTATCTCATCATATCGTAACATCTCATACATAACATATCATAATCTTACATAACATCTCATATCATAGCATTTCATACTTAACTCATCATATCGTAGCATTTCATACATAACATATCATAGCATTGCATAATATATGCATGAACCGATTATGCTTGTATTATGCCATCTCATGCATTCTTAACTTATCTTGTTTATGCGCCCCATAACATAAGTGTACGTACCAGTCGCGCAACTATGATTTGGTTGGGGCGGCCAATCCATTTCCAACTCAAACCACAGTCCAACCCGACCTAACGCGGGTCGGTACGACACGGCAAGCTCGCTTGCCATCATACTTGCTTTTCGTGATCTCATAATTGATCTTGTTAGTGAACATGCTTCGTGATGTCACTAAACATAAATCATACTCATATCTTAACAACATGCCTTATCTCATAATCATAAACTTGATATCATCATAATAATCATAAGCTTGATATCACCATAGTAATCATAAGCTTGATATCATCATAATAATCATAACACCGCATCAAACAATTCTAGCATACATTTACATCACATTCTAATAGCGATCATTCATCATACTTGGGTAAGTATACAACGGAAAGTCTATGCTGTAGACGGAGTTGTACTTACCAGATACTAAATCTCAAGTTTAGCGCTTTTCCTAACCGAGTGGTTTTCCTGTTTTCACAGAAAAAATCATAAGATGAGAATCATCCTATCATAGTATCATACAACCCTAGTTATTAACTTATCTCAGTATAAGGATATCAAAAACATAGCATAAACTTTAAAATCTTACTATCTTTTAAAATTCTAAAATTCTAAAAACAAACTATATTTGAAATCAGTCTTTAAATTTGATCCTTTTTTAACAAATCTGTTCCGAATTTGAAAATATTTCCTTCATGAAAGTTGTAGACCTTGAGGGTTCCTACAACTTCTGTTTTAAACTTAAAATCCAAATCTGACCCTAACATACTTGTTTCTGCCTTTGAAAATTCTTCGACCATTTTTCTTAACCTTAAAATAGGTCTCGGTTTTTTGTAAAAACGAAGGTCTTAGAGGCCTTATTTTCAAAAACTGTTCAAGTTGGCCCCTAGGATTTTCCCTTCTCTACAACTTTGTAGTTTTGACTTTTTCATGATTCGGCCTCTAAGGGCCTCAAAATTCACTTTCCAAATTTACTGTCCAGTTTGACCCGAAACTGGCAGTTTTTTGTTCGGTTTGGTTTTTAGGTAACTAACGTGCACACTACCTCAAACGGATACCCCGTGAGCCTATATGAAGCATGCAGGCGTTACCTAACCATTTCATAATCATACATCCAGATCTTACTCATATAACTTTTGTAAAACAAAAATCTTAAACTTGCATAAAAATCCTATTTCGAAACTAGCATATCGAAACCGAAAACTATCAACTACACATAAAGCATAGTATTTGAATCTGCTTTTCATAAACTCATGCTTATACATAATATCACACTCATAATCTTCTTATCAAAAACGTGAATGAAAACTAGAGGTTAAAAAGTTTACCTCAAGCTTCACAAAACAAATTCTAGCTTAGGGTTTCGGAGGTTTTCTTTTTCACTAGACCAACACCAACCGAAAACCAATCTGTCTACAGCTTTCCCTCTCACTTTTTATTCGGCTCTTAAGGGGTAAAAGAGGTGCTTGATGGCTGTAAGGTTAACTAAAAGAAACCTACAGATTTTGCCTTCACCTATTTATAGATGAATTCTTGTTCTTACTTTGCCATCTAGTCCTCCAAGAATTTTTATTTTTTTCCAACAATCCTAGTGTGCTGGCCGGCCATGGCTGGCCCTAGAAAATGAGTAAGCAAGGCTAAAATGACTCACCAAGGCTACTAGGTGATGTGCCTTGCCCTTAGGATGGCTGGTCATTAGAGTGATGATGTGTCAAAATCTTAGCTAGCCATGGTGGCAAAGCTAGAAATGCTGATTCATCTAAGCTACATCATGGTGTGTCATTCTCCAATTGGCCGGATTTTTGTGCAGATTTGGCAAGGCCTTGGCTGGCCAAAGAGGCAAGATAAAAGGGTGACTCATCAAGGCTAGACCATGAGGTGTCTCTTCCTCCAAATGGCCGGATTTGGTGTAGGTTTGGCAAGAGCTTGGCTTGCCAAATGAGCAAGCTAGAATGGTGATTCACCAAGGCTAGGCCATTAGGTGTCTAAACCATATGGTGGCCGGCCTTAGGTGGCTTGGTGTGCTTGGCTTTGCTAGCCAAATAGGCAAGGCTAAAGTGCTTGCTAACCAAGGCTAGTTTCATGATGTGTCTAGCCAAGGTGGTGGCCGGTTCCTTAGTGTGCCACATGGACAGATTTTTGCTTAATGATACATCACAAATAGCCAAGTAAGCATGACTAAAATGCTTACTAAGCAAGGCTAGGTTTTTAGGTGTCAAACTCATAAAGAAACACCTAATTCCCTATCTACTAATCAGCCCTTAAAATCATAAAATTTTCTTGCAATTATTCATAAGGTGGCCGGCCATTACTTGCTAGGTATGAAAGTTGCAAAATGCAACATAGCTTAGTATGCAAACAACTTTGCTTACTAGGTAAGGTTAAAATTGTGTGGTATCAAATTCTAATGAACTTCAAATTTTTCATACCTTGCCTATTGGTCCTTAAGAGCAAAGTATCAGCTCATTAACCCTTGATGTGGCCGGTTCCCTTAAGTACAAGTGTAGGCAAATGATTGGTCAATTTTGAACCAATCAAAACCTAACTTGATTCCTTGGTTTCCAACTAGGTTAACCAAATTTGAAAATCATCATAAGCTAAATTGAACTAGGAAATCTAACTAGGAAAATCCATAGTTCCATAAATTTACAAATTTATCTATCGAACCACAATTTTTCACAAAATTGCATTTTGGCCCCTAAAGGCAAAACATTTGCACTTTAGTCCCTATAGGGTGGCCGGTTCTCAAAGTGACATTTGTCATTCTTTTTAAGACCTCACTTGGATTATCTCCTAAACACAGTTCATTTTCATACTGGCATACATATTCAGATACTGTTTTCGACTAAAAACAGTATACTTGCACTGGTCCATTATCCAGATTTTGTCTGAACTTCGTGTAGGGTTCTCATAAAATTAGAAACTACTAACAGAGAATCATAAATCATAGATTTGCCTTTTACTACAAAAAGGTCTTTCATAAGTAAATTATCAAATCTCTTAATCAAGAATTTAATAATTTTACTGATAAACATAACACATAAACATTTCTTAATTACAAACTTTGATTGTTCATAACAGAAATCAAAATTTGTAAACAAGCTGGTCATTACATTTTATACCTTTTACTCAAAAGGTCATATGCTTGGCTAAGCAATAATTTTTTGAGTCTTATAAAAATATAAGAACTCTCAAATTTTAAAAAAAATCCCGAACCGGGCTTTTTCATAAATACCTTCATGGTACAATTCAATATCTATACAAGACATTGTGACGTTGGGAAATTCTAGTTATTACAATCTACCCCCCTTAAAAATTTCGTCCTCGAAAATTAGAACAAGCCGGGATAGTTTTTTCTCATCTCATCTTCCAACTCCCAGGTTGCTTCTTCAACCCTGTGGTTTCGCCATAACACTTTAACCATGGGAATGGTTTTATTTCTTAAGACCTTCTCTTCCCAATCCAGTACTTGAACGGGCTTTTCTTCATAAGTTAAGTCCGTGTGAACCTCTACTGGTTCTTGACTAAGCACATGAGAAGGGTCGGATATATACTTCTTTAGCATCGATACATGGAAAACATTATGCATCGAAGCCAAGTTAGGCGGTAGGGCAAGCTTATAGGCTACTTTTCCAATCCTTTCAAGGATTTCAAATGGCCCCGTATATCTTGGGCTAAGCTTCCCTTTCTTTCCAAAGCGCATTACTGTAATACCCGAAATTTCAATGAACCTATGATTTCCTTTTAGACAAGGAAAATTTCAAGTTTGAATCTTGTATGTCGATATAAAGCTCATAATCTGAGCAGAATATCAGTTTATGTGTGAGTTCTCGTTTAATTAGCTACGAGACTCAACAATAGTTTGCTTAAGTCAAGCATGTGGCCTTTTGAGGAAAAAGGGCAAAATGGTAATTTATGATTTTATGTTGGTCAAAGCTTGACCGAAAAAAAGTCAAAGTTGACCAAAAAGTCAAGGGTTGACCAGGAAGGTCAAATAGATGAAGGTGCTGAGATACGGCAAAGCAGTATGGGATTATACTGCGGAAAAACCTTCATTATGGTCAATTAAGTAAGAATAAGCTTTGAGACCACCGTAGAAAATCAAGCACGATTTTAAGAGCGATTAGGACTAAATAATTTTAAGTCCTAAGAAAATCCGATACGCAGTCCAATTTTTAAGTAGATGAATTCTGGACTGTAGTTCAGAATGACAATACTGTTTTGGTGAAAAACAGTATTGATATTATGTAAGTTAGTAAGGAAATGGACTGCAGGATTATATTATGGGATTTTAAGTATCCAGCGGATAATTATGCACAAAATGGTAGCCAAGTGGCTCGATTTTTAGTAGGCGACCTATAGGGACTAAATTGCAAATATTTTGTCCGTAGGGGCCAAAGTGTAATTTTAGAAAAATAAGTAAGGATGGATTAGTATGTAATTATGGAATGATGGATTTTCCTAACCAAGGTTCCAACTAGGCCAAAGTTTGGTTACAAGCCTAGTTACATTGGAACAAGGATTTAAGCTAAGATAAGCTTAGAAAGATTTTTGTTGATTTTCACACTAAATGGCCGGATTTTTACTTGGCTTGGTGAGCAAGTATTGAGCTAGATGATATTATCAAGATGATGTCATCATCGTGATGCAAGCGGATGATGTCACGAGGGTGATGCAAGCCAAACTTGGTGAGCAAGCAAACTTGCCCACCAAGGAATCACAATGGCCGGCCACTAGGAGGAAGATAAGCATGAAAAAATTTTGTTGATTCCATGCATGCATGTGGCCGGATTTTTGAACCCTTGTAGAGCAAGTATTTTTTTTGCTTGATGAGGTCATTAATGTGATGTCATCTAAGGGATGTCATTGGTGAAGTAAGCTTGATGAAGTAAGCTTGATGAGGTAGGCATGGTGAGGTAAGCAACCAAATAGCTTGGTGAGCAAGCCAAATATTTTGGTCCACACACTTGCATGGCCGGTTCTTTAGCAAGCCTTGGTGAGCAAGTTTTGCTTTTGTGATGCAAGCAAGGTGACATAGGCTTGATGAGGTAAGCAAGAAATTTGCTTGGTGAGCAAGCAAATTCTTGGCTCATTCTCACCTTGAATGGCCGGCCACCTAGGAGGGGTGATGGGCAATATTTTGCTCATTAAACCCTTATATGCAATTGTAGAAACTTAGATTTTCACCTATAAATAGGTGATGTTGGTTCACAATTTTAGAGCAAGTCTTGTAGCCTTAGCCAAACTATGGCAAAATTCTCCCACACATTGCACCCTAGAGGCCGAGCCATAGAAGAGAGAAATTGGAAAAAAAAAAAAAAAAGTGAGCTAGAGGGTCGGATTTCCTAGCTAGAACCACAAGAAAAAGTTGAGAAAAACTTTGGTACCCATTGGAGGCCAAGTGGCCGGCCATGGGAGAGGAAGAGAAAGGAAAATAGAAAAGTGCAGAAAATGGTTTAGGGACAGCCGGATTTTTGAGGGAAGATCCACCAAATGACCAACAAGTTTTTGTGCTCATTGGAGGAGCCAAAACCGGATTTAGGCAGCCAAGGAGATAGGGCAGAAAAATGCACCAAACCTCTAGCCTAACCTTGTGTGCATTGAGGTAATCTCCGTGGCCCTAAGCTTTTCAATTAAGCTTTAAATTTGGAATTTTAAGTGTATTTCCAAGTCGGATTGTAAGAGCGTAAGCTCACCGTTTATTTTTCCGAGCTTAGCTTAGAGTGCTTGTTTATGCATGGTTAAGGTGGTGGTCTCTAGCTTACATTTTTGATGCATGTTTATGAGTTTTTGAGTATTGCCTACCATGTGTTTGTTGTATGTTCCCATAGGTTTATGATTGAATGTATGATTATGTGATTGTGGAATGGAACGTTAGAAACGATTGCATGAGTGAATTTAGGCTCCCGCTGTGGTCGGTTGAGGTAGAGTGCGCGTTTTAGGACGTGAAACGGATTTATGAACCGAAACTGCCAGTCTCGGGTCAAGACTGGGCAGCGTTCCGGAAATGCTAATTTGTGGCCCTTAGAGGCCGAATTTGAAGAAACTCAAAACTATAAAGTTGTAGATAAGGGTTTTTCCTAGAGGGTAACGCGGACCGTTTTTCAAAATGAGGCTCCAATGGCCTCCGTTTTTACGAAAATCCGAGGCTAATCTGCCCAGACCTAGTCTACACGTCCAGTAAGTTCAAATTAAAACTGACAAGAATCCAAGCAGAACTGGGTTTTCCTCAAAACACGAAAGTTGTAGCATTATCCGAGATCTACAACTTTTATGAAGAAAGTTTTATCAAATTACGAAGAGATTTTAAAGTACAATTTGATTCCCAAAACTGTGCAGGAAACAGAAATTCCAGCACAGGAATTTCAGAAAAAAAAACAGTGCATAAGCAGGGAATTCCTGCACATGCACTGATGACCTAAGTTTAAGAACTGTTTTCAAAGATTGTTTTTAGAGCTTGACAGTTTTTAACTGTCTATGCTTAAATGTTAAGATTTGATGAAAATACGGTTTTCATTAAGAAAAACTTGACAACGGTTTGTCAAGAAATAATTGAAATACGCAGGGTCCTATGGTAAACAACTATAGGACAAATAGAATAGTAACCGGGAAGGTTACCTAATTTTATTGGGCCAATAAGTTAGGTTACTCATAGTAACCACTTGAGATACCCGAGATTGTGGGTTGGGCCTAATAAGATTAGTAACCTAATACTGTTTAAGTATAATTGGGCTTAGTACCCAAGGTTACCTGAAGTAACCTAACTAGATATCGTTTAAGTATGTTGGGCCTTGGGCCCTAGGGTTACGGTAAGTAACCGAGCAAGTTATCATTTGATGTTTAAGGGGAACATATAATATAACTAAGGCTACTCACAAATGTTGGTTAGGACACCAACATTTAACGATTAAGATGTTATGGTATAATAGAATGTGTATAGCTCTTATCTTACGTCCTGGTTGGAAACAGGAGTAGGAACTGTTGTCGTGCCACGTTTGGACGATGAACCAAGAGCATAGGACTAAAGGTAAGTACAACTCCGCCTACAGCATGGGCAAAATGTTTTTAAAACTTGATTTTCATACGTTGATAAGCTTGATTTATGTTATGGTACTTACGTTATGAAGTTTATGTTATGACGTATTATGATGTATGATGCCATGTTATGATGTTTATGCTAAGATGTTATGTTATGATGGTTAAGATACGATGTTTATGTTATGATGATACGATGTTACGTTACGAGGTTTATGCTATGGTAATTTATGTTACGTAGTTTATGTTACGGTTTATGTTATGTTATGTTATATGTTTAAAATAGTGACATCACGTAGCATGTTCACTAATATTTAATTACTTGGTAAGAATATAATTTAAGACAAGCTAAGGTCATTGTGTCGTACCGACTTGCCACGATGGCGGGTTTAAACGGTTTAGTCTATGGTTTGGGTTGAATTGGATTGGCTGCCCCAATCACTCCATGTTAAACGGTTAGTTTCATGGTTTGAGTTGGATTGGATTGCCTGCCTCCAACCACTCTATAGCTATGGACCACGATACGTGCACACATGACATGTAAGCTTTAAGAAAATAGAATCTAGATAATATATGAAAGTTAAATCGATTCACAAGAAAGCATAATTGGTTCATGCATTCTTTTATGAAAATGTTTTGCGGATTGAACGTTGTGCTTACTGAGCATTAGCTCATTACTTACGTTCATGTTGTAGGTTAGCTACCTACCGGCAATCTTGATGCAAGGCTGTGAAGGTTGGCGCTACAGACTGTGAAACGTGGGATGGACACCGCCACGAGTTTTGAATTTCCGTTATGTAAAATATATTTTGAAAAATATATTTTAAAGATGTGTTTTATGTTATGTGAGAGTATGGATAAGAAAACGTTTTCAAGAAGAAAACTATTTTTAAGAAATTGTTTTCAAGAACGAGTTAAAGAATGGTTTTCAAGAATGATGGCAACAAGTTGCCTCGTGTTGTACCGAACCGCATTAAGTCGGATTGGTCCACGGTATACTTATGATTAGCTTTCAATATGATTATGAAAGCTCGGTACTCGAGTGAGTACATATGATTATGTATGAAGATAAGTTATGTTCAAGGTAGAGTAATAAAAGAAAAGAAAAAAAAAATTTACTCAGAATTTTCCGCAACTTTAAAGTTATTTTTAAAGTAAGAATTAAGTTAAGCAAGTAATGTAACGGCCCACGTCTACGCAGTACGCCCCTGTGGGGATGGCGTGCGTAAGGTAGGCGGTTCGGGGCGTTACAGAGATGGTATCAGAGCAAGTTTTTCTGCCATCCAGTTTCACAGTTCTGCCGCCAAAGCCACAGTTTTGCAAGTAAGTTTTCTTACTCTAGTTTAGTTAGAGTAACAAGTAGCTATGTGAGGTCATAGTATTAGAATAGTAAAGATTTGAACCTGGTGTGAAACCCGGGTACGACTGAAGAGGACTGCAAGACTTAATTCGCATTCGAAGGAATGGAGTCACGCATCTTCGATGGGACTCAAGAAACGGCTGCATTAGCTGAGTGGCTGCACGAAATGAAGACGATACGTCAGTTGTGTTGCAGATTGGCGCATTTATCCAGATGAGTCTATGGGCTAATATTGCCAGTAGATCAGAGTTGCGCAGCGAAAGCATGGTGGACAAGCTGAGTCTACGATATGATATGATGAGATTGTGATGAATCTCTATTACGATATGATAAGTTATGACAGATAGGGTATGCTGTTCATCGTCATGCTAAGATATAGATGAAGAGATAAGTATTAGATATGAAGAGAATTAGAATTAGAATTTAGAATATGGTTAGTTGCATGTGCAATTGAACCAAACTCTGCAAGAGCCTTGAGTAGTAATAAGAAATGTTTGGTAGTGCCTTGACTCGGTGGTAATATCAAGGCAATGCACCAACAATAAGTTGAATGATGGCTATCAGTATGACGATGAAATTAAGGATATGATCCCTCAGTAAGGGGAAATTATGTAATAATTGGGAATTTTTAGACATTCCTAAGGATTACGATCTTGTTCCGTGAAGGAAAAGTTAGAAGCAATGAGAGAAGCTTCTACTATCTAGCAAGCAGCTAGGCGATAAGATATAAGTATGCCATCTATTGCATCACTCGAACGATATTATGTTTCCTCAATTATTGACTTTGAAAGATTCAAAGAAAATATTTTTATAAAAGATGCAATACAGCCGAATCCTTGAGGAAGAATTCCAAGATAGGGGCTGTTATGAACAGTAAAGGTTCCAAGATAGGAGCCGTTATGTTCGTTAAATGACCGAATCCTTGAGGGACAAGTCCCAAGATAGGGGTCATAGGCCGAATCCTTGAGGGACAAGTTCCAAGAGAGGGATGAGTTCCAAGAAAGGGGCCATTATGATAAGAAATGTTTTTCAAAAATGGCAAGTTATATGATATACTTGCTCAAATTTTTATGAAAATAGTTCTTGTGATGCAATATGAACGGAGAAGATGATAGCATGATACGTATGTAAGTATGTAAGAAAGTATGCAAGTATGTAAGTATGAACGTATGTAAGTAAGAATGTATGTAGTATGAAAGTAAGATAATATGAAGTAAGAATGAATGAAAGTATGTTAGCATGATATGAAAGTAAGATTATGGTGCTATATAAGAGATATGATCCCATTAAAAGTGTAAAATGGGAACATGAGTAAACCATTATGGAATTATGGTGAATTTTAAGAAAAGCACTTAGAATTATACGAATTTTCGAGGACGAAAATTTCTCTAAGGAGGGTAGAATGTAATACCCGAAATTTCAATGAACCTATGATTTCCTTTTAGACAAGGAAAATTTCAAGTTTGAATCTTGTATGTCGATATAAAGCTCATAATCTGAGCAGAATATCAGTTTATGTGTGAGTTCTCGTTTAATTAGCTACGAGACTCAACAATAGTTTGCTTAAGTCAAGCATGTGGCCTTTTGAGGAAAAAGGGCAAAATGGTAATTTATGATTTTATGTTGGTCAAAGCTTGACCGAAAAAAAGTCAAAGTTGACCAAAAAGTCAAGGGTTGACCAGGAAGGTCAAATAGATGAAGGTGCTGAGATACGGCAAAGCAGTATGGGATTATACTGCGGAAAAACCTTCATTATGGTCAATTAAGTAAGAATAAGCTTTGAGACCACCGTAGAAAATCAAGCACGATTTTAAGAGCGATTAGGACTAAATAATTTTAAGTCCTAAGAAAATCCGATACGCAGTCCAATTTTTAAGTAGATGAATTCTGGACTGTAGTTCAGAATGACAATACTGTTTTGGTGAAAAACAGTATTGATATTATGTAAGTTAGTAAGGAAATGGACTGCAGGATTATATTATGGGATTTTTAAGTATCCAGCGGATAATATGCACAAAATGGTAGCCAAGTGGCTCGATTTTTAGTAGGCGACCTATAGGGACTAAATTGCAAATATTTTGTCCGTAGGGGCCAAAGTGTAATTTTAGAAAAATAAGTAAGGATGGATTAGTATGTAATTATGGAATGATGGATTTTCCTAACCAAGGTTCCAAACTAGGCCAAAGTTTGGTTACAAGCCTAGTTACATTGGAACAAGGATTTAAGCTAAGATAAGCTTAGAAAGATTTTTGTTGATTTTCACACTAAATGGCCGGATTTTTACTTGGCTTGGTGAGCAAGTATTGAGCTAGATGATATTATCAAGATGATGTCATCATCGTGATGCAAGCGGATGATGTCACGAGGGTGATGCAAGCCAAACTTGGTGAGCAAGCAAACTTGCCCACAAGGAATCACAATGGCCGGCCACTAGGAGGAAGATAAGCATGAAAAAATTTTGTTGATCTCCATGCATGCATGTGGCCGATTTTGAACCCTTGTAGAGCAAGTATTTTTTTTGCTTGATGAGTCATTAATGTGATGTCATCTAAGGGATGTCATGGTGAAGTAAGCTTGATGAAGTAAGCTTGATGAGGTAGGCATGGTGAGGTAAGCAACCAAATAGCTTGGTGAGCAAGCCAAATATTTTGGTCCACACACTTGCATGGCCGGTTCTTTAGCAAGCCTTGGTGAGCAAGTTTTGCTTTTGTGATGCAAGCAAGGTGACATAGGCTTGATGAGGTAAGCAAAAGCTTGGTGAGCAAGCAAATTCTTGGCTCATTCTCACCTTGAATGGCCGGCCACCTAAGGAGGGGTGATGGGCAAATATTTTGCTCATTAAAACCCTTATATGCA
>CM046372.1:1126287-1158709 GCA_025413025.1 Ficus hispida | reverse complement strand
AGCAAGCATTTGATCCCATCCTACACACTCCCGATTGTTTCTTTCCACACTTCTCGCATGTGGGTGGTTAGCGTTAGTCTCCTCATTTCCTCTGATATTCCTTTTCTAAGGAAAATTCTTTGTTGACCCTGGCCTGAAAAATTCCCTTTCCTCTTGTTCTCTCAACTGTTTGGAACCTTGCGCAGGGTTACTAATTTGTCCCTTCGGAACACTTCCGAACCTTGTCGAGCTATGTTGGCTTCGCTACAGCCTTCTCCTTCCTTTTTGCCTTGAAGATTTGAGCCATTGCCTCCTGTCCTTGTTTATCCCAATACTCGGCTCTTATTGCCCGACTTATGAAATCGACACCAGGGTAGGCGCTACTACCGGCACTCACGTGCTTGGCATTGTCTGTTCAAAACATCTTCGTCAATCTCTTTACCTTCTCGGTTTCACTTGGTACCAAATCCGTGCATAACCGAGCTAATTGCTCAAACTTTTGACAGTTTCCATTACTGTCATTGACCCTTGTCTAAGATTCGTGAACTCGTCTTGTTGAGCGGCAAGGACCTCCCTGTTGTAGTACATCGTACAAAACTCGATCACAAAATCTTGCCAACTCATGACCGTGACATCGCGACGCATCTGTACCGTCATCCATCAGTGCCGTGCGTCATTCTTAAGAGCGAAAGAAGTACATGAAACTTTCTCTTGCTCTGTTAACCGCATAAAATCCAAAATGACTTATATATCGGTTAACCAGTTATCGGCGGCTATAGGATCAGTTGATCCTTCGAACTCAAGCGCTTTCATCCGCCTAAATCGTTCATATAGCAAGTCTTCCCGTACTGACGTAGGTTTACTTGTCCACCAATGGGTGCCATCGGAATTTCGAATTCCGGGAAATTTCTGGCTGGACCTCTGGTTGAGTATTCAGGTAAACATCCAGTACCTGAGGTGCTACTGGGGTTACTTGATGAGCTCGAGGTGGAACCTCGTCAACTTGGGGTCTTTGGTTCATCCGAACTATCTGCTCTTGGAGTCGATTCGACTATCGCTGCTGTTCAAGCAACTGCCGTTGCAAACTTGCTACAATGGTTGCGAGATCCGGTACGGGAGGATTAAGAGGTACTATTCTACATGGGCATACCATCTTACCATCATAAGAAAGATATTATAGTACTATTAATATCCTTTCTTCCATGCATGACTTATCGTATCATACCATAACATAATGGTATTATCGTATCACATTAGATACTTATTATAACATAACTTTCATACTTATAACATAACTTTTCATAACATAACATAACTTTTCATGACATATCCTTGTCATGTATCCCGTGTTCGCACGGTCTTTTAGTACTCATACAGAAGTACTTTATTCATATTATTTCATATGTACATACCATGTACCTCATAATTTACCATACTGTAAATATATATATTCATCATACTGCATATACATATTGTTCACATCATACTGGGCCTATATATCTATATATATACAAGGCCAAACTATGATGGAAGTGCCTAACACTTCCTTATCGTACATAAGCATATTATTAAATATAATAAGCTAGTACAATCGGCTTATGATCAAAATAACTATACTTGGTCGAATCAAGTCTAAACTATAACCTAAATCGTGATTACTAACGAAGCATCGGAATCCGTGTCCCAATCGTTATGCCGTGTAGTATCTCCTCGGATCATCGTCGAGATCATCCATATCGTTATCCTCATCGTCACTAGAGATGTCCATAAATGTAGGATCTTCCGATGGGTCTACTGGAGCAACTATGTCGTCGGCGGCATCCTCCGCGTCCATCTGATCTTCAGTCTCCTGGGCTGGTTCCTCCTGTACGGGGACAGTAGGAGTCGGATCCTCAGGGAACATCGATCCTACCTCATGCTGTGGCTCTCCTAACCCGGCATCGTCGACAGGCACCTGGTCATCATCTACATAAGCATCGACCGGAATCATAGGTGCGATAAGCTCCGCCTCCAAAATATCGTTAATCATACTGCCGACTGTCCTCTCAAGCATAGGCATTGGAACAAACTGTCGGATATGGGGAGGTAACCATTCCGCAAAATTTCTATAGCTTGCAGATCAGGGCTGGGTAAATCCTACGGAACATGTGGTAGCATAGCCTCCTGGAATCTCCAACAGTAGTGACTCATGAACTCCTGGGGGTACGCATGCCAGTCCTTGACATAACTTAAATATCGCGTGCGCTGCATATCCCGATAAATCTCGGGGTTACGATACGGCTCACCGGCTTCCTCATCAGGCATCAGCCTATAACGCGCACTAATTAAAGTACGAAAATGAGCCCATGAATGACTAGGCATTTGTCTCTCGCCCAGTGTCATCCACCAATGTCGTACGTCAGCTATCAAGCACCGACTGGCTAGAGAAACCTGCAAATGGTCCTCGATATGACAGATATGGAAAACCAACTCCATATCATATAGCCAGGCTGCTACTGATACTGATCGTCTCGTACCATTGAACAGTAGAGGATGCGATTCTTCAAATGATTTTATCGCGTCTCGATCCGCATTTACGCGAGCAAGATCCATATTGCCGCGTCTATCGTAACATATTCCCAGAATAAATATTTGCATATATATAAAATATAAATTCAACTTACAATGATGGTGGCGATGGCAGGCAGACTGTGAAAATGTATAGCAGGAAACCGCTCTGATACCAACTCTGTAACGACCCGCCTAGCACAGGCCGCTACCATACATACATACATACGTAACATACTTCCTTACATATTTGGCGTATAAGGCGCGTACGAGCGCATAACAATATAAAAAAACGATTTGTGAAAACAATCATTATACATAAAAGACAACGCGTAGAGGCTTTATTTCCCACATTTCACATCTTGCCCTGCCACGCTCCCCCATCTTGTATCAACAATTGCCCGTAGGTTGCTTACCTACAGCATAGACGTAAGACAGTGGGCTTTCACTCAGCAAGTACAACTACTAAACCGCGAAACAAAACAAACCTATGCTATCAAAGCGCGTATCATGGCATGACCTAACATAGCATCATAACATAACGTATCGTGGCGTAACATAGCATAACCTAACATAGCATCGTAACATATACAATCATAACTTATCATAGCATCATAACATAACATAGTCTATCCTAATCATGCATGAGCCATTTATGCTTGCTTGACTTTTCATAGTTTATCATGTCTTACTTGCTTATCATACTTATCTTACTTATCATGCTTATGGGCCCCATAAGTGTACGTACCGGGCGCGCAACTATGGAGTGGTTGGGGCGGCCAGTCCATTTCCAACTCAAACCATAGTCCAACCCGACCTAACGCGGGTCGGTACGACACAGGCAACTTGCTTGCCATCATACTTGTCTTTCATAGTTCATGTTTGATCTTACTCTTATTTAGAATTAGTGAACATGCTTCGTGATGTCACATATTCATAACATAAAATCATATCATGCTTCATAACATAAGGCATCGTAAACGTATCATATCTCATGTCATATTGAAATCATAACACATAACGTCATTGCATCACATCACATAAACATTTCCTAATATCATGCATATCTAACATACAATCACATCCCATCTATATCATTCATGCTTGGGCAAGTATACAACAAAAGCCTATGCTGTAGGCGGAGTTGTACTTACCTCGACTACTATGTCCAGTGAAGTGCTGCTCCACGTCCGGATACAGCTGCAGGCTACTTCCTGCTTGAATGAAGGACATAGGTAAGGGTCTATTACCGAAAAATGTTGGTGACCTAACCAACATGCATATATGGTCTTAGTTGTATGTCCCCTATGCCAGATATCTTACTTGGTTACAATAAGTAACCCTATTGTTCGAGACTAGCCCAAACATGGATTATAACTTATTCGGTTACACTGAGTAATCACATGTGCTAAGCCCATATCCATACAGGTAGGGTTAGGTTACTATCCTAAGCTTGGGCATAAGCTTTAATATTCTTGGTATATCATCCATTGAGTTATTTCAAATAACTCTAGACCTTAGCTTATCCTATTTTTGGTATCTCGACGGGTTATGTTGGGTAACCCTTAAGGAAATAAGCCTTGGTCAAATCTCGTCAACCAAAGTCAACCTTATATGGTCAAACTTGGGCTTTGGAGGTCAAGCCTAATAACTCGGGTATCCTTCCCGGTTACCATCTCTTACTATCTTGCCGCTTATCTACGCTTAAAAATCCGTTTTCCTTTTTCTTGGAAAACTTGGTGATTTTTATTTAAAAATCCATTGCTTAACTCATAAAAATACTTAATTCTTAAAATGGGGTCTTAAAATTTATTAAGGGCTGAAAACTGCCATTGGAATAGTTTTCACAGTAAAAACATTGGGGTTGGTGAAAAATACAGTTTTTCTGCTTTGTTTTTAGAAAATCCTGTGCAGGAATTTCTTGTCTCCTACACAGTTTTTAAAATCCAATTTTTATTTAAAAATCCAAATCAAATCTGAAAAAGTTTCCTTCACAAAAGTTTCAGATATCGAGAAACCCTAAAACTTTCATGTTTTGAGAAAAACGCAGTTCGGACTTTAACATGCCCTTATGCCCTGTTGAACTTACCTGACCGTGCATGAATCCTGGGCACGGCCAGGCTCGGATTTTCATAAAAACCGAGGCCGTTGGAGCCTCATTTTGGAAAACTTTCTTCGTTGCTCCCTAGGAAAAATCATTCTCTACAACTTTCGTGTTTTATGTTTTCTCAAATTCGGCCTCTAAAGGCCTCAAATTTCCTTTTCCAGAAAACTGGCCAGTTTGTACCCGAACTGGCAGTTTTTGTTCTTAAATTCGTTTTACGTCCTAATTCGTGCACACTACCTCAACCGACCACAGTGGGAGCCTAATATCACACATGCAAGCATTTCTAACATTCCAAACCAACCTTCATGTGATTCGATCACGCCCATGCAAACCAATACCGAAATTGTATCACCTAAGGTTTGTATGGTTCTAAATTCACCAATTCCAAATCATTCCATTCATGCTTATTTTCTAGCAACCTAACATACCATTCTAAATCATTCTTGCACATACTTAGGGGACATACAATTTATCAAACATCTAGCATGCAATCCTATTAATCAATCAAGCATAAGCATAATAATCAAATTAAAGCTCATAATCAACCACCCTTAGCCTAATCAAGCACAACCTAAACTAGGGCCATAAAATAAATTGAGCTTATGCTCATACAATTGCCAACTTGAAATACAAATAAATTTAAAATTGAACCAAATTGAAAAACTTAAGGCCATGGGAGAGTTACCTTTCTTTGCCCTAATGGAGGTTAGGGTTTGATCCAATAATTTTCGCCTTTCCTTGGCTCCTTGGTGAATTCGGCCTCCCCCTAGCCTACCCGAAAGTTTTGGTTTCTCTTGGTGGTTCTAGCCACTAAATCCGGCCACTAACTCTTGCTGCCAACCAGTTTTTTTCTCTCTTTTTCCAGCTCACCAAGAACCGGCCACTTGGCCAAAATTGAGCTCCAAATTTTTTTTCAGCTCTTGTTCTTAGTTCCTAGGTGAAATCCGAACCTTACCCAATGATTCTCACACTTGAATTTTGGTTTTTGTTCTGATTTTCTTGGCTGCCTAGGGACGGTTTTTGGAGCTGGAAATGGGCAGAACTTGGCTCAATTTTCTGATTTTTTTGAATAAAATGGGCACCTATTTATAGAGGTTTTTGAAACTTTGCTTAATTGCAAAATAGTCCTTCAAGAATCACCTTTTTACACCTTTGGAGGGTGAGGTGGCCGGCCATTCCCTTGGTGAACAAGGAAATATTATTTTCCTTAATTCCAAAATTCAATTATGATGTCATAATTTATGGATAAGGTGATGTCATCCACCTTAGGGCTTGTTTGGCTTGTTGCTTAATATGCAGTCCATTTTTAAGCTATCACAGATATTTCCAATACTGTGTTCGCCATTACACAGTATTGTTAAATATACTGTAGTCCAAAATTCATCTGTGTAAAAATGGACTATATAAAATTTTTCTTATTTCCTTAAGCCCTTTAGCCCTTAGTATCTAACTTAATGTGCTTGATTTTCTATGGTGGTTTTTAATCTTAATCATACTAGATTGCCCGTAAAAATGGTTTTTCGCAGTATATTTCTATACTGCTTTGCCATAAAACTGTAAAATCATTACTTTGACCATTTTAGTCAAACTTTTACTCTCTCGGTCAACTTTGACTTTTCTTGGTCAAACTTTGACCAACATACATCATAGAGTTTTTCATCCTTTTTTTTTTCGCTCAAAAGGTCATATGCTAATCTAAGCAATCATTTTTTAGTCTTATAAAATCATAAGGACTCACAAAATAAATAAAACCCTTAATCGGGCTCTTTCATGAATACCTTCATGGCATATAATTAATTCCTCTAAAAGGAATTAGTAATATCGAAAAAACTAGGTATTACATGTAAAGTAGTGGCCAAATAAACGATAGTTAATATATATTTAATGGAGTTTGCTCCATGGACGAATATGTATTAATCGGAAGGGATCCGTGTTTTTGGCTAGTTATTCTATGACTACCCCTCGGTAGCTTAGAAAGCAGAAGCTAGGAATTATCGTTGTAAGGTATGTGTTTTAAGGGTTTTACACATGAACATTTAGATTGCATATAGATCTTTATGTTTCATTACAAAATCATATTTTATAAATTGATAGGATGTTTGCTCGGACTTATAACATGTTTTCTTATTATAGATCAAAATGTCGAGCCCTTTATCTGTGATACTTACGCAAAACAAATTAATTGACGAAAAATTTAATGACTGGAAAAGGAACTTGCTTATCGTCCTAAACTTTGAGAAACACAGTTTTGTCCTAACCCAACCTAGACCACCTACGCCTGCGATCGATGCTCCTGATAGGGAATTTGTAGCGCTTGAGCGCTGGGACAATTCTAACCTAAGTGCCATGTGCTATATTCGGGCGAGCATGTCTAACATGCTCCAGAAACAGCATGAGGAACATCAAACTGCTAGGCAGATTATGGATAACCTGGAGGAGATGTTTGGTGAACAAACTATCTAGGCTAAGACCGATGCTATCAAATGTCTCATGAACTGTAGGCAGAAGGTTGGAACTCCCATTAAGGAGCACATGATGAAAGTCATGGCTTATTTGTCTAAGGCTCAGACAAATGGGGCTGAGATCGATGCTGCAACTCAATTGGTTATGGTTTTCCAAACCTTATCCAAGGATTTCGATTTGTTTCAGGCATCCTACAACCTTAACCAGAAGGAGATGTCTTTAACGGAATTGATAAAGAATTGCAAGCTTTTGAGAACATTTTTAAGGGTTCTGGATCTAAGAATGAGGCAAATGTGGCTGAACCTAGTTCGCCTGCTCCTAATCCTAAAAGGAAGAAGGAAAAGGGGAAGAACAAGGGAAATGCACATGTTTCTAAGAAGTCTACCAAAACTAAGAAGCGAAAGGTGGATCCCAAAAAGGTTAAGTGCTTTCACTGTGGGAAGAAATGACATTTCAAGAAGGATTGCCGAGAATACCTGGCTTTGAAAAAGCAGAAAGGTAATTTCAATGTCCTGTATCTTAAAGGTTGTTTAGTCGATTGGGTTATTGTCCAATCTAAGGACAATTGGGTTATAGATTCTGGAGCCACTAACCATGTTTGTATTTCTCTGCAGGGGTTCAAGGTAACGAGAAGTCTGCGTGAGGAGAACTTCACGTTAAGAACCGGTGATGGGACGTTGGTGCGAGCTGAAGCAGTGGGAGAAGTGCATCTTTATTTTGATGAATTTAGGTTTATTGTTTTGAGACATTGTTTTTATGTTCCTAGTTTTAAGAGGAACCTAATTTCGGTAGCTTATTTGATTAAAGATTCTTATTCAGTTTCTTTTAATAATAAAGTTATTATTAGGAAAAACAATTCTCTTATCTGTAATGAATGGATGCATGGAAATCTTTATTTTATCAAACCTAAGATGCACTCACTGCTTGATACAGAATTGGAAAAGAACTCTAAAAGACTTAAGTCTTCTCACTCTAACAAATCATATCTTTGGCATTTATGACTTGGTCACATAAGCCTTAACAGAATTCAAAGGATGGTAAAGGAGGAAAGCCTTGACTTGTATGAGGTTGAACCTTGGCCACAATGTGAATCCTGTTTGGAGGGCAAGATGACTAAACGGCACTTTGCTGCTAAGGATAGTCGTGTCGAGGAACTTTTAGAACTTGTGCATACGGATGTTTGTGGTCCCATGAACATAGAAGCACGTGGTGGGTATGAGTATTATATCACTTTTATTGATGATTACTCAAGATATGGATATGTCTATTTGATGACCCGCAAAAGCGAAGCCTTTGACAAGTTCAAAGAATTTCGGGCTGAAGCGGAGAAACAATTAGGAAAGTCCATTAAGACACTTCGATCGGATCGAGGTGGGGAATACCTATCGGATGAGTTCTTAGGATATTTGATAGAGAATGGGATACAATCCCAGTTAACTGCACCTAGTACTCCTCAACAGAATGGTGTAGCTGAGAGAAGAAATAGGACCCTATTGGATATGGTCCGCTCTATGATGAGTTATTCCATATTACCTTTGTCATTTTGGGGACGCGCCATACAAACTGCATGCTATCTTCTGAATAACGTTCCCTCCAAATCGGTTCCTAAAACTCCTTACGAGTTATGGATGAGTAGGAAACCTAATTTGAATCATATTCGAATTTGGGGTTGTCCGGCACACGTCCTGGATAAGGAAGCGAAGAAATTGGAGTCACGATCAGAAGTGTGCTTGTTTGTTGGCTATCCAAAAGGGACAAAAGGTGGTCTGTTCTATAATCCGAAGCAAAATAAAGTCTTTGTTTCTACACATGCAACATTCCTGGAGAAAAGTTATGTGGAAGACTTTAAACCTTGTAGCAAAGTAGTGCTTGAGGAGATGACTTCGGATTTGGAAATTCCTAAAGTCACAGAAAACCCTGTGAAAAAAAACACTAGAGAATCAACAACCACGGGAGCTTCGTCGTAGTGGGAGGATTATCAAGGAACCTGAAAGGTACATGTTCAATGGTGAAGTTTTTGAAGCAGAATCCATAGAACATGTTAATGATCCGGCTACGTACAAAGAAGCTATAGAGGATGTTGATTCTAGTCTTTGGCAAAAGGCTATGAACACCGAGATGGAATCTATGGATTCCAATGGGGTCTGGAAACTTGTAGACTTACCCCAAGGCATAAAACCGATTGGGTGTAAGTGGGTATACAAAAGGAAAAGAGGTGTGGATGGGAAAGTGGAAACTTTCAAGGCAAGACTTGTAGCAAAGGGCTATACGCAGAAAAAAGGAATCGATTATGAAGAAACCTTCTCACCTGTAGCAATGCTCAAGTCAATCCGCATTCTTTTATCCATTGCGGCTGCTCTCGATTATGAGATCTGGCAAATGGATGTCAAGACAGCTTTCTTGAATGGCTCTCTTGAGGAAGATATCTATATGATACAACCAGACGGGTTCAAGACAAAGGGCCAAGAAAACAAGGTATGCAAGTTGCTTAAATCCATTTACGGATTAAAGCAAGCATCTCATTCTTGGAATATTAGGTTTGATCAAGCAATCAAAACCTATGGATTCGAACAAAACATTGATGAACCATGTGTTTATAAATGTATCAAGAACGAGAAAGTGGTTTTCCTAGTACTTTATGTGGATGATATATTACTTATTGGAAACGATGTGACAATGTTATCATCTATCAAAGTTTAGTTAGCCAAACAGTTTGACATGAAGGACTTAGGAGAAGCTAGTTATGTTCTTGGAATTTAACTCTTTAGAGATAGAAAGAACAAAACGATAGCACTCTCCCAAGCTTCATACATTGATAAAGTACTTGAAAAGTTTTCTATGAAAGAATCCAAGAAAGGTACCCAACCTTTCAGGATTGGAATTAAGCTTTCTAGAAATGACTGTCCCAAGACATCGGAAGAAAGGGAGCGTATGAAAAATGTACCTTATGCATCTGCGGTAGGTAGTCTTATGTATGCTATGTTATGCACAAGACCTGACATTTGTTTTGCAGTTGGTATGGTAAGTCGATATCAGTCGAATCCAGGACCGAACCATTGGGCTGCGGTCAAGCATATACTCAAGTATCTACGGAGAACGAGGGATTATATGCTAGTGTATTCCGGTTAGGACCTTGTTCCTATAGGATACACATATTCTGATTTTCAATCAGATCAGGATTCAAGAAAATCGACTTCAGGTTCTGTCTTTACCCTTGGAGGTGGTGCCGTTGTGTGGAGGAGTATTAAGCAATCTTGCATTGCTGACTCGACCATGGAAGCCGAGTATGTGGCAGCCAGTGAGGCATCAAAGGAAGCGGTATGGCTTCGCAGGTTCCTTAATGACCTTCAGGTTGTTCCTGGTATGGATAAAGCTATGGTGCTTTACTGTGATAACAGTGCAGCAGTAGCTAATACCAAGGATCCTAGGCATCATAAGAGGAGTAAGCACATTGACAGAAAAATATCACATCATCAGAGGCTTTGTTGAGAGTGGAAATGTGACGGTTTGCAAAATCGCATCAGAGGACAATCTTGCCGACCCGTTCACGAAGACTTTGGTGGCCAGAAGATTCGAAGAACATGTCGAAGGCATGGGGATGCGTAATATGTCACATTTACTCGCTTAGGGCAAGTGGGAGATTGTTGGGATCTATATGTGCCCTAAGGATAGAAAATCAATATTAGGGATTTTCTGTAAATATGACATTTTGATATTAATAAGAGGAGGTTATTCATGTTTAATAAGTTGTGTCCTATTTACTTTCATTTGTTGATTGTATGGTTGAGCAAACATAAAATACTCCTTGACTATTGGAAATATATCGGATTACCATATGTATACGGGGTATACATAGAAGACATGGTAATTTGATAACAGTCAAAATAAATAGTCCGCAATCGATGGAATAAGATTTGGGGATCTTATTCATGATAAGATTGTACAAGTTGTCTACTTCCTTGGAGGGATGGTTTGTCTTGACCATCGGATTGGTTCCGAGTGGAAACTTTAATGTATACCAGTATTGAGGTATGACATTGGATTGGACCTAAAGTGTTAATTGATTCGGTTTAATAATTCCGTTTATAAGAATCAATGAAGCTTTGATTATCATTCTGTATTAATCTTAATCCTGAAATGATTACTTGAGTTCGTATCCATGACTTATGTACTTTAATGCACTACAGGTGAGACACTATTAATTTATGGTCAATATACTTGTGTTTTGGGTGCATGACTTATAGATAGAGAAATCAAGATTCATAGATATGGAATCCATAGCTATCTTAACGATAGTACATGTTATCTACTTAAAGGCATTATTCGGGGATTGAAAGATAGTATAACAAGATCTTGGCCATCGGTTTACTTTGTGTTCTCTGATGGTTTATCAATTGTATGGTTTTACAATTTGTGGTTCTTTCAATGGAGAATAATGGAACTTTAAGTTAAAATGATTGAAAAGATAAAACGGAAAAAGTCCTTAATTCAATCATGGATAGCATATGGGGATTAAACAAGCGATGAATAAATCATGGAAGAAGCACTGCGTGAGAGAGCTTTCGTAATACGGTATGTAAACAGGAGTTCAGCTTCAAACTTTTAGTGGAATAGTTTTGAAGTTGATAATTGATGAATAATTAGTCTGGGATTAATTTTTCACAATTATAGGAGCCTCTTTACATATTTCCATCGGGTCCCTCTACTAGCTCATATAGTTCTAAATAGCGTCTCAGGATTTGTTCCTAAAGAGATCGGTAAATTTAAATGGAATTTTGTAATGTCTATTAAGACATGGTACTCTCTAACATGCAATCCGGAAAAGGATTGGACATATATGATTTGTCAACACGTGATTGGTTAACTTGAATTTTGGAAATAAGATTGTGTTTGAATTATTTAATTTTGGAAAACAAAATTTTTCTCTCCTAATCTAAAAGAGGTGCACGGTTTTAGATAGGTGGAGAGAAGAAAATTTTGTTTCAAAATTGTTCAAATATATTCCTAACATTAAATTATTAATTGATTTAAATAATGGAGATTATTTGATGAATTTTTTTTTCCTTTAAATATGGTGGACGGATTTTTGAGGAAGAAAAAATTCAAATATTCCATTTATTTAAATTAATTAATATGGTTGATGTTTGTGGAAAATATTAATTCAAATGAGTGAATCTTATTTAAATTCAAAAAGGGTTTAAAAAAAATTTGAACCTAGATAGGACTAGGATCTTTTCACTAGTCTAGATTCTTGATTTAAAATTTGAACCACCAATCTATATTTATCCTAAAGTGGCCGAATTTTTGGAGGAGATTTCCTCTTGGAAAAATGTTTCTAGGTTCAATGAATCTAGCCCTAAAGTTGTATGATCTTTTGGTTCAAAATTTATCCGGAATTAAATTTTGAAAAGGATTAGACTTCTATATAAAGGCTAGGAATTCTTAAGAAACTAATTTTTGATTAATTTCAAGGAGAAAAACGTTTTTGTGAGTGAGAGAAAAAATAATTTGGGTTTCTTCTACTTCACAAAAATTCGGCTATCTTGTGAGAAAGAAAAAGAGAGAAAATTCCATTGATTCAAAACTGTGAGGAAGGTTAAACCGAGTGATAATTTTCATAGGAGGTTAACCGGTTCCTGTTTTGTAGTTTTGAAGAAAGAAGTTGGATCGTATTCTCAATGAGGAACATCGGATTGAGAAGGAGGGATCTAGATTTCGGAAAACATTATCGGTCGCTTGGATTCATAGAACGTGTGCCCACACACACTCTGAGATGTGGAACTTGAGAATAGTAGAGAAGACACATTGGTCAAACGCTCTAGTGATTCCGGAATCCGAGAAATAAGGTACGCTTGATCATGAATTTAATTTATTGTTATATGCATCATGAGATTCTTTTCGAAACGGCATAAAAATTTTAAAACTTCCGCTGCGCCGTAACTCCGATATCGGATCCGTGTTTTCCATGCCACTTAGTCTAGAACCATCCAAGGAAATTCTTTCCTTAATTTCCAAAAATTCAATAAATCCTTAATTATCCACTTTGATGAGGTGTCCTCTGTAATACCCGAAATTTTTATGGCTTATGATTTCCTTAAAAACAAGGAAAACCTAAGTTTGAATCATGATCGGAATATAATATCAGTATAAGTTTGAGTTCTCAATTAATTAGCTACGAGACTCAAAAATAGTTTGCTTAGGCAAATATAGGCCTTTTTGGAAAAAAGGGGCAAAATAGTAATTTTGACTTTTATTCTGGTCAAAGTTGACTAAGGTGAAACCGCAGTGGAAATTATCGGTATAGAAACTATACTGCAGAAAACTGTCGTTTCGGACGATTAAGCGAAAATAAGGCTTGAAACGTCGCTAGAGGAAAATTAAGCATGATTTTTGAGACATAAAGGACTAAATGGTTTCGAGCTCTAAGAAAAAAAATCCATTTGGCTCAGTTAAGTGCAGTTGAATTCTGGACCGTAGTCCAGTATGGCAGTACTGTTTTAAGTGAAAAACAGTACTAGTATTATTTCAATTAATGAGAAATTGGATTGTATCTCTATATTTAGGGATTTTTGGGAATTAAGTGGACCATTATGTATGAATTAGAAGCCAAGTGGCTCCACTTTAGTCGCCAACTCACAGGGACTAAAATGCAAATATTTTGTCCTTAAGGGCTAAAGTGTAATTTTTGGAAATTATGAAAAGTAAGTTTTAAGCATGAATTAAGGTTGAAAAAAAAAATAAAATTGGCCAACAAATTACTTTGTATGGCCGGCCACTCTAATGGTTTAGGGGGAGGCAATTAAGCTTGCTTTTGATGAATTTAATGCAAGATAAGAAAAAAAAAGGTGTGGTGGGTCCACCTTTGGACACATCACCACCTTAGCTCACATACATGTTCTAGAACAAGATTAATGGCCGGTCACTAGGAGGAAATCCAAATCCAAGAGCCATTAATTTGGGTTCATTCACTAGTGTGGTGGGTCCACCTTTGGACACCTCCTCACCTTAGCTCACACACACACATGTTCTAAGAACAAGAAATAGCCGGCGACTAAGGAAGCAAAAAGAAGCAATTAATTGGGTTCATGCACCTTGTCAGCCGGTCTTTAATGCGTGGAAAGCAAGGAAAAAAAAATTGCTTAGGTAAGCATGCTTAGGCAAGCCTAATGACATGAGCAAGAGGACACCTCACCAAATTGATTTTTTCCCTTGTTCTCTAAGGGATTGACCGGCCACCTAAGAGGAGTAAAAGGGCATTTAGAAAATCTTTTTCAGCTATAAATAGAGGAAGGGGGGGGGGGGGGCGGATTTTTGGAGTGAAAAATTGGAAAAACAAGCCAAACTATGGCAAAATTTTCCTCACCCAATTTCCCTCAAAACCGAAACCCAAAGGAAGAAAAGAAAGAAAAAAAAGTGGAACTAGGAACTAGCCTAGGTGATGGTCGGATTTTTGGTGAGAAACCAACAAGGGGTTGCTGAAATTTTGAAACCCATTTGGAGGGCAAAAGCCGGCTGTGATGGCAGCCAAAGGGGAAGGAGAAAAAGTTGGAACCCAAGCTTGAAAACCAACTTCCAAACCCTAGGTAAACCCTAAAACCCTAAGCTTTTTAATTGAGCTTTAATTTGGAAATTTATGTGTATTTCCATGTTGGTTTGTATGAGCATAAGCTCACTTTAAATTTTCTGCCCTAGTTATGATTTTAGGGTTTATGATTTGATGGTTTCAATTCTTGCATGCTAAGTGTTTGATGAATGTCTAGGGTTTTGTATGTTGATGCATGATGAAAATTTTGATTTGCATGGATGCATGTTTTACGTTAGAAGCGCTGCATGTTTGCTGTGTAAGCTCCCGAAGTGATCGGTCGAGTTAGAATCCGCGAAATAGGACGTAAACCGGACTTAACAACCGAAAACTGCCATTTCGGGTAGAAACTGGCCAGTTTCGGGAAAAGTGAAATTTGAGGCCTTTAGAGGCCGAACTAGGTAAAACTCAAAACATGAAAGTTGTTCAGAATGATTTTTCCTTGTGGATTACGCAGACAGTTTTCCAAATTGAGGCTCCAATGGCCTCCGTTTTTACAAAAACCCGTGGCTAGTTTGCCCAGACCCAGTTTACAGGGTCAGCCAGTTTCAAATTAAAACTGGTACGAATCCAAGCAGAACTGGACTTTTCGTAAAACACGAAAGTTTTAGAATTTTTCGAGATCTACAACTTTCATGAAGACAACTTTTTTAAATTCAAATCAGATTTTAAAATGACACGGATTCGTGAATAGTGTGCAGGAAATAAGAAATTCCAGTACAGGATTTTCTAAAAACAGTACAGAAAAACTGTATTTTTCCTCAAAACCACTGTTTTGACTAAGGAAACTGTTCCAAAGGCAGTTTTCAACAGTTGATAATTTTTACAAACCCTACTTCAGGGGATACGATTTTTCTAATATTAAATCAATGATTTTAAAACCTAAAAGGTTGAATTTTTTCCAAAGAAAGATAAGAATGGATTTTAAAACCAAAGGTTATCTTTCTTTCGGAAACAAAACAAGGATGGACGGTAATCGGGAAGGATACCCGAGTTACTGCACAGGGTCCAAAGCCAAGGCAGACTTAGGATAATTGGACTAAGCTTGATTACCTCAAGGGTTACTCAAGGTAACCCAACAAGGTATTAAAATTGAGTTTGATCTTAAAACCCAAAAAGGATTAAAATTAAAAATGACAAGGCATAGGCCAAGGTTAGGATGATACCTAACCCTATTCATATATGATTGGGATTAATACCCAAGGTTACCTTAAGTAACCAAGTAAGTCATCATAAGTTATAAGGGAGACTTACAGCTAGAATTTCGTAGGCATGTTGGTATGGTCACCAACATTCCACAATACTAATTAGACCCTTACCTATGTCCTTCATCAAGCAGGAGGAAGCCTGCGGCTACCCGGAAGAGGAGCAGCTTTACGTAGGACATAGTAAAAGAGGTAAGTACAAACCTCACCTGCAGTATGGAAAATAATAAAAGATATTTTCCAAGTATACATGCTATGCTATGTTATGCTATGCTATAATGCTATGCTATGTTATAATGCTATGCTATGTGATGATATGCTATGTTATGATATGAGATGCCATGTAATGATGTGATGCTATGACATGTTACATATTATGCCATGTTTTCTAAAATGTCATGGTTTTAAAAATGTCATGTTTTCAAGAATGCCATGATATGGCAAATGTTAAGTTTGGATTTGACGTTGTGACATCATGAAGCATGTTCACTAATGTTAAATCACATGGTAAGATGATCAAGTAAGGTGTCGTACCAACCTCCCGTGATCGTGGAGAATACATGTTAAAAACCAGTTGTGGCATTAACCTCTCGTTGATGCGTGAGGGTCACGTTATGATTCCCAGAACTGTTAGGGCCTTGCAAACCCTAGCTTTGTCTGGAGGCTGCGCGCTTTTGGTACGGACACTAGGGGCCCACATGTACTCAAGATAATGAGTAAAAGTGTCTAAAAGATTTATAATTGGACATAATCGGATCATGCATAAACTACATGATGATTGATATGTTACTTGATGTTTGAAAAGATTTTTGTGAGATCATGTTTGTACTTGCTGGGCGAAAGCTCATTTGTATATTTCATACTGTAGGTAAGACGCCTGCAGCATTACTTGATGGGCCATGGAGACGATGCAGCGAGTGAAGGGCGGTGTGGGATATCACTACGCAATATTTTCCGCAAATGTTTTTAAGTATGATGTTGTATATGGATATGATGTAATGTTTCCAAGGTCCGATTTAAAAGGTCATGGTAACCTTATAATTGGCATAACAAGTAAAAGGGGTAGACAAGATGAAGTTTACCCGTCAGTACAAGTTAATTCAAGTTGAGTTTCGAGTTATGATTTTTAAATAAAGTTTAAAGTTTTAAAAGAAGAAAAAAAAAATTTATACTGAATTTTTTTCGATAAAACAAAGATTTAAGTTAAGCAAGTTTGGTAACGGCCCACGTTTACGTATTCGGCCCTACGTGACGTAGTCGGCCCTACGTTGATTTTCGGGGCGTTACAAAGTTGGTATCAGAGCGGTATCCTGCCAGCCTACTTCACTTCGCTTCACATCGTTTCTGCAAGTGCCCAAGTAAGTTAATTTATTTTTTTTCCTTCGATTAGAAATGTGAGGAATTAAGAACTAGAATTAGAAGATGGTTCATCGTGCATACGAACGAACCAAATTTTTGCAAGAGTCTAATCTTGCAACTATAGTGATTAAGTTATAACGATAATTGCTGGAATAGCAACAAGAAAAGAATAGGCTTCGAGATCATATAGCCTATCGCTTCATCTCGGGTATAGTGATATTAAGAAATTATTTTCCTTCTAAGGAATGGATCAATATCATGGAAGTTAAGTTTCTTGATTGAGAAACTTTTGCCCCATAAGAGTATTATTAAATACGGGGAAAATTTTGATGATGCCTTAGTTTGGGGGTAGCAACTAGGCATTAAGCCAATATGAGTTGGATGCTACCAACAACAATTTATTAGGCTATGATAATAATGATGATGGCTGTGAGTTTGATGATTAAGTTAATGAGGTTGAGATCGATAATAACAACCTTGGAGTCGATATATAATGGTTTGACTAATGTCGACTATATACGACCTATTAAGTAATGAAAATCATGATGGGAAGTTTTACATATTCCTTAGAACTATGCTTATGTGCTATAAAGGAAATGTCTGAAGCAATGAGAAAAGCTTTTGCTGGCTAACAAGTAGCTAGTTGATATGAGGATATCTTTCACTGCATCACTCGAACAGTAATATGTTTTCAATAATACTATTTATTATTGTTTTCCATGATTAACTTGGAAAAGATTCCAAGAAGTTATTTTATGTATGGTGCTTGATCTAATGCATAATAGAACCAACTCACGTTATGTTGTGATATGTTATGGGTTGAATCCTTGAGGAATAGAGTTCCAAGAGAGGGGCCATCATGTCAAGAAAAGGGCCGATCCTTGAGGAAGAAAAATATTTCCAAGATAGGGGCCATCATGATAAGAAAAAGGGTTCTAATAGCAAAAGATTAACATTGTACCAGAGGGTTCTCAGCTTTAGTTAATTGAAAGAAAAATATTTTCAATATGATATATTCGCTGAGCCCTCAAATAAAGTTAAAGAAAAGTATCTTAATTATAAGATACAATATGTTTTCTTTTCAAGTATGGAAAAGTTATATCTACTTTTCAAACATGGCAAGTTATGTGATATACTTGCACAGTTTTTCATGTAAATAGTTTTTGTGATGCAGTGCGAAACAAAAAAAAATGATGATGATGAGATTATGCAGTATGAAAGAAAAGTATGAGGGTATGAAATGATAAGCATGAGAAAATGAGGAATGAGGTATGAGGATATAGAAAGAAGATTATGGTTCTATATAAGAAACATGATCCCATTATGATATTAAAATGGGAACATGAACAAGTTATTAAATTCATAGTAATTTGTTATGAATTGATAGTGGATTGAAGAAAAGCCACTTAAGATTATTCGAATTTTCGAGGACGAAAATCTTTTAAGGAGGGTAGAATGTAATACCCGAAATTTTTATGGCTTATGATTTCCTTAAAAACAAGGAAAACCTAAGTTTGAATCATGATCGGAATATAATATCAGTATAAGTTTGAGTTCTCAATTAATTAGCTACGAGACTCAAAAATAGTTTGCTTAGGCAAATATAGGCCTTTTTGGAAAAAAGGGGCAAAATAGTAATTTTGACTTTTATTCTGGTCAAAGTTGACTAAGGTGAAACCGCAGTGTAAATTATCGGTATAGAAACTATACTGCAGAAAACTGTCGTTTCGGACGATTAAGCGAAAATAAGGCTTGAGACGTCGCTAGAGGAAAATTAAGCATGATTTTTGAGACATAAAGGACTAAATGGTTTCGAGCTCTAAGAAAAAAAATCCATTTGGCTCAGTTAAGTGCAGTTGAATTCTGGACCGTAGTCCAGTATGGCAGTACTGTTTTAAGTGAAAAACAGTACTAGTATTATTTCAATTAATGAGAAATTGGATTGTATCTCTATATTTAGGGATTTTTGGGAATTAAGTGGACCATTATGTATGAATTAGAAGCCAAGTGGCTCCACTTTAGTCGCCACCTCACAGGGACTAAAATGCAAATATTTTGTCCTTAAGGGCTAAAGTGTAATTTTTGGAAATTATGAAAAGTAAGTTTTAAGCATGAATTAAGGTTGAAAAAAAAAAATAAAATTGGCCAACAAATTACTTTGTATGGCCGGCCACTCTAATGGTTTAGGGGGAGGCAATTAAGCTTGCTTTTGATGAATTTAATGCAAGATAAGAAAAAAAAAGGTGTGGTGGGTCCACCTTTGGACACATCACCACCTTAGCTCACATACATGTTCTAGAACAAGATTAATGGCCGGTCACTAGGAGGAAATCCAAATCCAAGAGCCATTAATTTGGGTTCATTCACTAGTGTGGTGGGTCCACCTTTGGACACCTCCTCACCTTAGCTCACACACACACATGTTCTAAGAACAAGAAATAGCCGGCCACTAAGGAAGCAAAAAGAAGCAATTAATTGGGTTCATGCACCTTGTCAGCCGGTCTTTAATGCTTGGAAAGCAAGGAAAAAAAAATTGCTTAGGTAAGCATGCTTAGGCAAGCCTAATGACATGAGCAAGAGGACACCTCACCAAATTGATTTTTTCCCTTGTTCTCTAAGGGATTGACCGGCCACCTAAGAGGAGTAAAAGGGCATTTAGAAAATCTTTTTCAGCTATAAATAGAGGAAGGGGGGGGGGGCGGATTTTTGGAGTGAAAAATTGGAAAAACAAGCCAAACTATGGCAAAATTTTTCCTCACCCAATTTCCCTCAAAACCGAAACCCAAAGGAAGAAAAGAAAGAAAAAAAAGTGGAACTAGGAACTAGCCTAGGTGATGGTCGGATTTTTGGTGAGAAACCAACAAGGGGTTGCTGAAATTTTGAAACCCATTTGGAGGGCAAAAGCCGGCTGTGATGGCAGCCAAAGGGGAAGGAGAAAAAGTTGGAACCCAAGCTTGAAAACCAACTTCCAAACCCTAGGTAAACCCTAAAACCCTAAGCTTTTTAATTGAGCTTTAATTTGGAAATTTATGTGTATTTCCATGTTGGTTTGTATGAGCATAAGCTCACTTTAAATTTTCTGCCCTAGTTATGATTTTAGGGTTTATGATTTGATGGTTTCAATTCTTGCATGCTAAGTGTTTGATGAATGTCTAGGGTTTTGTATGTTGATGCATGATGAAAATTTTGATTTGCATGGATGCATGTTTGCTGTGTAAGCTCCCGAAGTGATCGGTCGAGTTAGAATCCGCGAAATAGGACGTAAACCGGACTTAACAACCGAAAACTGCCATTTCGGGTAGAAACTGGCCAGTTTCGGGAAAAGTGAAATTTGAGGCCTTTAGAGGCCGAACTAGGTAAAACTCAAAACATGAAAGTTGTTCAGAATGATTTTTCCTTGTGGATTACGCAAACAGTTTTCCAAATTGAGGCTCCAATGGCCTCCGTTTTTACAAAAACCCGTGGCTAGTTTGCCCAGACCCAGTTTACAGGGTCAGCCAGTTTCAAATTAAAACTGGTACGAATCCAAGCAGAACTGGACTTTTCGTAAAACACGAAAGTTTTAGAATTTTTCGAGATCTACAACTTTCATGAAGACAACTTTTTTAAATTCAAATCATATTTTTAAACTGACACGGATTGGTGAATAGTGTGCAGGAAACAAGAAATTCCTGTACAGGATTTTCTAAAAACAGTACAGAAAAACTGTATTTTTCCTCAAAACCACTGTTTTGACTAAGGAAACTGTTCCAAAGGCAGTTTTCAACAGTTGATAATTTTTACAAACCCTACTTCAGGGGATACGATTTTTCTAATATTAAATCAATGATTTTAAAACCTAAAAGGTTGAATTTTTTCCAAAGAAAGATAAGAATGGATTTTAAAACCAAAGGTTATCTTTCTTTCGGAAACAAAACAAGGATGGACGGTAATCGGGAAGGATACCCGAGTTACTGCACAGGGTCCAAAGCCAAGGCAGACTTAGGATAATTGGACTAAGCTTGATTACCTCAAGGGTTACTCAAGGTAACCCAACAAGGTATTAAAATTGAGTTTGATCTTAAAACCCAAAAAGGATTAAAATTAAAAATGACAAGGCATAGGCCAAGGTTAAGATGATACCTAACCCTATTCATATATGATTGGGATTAATACCCAAGGTTACCTTAAGTAACCAAGTAAGTCATCATAAGTTATAAGGGAGACTTACAGCTAGAATTTCGTAGGCATGTTGGTATGGTCACCAACATTCCACAATACTAATTAGACCCTTACCTATGTCCTTCATCAAGCAGGAGGAAGCCTGCGGCTACCCGGAAGAGGAGCAGCTTTACGTAGGACATAGTAAAAGAGGTAAGTACAAACCTCACCTGCAGTATGGAAAATAATAAAAGATATTTTTCCAAGTATACATGCTATACTATGTTATGCTATGCTATAATGCTATGCTATGTTATAATGCTATGCTGTAACGCCCCGACTAACGTCACGCGTAGGGGCGTCCTACTCCTACTGCGCAGACGTGGGCCGTTACCTTACTTACTTACTTTAAAAAGCTTTTAACTTGCGGAAAATTCGGAGTAAAATTTTTTCTTTTCTTTTCTTACTCTGAACATAACTTATTCTCATACATAATCATATGTACTCACTCGAGTACCAAGCTTTCATACTCATATCGAAAGCTAACATATTCATATCGTGGACCAAACCCAACCTAGTGTGGGTCGGTACAACACGAGGCAACTTGCTTGCCATCATCCTAGAAAACCATTCCATAATTTGTTCTTGAAAACAATTTCTTAAAAATAGTTTTCTTCTTGAAAATCATCACTTGTTCATACTATCTCAACATATCATAAAACACATTTTTTTCAAATATATTTTTCAAAACATATTTTACATAACATAATTTTACAAAACGCGTGGCAGTGTCCATCCCACATTTCACAGTCTGTAGCGCCAGCCCTCACAGTCTTGCATCAAGGATTGCCGGTAGGTAGCTAACCTACAGCATGAACTTAAGTAATGAGCTAATGCTCAGTAAGCACAACATTCAGTCCGCAAAACATTTTTCATAAAAGAATGCATGACCCAATTATGCTTTCTTGTGAATCAATTTAAACTTTTCTAACATTATCTTGATTCTATTTGCTTACATGTCATGTGTGCACGTATCGTGGTCCATAGCTATAGAGTGGTTGAAGGCAGGCAATCCAATCCAACTCAAACCATGAAACAAACTGTTTAACATGGAGTAATTGGGGCAGCCAATCCAATTCAACCCAAACCATAGACTAAACCGTTTAAACCCGCCATCGTAGCAAGTCGGTACGACACAATGACATTAGTTTGTCTTAAAATGTATTCTTACTATGTAGTTAAATATTAGTGAACATGCTACGTGATGTCACTATATTAAACGTATAACATAACTTAACATAAACCATAACATAAACATAGTAACATGAACCTCATAACATGACATCATAGCTTAAACATAACCTCATAACATAACGTCATAGCTTAAACATAACCTCATAACATAACATCATAGCTTAAACATAACCTCATAACATGACATCATAGCTTAAACATAACCTCATAACATGACATCATCGCATCATAATATAAACTTCATAACGTAAGTACCATAACATAAATCATGCGTATCAATGTATGAAAAACATGTTTTAAAAACATTTTGCCCATGCTGTAGGGGGAGTTGTACTTACCTTTAGTCCTATGCTCTTGGTATATCGTCCAAACGTGGCACGACAACAGTTCCTACTCCTGTTTCCAAACAGGACGTAAGATAAGAGCCATACACATTCTTGCTTACCATAAATCATAATCGTTAAATGTTGGTGTCCTAACCAACATTTATGAGTAGCCTTAGTTATATTATATGTTCCCTCCTATAGCAACTTACGATAACTTGCTCGGTTACTAGCCGTAACCCTAGGGCCCAAGGCCCAACACTTAAACAATAACTAATTAGGTTACTTCAGGTAACCTTGGGTACTAAGCCCAACCATACATGAATAATATTAGGTTGCTAATGTTATTAAGGCCCAACCCGCTATCTCGGGTATCTCAAGTGGTTACTATGAGTAACCTAACTTATTGGCCCAATAAAATTAGGTAACCTTCCCGGTTACTATTTGTCCTATAGTTGTTTACCATAGGACCCTGCGTATTTCAATTATTTCTTGACAAACCGTTGTCAAGTTTTCTTTAACAATCTTAATGAAAACCGCATTTTCATCAAATCTTAACATTTAAGCAAAGACAGTTAAAAACTGTCAAGCTCTGAAAACAATCTTTGAAAACAGTTTCTTAAACTCAGGTTATCAGTGCATGTGTAAGAATTTCCTTCTTATGCACTGTTTTTCTGAAAATCCTGTGCTGGAATTTCTGTTTCCTGCACAGTTTTGGGAATCAAATTGTACTTTAAAATCTGTTTATAATTTGATAAAACTTTCTTCATAAAAGTTGTAGATCTCGGATAATACTACAATTTTCATGTTTTGAGGAAAACCCAGTTCTGCTTGGATTCTTGTCAGTTTTAATTTGAAACTTACTGGACGTGTAGACTAGGTCTGGGCAGATTAGCCTCGGATTTTCGTAAAAACGGAGGCCATTGGAGCCTCATTTTGAAAAACGGTCCGCGTTACCCTCTACCAAAAACCCTTATCTACAACTTTGTAGTTTTGAGTTTCTTCAAATTCGGCCTCTAAGGGCCTCAAAATACCATTTCCAGAACACTGACCAGTCTTGACCCGAGACTGGCATTTTCGGTTCATAATTTCGTTTCACGTCCTAAAACGTGCACGCTACCTCAACCGACCACAGCGGGAGCCTAAAGTCACACATGCAATCGTTTCTAACGTTCCAATCCATCATACACATAATCATACATTCATTCTAAATTCTATGGGAACATACAACAAACATGTGATAGGCAAACTCAAACCCATAAGCACATCATCAAACATGCATCAAAAATGTAAACTAGAGACCACCACCTAATCAAGCATAATCAAGCACTAAAAGGTGAGCTTAAGCTCTTACATCCAATGCTGGAAATACATTTAAATTTCCCAAATTTAAAGCTTAAACGAAAAGCTTAAGATCAACGGAGATTACCTCGATGCACACAAGGTTAGGCTAGGGGTTTGGTGCATTTTTTCTCCTTTCTCCTTGGCTGCCCATAACCGGCCATTCTCCTCCTATTCCTAGCATTTTTTCTGCTTTTCTTGCTAACCCACAGCCGGCCATTCAAGCCACAAAATGGGTTTCCAATTTTTTTTCCACTCTTTCTTTTCTTCCTCACAAAATCCGAACTCTCCCTAAGGGATTGTCTCTTGGATTTTTGTTTTTGGTTCTTGTTTTCCTTTAGCTGCTAAGGGACGGTTTTGGAGCAGAAAAATGGGCAGAACTTGGCTCAATTTTCTGATTTTTTTGAATAAAATGGGCACCTATTTATAGGCAAATGCAAACTTTCCAAAATTTGCATTTTAGCCCCTAAACTTAGAGGAAATAATGCAATTGGCATGCTAGGTGTCAAGGTGGCAGGCCAAGACTTGGAGAGCAAGCAAGGGATGACATCATGGCTTACATCATCGCTTACCTCATTGCTTACATCACCAAATTTACAAAATTTGCACTTTTGCCCCAAAAGTGAAAATTCTTACAAAAATGCCCCCTAGGTGGCCGGTTGCTTTCTTGGTGAACAAGCCAAGCTTATCTCACCTTGATGACATCATCTTGATGACATCACTTCGCTTACATCATCAATTTTCCAAAATTTTCACTTTAACCCCTAAAGATAAAATTTTGGCATTTTTGTCCCTGAGGTGGCCGGCCATGTCATCTTGTTCTAGAGAGTTCTTGGTTTTCTTTCCAAGCTTATTTAATCCAATTATGATGTCATAAATCCAAGATAAGGCCATGTCATCATAAGGCCTTGTTTGGCTTTTCCTTTAGAATGCAGTCCACTTTTATGCTACACAGATATTTCTAATACTGTTATTAACTAATAACAGTATTTTATACTGTACTATAGTCCAAAATTCATCTGTGTAAAAATGAACTGAATAAAATTTTTCTTATTTCTTGGAACCTTTCTTGCCCTTCATACCATACTTAGTGTGCTTGATTTTTCTAGGGTGGTCTCATGGCTTATGCTTGCTAAATTGTCCGTAATGAAGGTTTTTCGCAGTATAATTCCATACTGCTTTGCTATATCTCAACACCTTCATCTATTTGACCTCCCTGGTCAACCTTTGACTTTTCGGTCAACCTTGACTTTTTCGGTCAAACTTTGACCAGCATGAAATCATAGAATTTTCCTTCCCTTTTTGCTCAAGGGTCAGATGCATGACTAAGCAAACTGCTTATTGAGTCTCATAGCTAATTAAACGAGAACTCAAACATATACTGATATTTAACTCAGATCGTGAGTTTCATATCGACATACAAGATTCAAACTTGAAATTTTCCTTGTCTAAAAGGAAATTATAAGTTCATCAAAATTTTGGGTATTACATTCTACCCTCCTTAAAGAAATTTTCGTCCTCGAAAATTCGGATACTTCTAAGTGGCTTTTCTTCCAGTCCACTATTGGTCCATCGTAACTTGTTCATGTTCCCATTTTTATATTTTAATGGGATCATGTTTCTTGTCTAGAACCATACTCTTACTTTCATATCATGTCATCATACTTTCATTCATTCTTACTTCATACTATCTTACTTTCATACTGCATACTTTCTTACTTACGTACGTTCATACTTACGTACTTACATACTTTCGTGCTTACATATTTACATACTTTCATGCTTACATACTTACATACTTACATGCTATCATATTCTCCTTTCATATTGCATCACAAGAACTATTTTCATAAAAATTTGAGCAAGTATATCATATAACTTGCCATTTTTTAAAAACATTTCTTATCATAATGGCCCCTTTCTTGGAACTCATCCCTCTCTTGGAACTTGTCCCTCAAGGATTCGGCCTATGACCCCTATCTTGGGACTTGTCCCTCAAGGATTCGGTCATTTAACGAACATAACGGCTCCTATCTTGGAACCTTTACTGTTCATAACAGCCCCTATCTTGGAATTCTTCCTCAAGGATTCGGCTGTATTGCATCTTTTATAAAAATATTTTCTTTGAATCTTTCAAAGTCAATAATTGAGGAAACATAATATCGTTCGAGTGATGCAATAGATGGCATACTTATATCTTATCGCCTAGCTGCTTGCTAGATAGTAGAAGTTTCTCTCATTGCTTCTAACTTTACCTTCACGGAACAAGATCGTAATCCTTAGGAATGTCTAAAAATTCCCAATTATTACATAATTTCCCCTTACTGAGGGATCATATCCTTAATTTCATCGTCATACTGATAACCATCATTCAACTTATTGTTGGTGCATTGCCTTGATATTACCACCGAGTCAAGGCACTACCAAACATTTCTTATTACTACTCAAGGCTCTTGCAGAGTTTGGTTCATTGCACATGCAACGAACCATATTCTAAATTCTAATTCTAATTCTCTTCATATCTAATACTTATCTCTTCATCTATATCTTAGCATGACGATGAACAGCATACCTTATCTGTCATAACTTATCATATCGTAATAGAGATTCATCACAATCTCATCATATCATATCGTAGACTCAGCTTGTCCACCTTGCTTTCGCTGCGCAACTCTGATCTACTGCCAACAATAGCCCATAGATTCATCTGGATACATGCGCCAAGCTGCGCCAAGCTGTCACATACTGACGTATCGTCTTCATTTCGTGCAGCCACTCAGCTAATGCAGCCGTTTCTTGAGTCCCATCGAAGATGCGTGACTCCATTCCTTCGAATGCGAATTAAGTCTTGCGGTCCTCTTCAGTCGTACCCGGGTTTCACACTAGGTTCAAATCTTTACTATTCTAATACTATGACCTCACATAGCTACTTGTTACTCTAACTAAACTAGAGCAAGAAAACTTACTTGCAAAACTGTGGCTTTGGCGGCAGAACTGTGAAATTAGATGGCAGAAAAACTTGCTCTGATACCATCTCTGTAACGCCCCGACTAACGTCACGCGTAGGGGCGTCCTACTCCTACTGCGCAGACGTGGGCCGTTACCTTACTTACTTACTTTAAAAAGCTTTTAACTTGCGGAAAATTCGGAGTAAAATTTTTTCTTTTCTTTTCTTACTCTGAACATAACTTATTCTCATACATAATCATATGTACTCACTCGAGTACCAAGCTTTCATACTCATATCGAAAGCTAACATATTCATATCGTGGACCAAACCCAACCTAGTGTGGGTCGGTACAACACGAGGTAACTTGCTTGCCATCATCCTAGAAAACCATTCCATAATTTGTTCTTGAAAACAATTTCTTAAAAATAGTTTTCTTCTTGAAAATCATCACTTGTTCATACTATCTCAACATATCATAAAACACATTTTTTTCAAATACATTTTTCAAAACATATTTTACATAACATAATTTTACAAAACGCGTGGCAGTGTCCATCCCACATTTCACAGTCTGTAGCGCCAGCCCTCACAGTCTTGCATCAAGGATTGCCGGTAGGTAGCTAACCTACAACATGAACTTAAGTAATGAGCTAATGCTCAGTAAGCACAACATTCAGTCCGCAAAACATTTTTCATAAAAGAATGCATGACCCAATTATGCTTTCTTGTGAATCAATTTAAACTTTTCTAACATTATCTTGATTCTATTTGCTTACATGTCATGTGTGCACGTATCGTGGTCCATAGCTATGGAGTGGTTGAAGGCAGGCAATCCAATCCAACTCAAACCATGAAACAAACTGTTTAACATGGAGTAATTGGGGCAGCCAATCCAATTCAACCCAAACCATAGACTAAACCGTTTAAACCCGCCATCGTAGCAAGTCGGTACGACACAATGACATTAGTTTGTCTTAAAATGTATTCTTACTATGTAGTTAAATATTAGTGAACATGCTACGTGATGTCACTATATTAAACGTATAACATAACTTAACATAAACCATAACATAAACATAGTAACATGAACCTCATAACATGACATCATAGCTTAAACATAACCTCATAACATAACATCATAGCTTAAACATAACCTCATAACATGACATCATAGCTTAAACATAACCTCATAACATGACATCATCGCATCATAATATAAACTTCATAACGTAAGTACCATAACATAAATCATGCGTATCAATGTATGAAAAACATGTTTTAAAAACATTTTGCCCATGCTGTAGGCGGAGTTGTACTTACCTTTAGTCCTATGCTCTTGGTATATCGTCCAAACGTGGCACGACAACAGTTCCTACTCCTGTTTCCAAACAGGACGTAAGATAAGAGCCATACACATTCTTGCTTACCATAAATCATAATCGTTAAATGTTGGTGTCCTAACCAACATTTATGAGTAGCCTTAGTTATATTATATGTTCCCTCCTATAGCAACTTACGATAACTTGCTCGGTTACTAGCCGTAACCCTAGGGCCCAAGGCCCAACACTTAAACAATAACTAATTAGGTTACTTCAGGTAACCTTGGGTACTAAGCCCAACCATACATGAATAATATTAGGTTGCTAATGTTATTAAGGCCCAACCCGCTATCTCGGGTATCTCAAGTGGTTACTATGAGTAACCTAACTTATTGGCCCAATAAAATTAGGTAACCTTCCCGGTTACTATTTGTCCTATAGTTGTTTACCATAGGACCCTGCGTATTTCAATTATTTCTTGACAAACCGTTGTCAAGTTTTCTTTAACAATCTTAATGAAAACCGCATTTTCATCAAATCTTAACATTTAAGCAAAGACAGTTAAAAACTGTCAAGCTCTGAAAACAATCTTTGAAAACAGTTTCTTAAACTCAGGTTATCAGTGCATGTGTAAGAATTTCCTTCTTATGCACTGTTTTTCTGAAAATCCTGTGCTGGAATTTCTGTTTCCTGCATAGTTTTGGGAATCAAATTGTACTTTAAAATCTGTTCATAATTTGATAAAACTTTCTTCATAAAAGTTGTAGATCTCGGATAATACTACAATTTTCATGTTTTGAGGAAAACCCAGTTCTGCTTGGATTCTTGTCAGTTTTAATTTGAATCTTACTGGACGTGTAGACTAGGTCTGGGCAGATTAGCCTCGGATTTTCGTAAAAACGGAGGCCATTGGAGCCTCATTTTGAAAAACGGTCCACGCTACCCTCTACCAAAAACCCTTATCTACAACTTTGTAGTTTTGAGTTTCTTCAAATTCGGCCTCTAAGGGCCTCAAAATACCATTTCCAGAACACTGACCAGTCTTGACCCGAGACTGGCATTTTCGGTTCATAATTTCGTTTCACGTCCTAAAACGTGCACGCTACCTCAACCGACCACAGCGGGAGCCTAAAGTCACACATGCAATTGTTTCTAACGTTCCAATCCATCATACACATAATCATACATTCATTCTAAATTCTATGGGAACATACAACAAACATGTGATAGGCAAACTCAAACCCATAAGCACATCATCAAACATGCATCAAAAATGTAAACTAGAGACCACCACCTAATCAAGCATAATCAAGCACTAAAAGGTGAGCTTAAGCTCTTACATCCAATGCTGGAAATACATTTAAATTTCCCAAATTTAAAGCTTAAACGAAAAGCTTAAGATCAACGGAGATTACCTCGATGCACACAAGGCTAGGCTAGGGGTTTGGTGCATTTTTTCTCCTTTCTCCTTGGCTGCCCATAACCGGCCATTCTCCTCCTATTCCTAGCATTTTTTCTGCTTTTCTTGCTAACCCACAGCCGGCCATTCAAGCCACAAAATGGGTTTCCAATTTTTTTTCCACTCTTTCTTTTCTTCCTCACAAAATCCGAACTCTCCCTAAGGGATTGTCTCTTGGATTTTTGTTTTTGGTTCTTGTTTTCCTTTAGCTGCTAAGGGACGGTTTTGGAGCAGAAAAATGGGCAGAACTTGGCTCAATTTTCTGATTTTTTTGAATAAAATGGGCACCTATTTATAGGCAAATGCAAACTTTCCAAAATTTGTATTTTAGCCCCTAAACTTAGAGGAAATAATGCAATTGGCATGCTAGGTGTCAAGGTGGCAGGCCAAGACTTGGAGAGCAAGCAAGGGATGACATCATGGCTTACATCATCGCTTACCTCATTGCTTACATCACCAAATTTACAAAATTTGCACTTTTGCCCCAAAAGTGAAAATTCTTACAAAAATGCCCCCTAGGTGGCCGGTTGCTTTCTTGGTGAACAAGCCAAGCTTATCTCACCTTGATGACATCATCTTGATGACATCACTTCGCTTACATCATCAATTTTCCAAAATTTTCACTTTAACCCCTAAAGATAAAATTTTGGCATTTTTGTCCCTGAGGTGGCCGGCTATGTCATCTTGTTCTAGAGAGTTCTTGGTTTTCTTTCCAAGCTTATTTAATCCAATTATGATGTCATAAATCCAAGATAAGGCCATGTCATCATAAGGCCTTGTTTGGCTTTTCCTTTAGAATGCAGTCCACTTTTATGCTACACAGATATTTCTAATACTGTTATTAACTAATAACAGTATTTTATACTGTACTATAGTCCAAAATTCATCTGTGTAAAAATGAACTGAATAAAATTTTTCTTATTTCTTGGAACCTTTCTTGCCCTTCATACCATACTTAGTGTGCTTGATTTTTCTAGGGTGGTCTCATGGCTTATGCTTGCTAAATTGTCCGTAATGAAGGTTTTTCGCAGTATAATTCCATACTGCTTTGCTATATCTCAACACCTTCATCTATTTGACCTCCCTGGTCAACCTTTGACTTTTCGGTCAACCTTGACTTTTTCGGTCAAACTTTGACCAGCATGAAATCATAGAATTTTCCTTCCCTTTTTGCTCAAGGGTCAGATGCATGACTAAGCAAACTGCTTATTGAGTCTCATAGCTAATTAAACGAGAACTCAAACATATACTGATATTTAACTCAGATCGTGAGTTTCATATCGACATACAAGATTCAAACTTGAAATTTTCCTTGTCTAAAAGGAAATTATAAGTTCATCAAAATTTTGGGTATTACATATGCTATGTGATGCTATGCTATGTTATGATATGAGATGCCATGTAATGATGTGATGCTATGACATGTTACATATTATGCCATGTTTTCTAAAATGTCATGGTTTTAAAAATGTCATGTTTTCAAGAATGCCATGATATGGCAAATGTTAAGTTTGGATTTGACGTTGTGACATCATGAAGCATGTTCACTAATGTTAAATCACATGGTAAGATGATCAAGTAAGGTGTCGTACCAACCTCCCGTGATCGTGGAGAATACATGTTAAAAACCAGTTGTGGCATTAACCTCTCGTTGATGCGTGAGGGTCACGTTATGATTCCCAGAACTGTTAGGGCCTTGCAAACCCTAGCTTTGTCTGGAGGTTGCGCGCTTTTGGTACGGACACTAGGGGCCCACATGTAATCAAGATAATGAGTAAAAGTGTCTAAAAGATTTATAATTGGACATAATCGGATCATGCATAAACTACATGATGATTGATATGTTACTTGATGTTTGAAAAGATTTTTGTGAGATCATGTTTGTACTTGCTGGGCGAAAGCTCATTTGTATATTTCATACTGTAGGTAAGACGCCTGCAGCATTACTTGATGGGCCATGGAGACGATGCAGCGAGTGAAGGGCGGTGTGGGATACCACTACGCAATATTTTCCGCAAATGTTTTTAAGTATGATGTTGTATATGGATGTGATGTAGTGTTTCCAAGGTCCGATTTAAAAGGTCATGGTAACCTTATAATCGGCATAACAAGTAAAAGGGGTAGACAAGATGAAGTTTACCCGTCAGTACAAGTTAATTCAAGTTGAGTTTCGAGTTATGATTTTTAAATAAAGTTTAAAGTTTTAAAAGAAGAAAAAAAAAATTTATATTGAAATTTTTTTCGATAAAACAAAGATTTAAGTTAAGCAAGTTTGGTAACGGCCCACGTTTACGTATTCGGCCCTACGTGACGTAGTCGGCCCTACGTTGATTTTCGGGGCGTTACATCCTCCCTCTTAGGCCTCGTTTGGATTCTCTTAAAATGCAGTCCATC
>CM046372.1:1079135-1126187 GCA_025413025.1 Ficus hispida | reverse complement strand
AAAGTCAAAGGTTGACCGCAGGGAGGTCAAATAGATGAAGGTGTTGAGATATAGCAAAGCAGTATGGAATTATACTGCGAAAAACCTTCATTACGGACAATTTAGCAAGCATAAGCTGTGAGACCACCCAAGAAAATCAAGCACACCAAGTATGGTATTAAGGGCAAGAAAGGTGCCAAGAGATAAGAAAAATTTTATTCAGTTTATTTTTACACAGATGAATTTTGGACTGTAGTACAGTATAAAAATATTGTGTTTAAGCAAACACAATATTAGAAATATCTGTGTAGCAGAAAAATGGACTGAATATTGAGGAAAAGCCAAACAGGGCTTAATATGGATGACATCATCCTATCCTTAATTTATGACATCATAATTGGATTAAATAAGCTTGGAAAGAAAACCAAGAACTCTCTAGAACAAGATGACACGGCTAGCCACCTCAGGGGCAAAAATGCCAAAATTTTATCTTTAGGGGTTAAAGTGAAAATTTTGGAATATTGATGATGTAAGCGAAGTGATGTCATCAAGATGATGTCATCAAGGTGAGATAAGCTTGGCTTGTTCACCAAGAAAGCAACCGGCCACCTAGGGGGCATTTTTGTAAGAATTTTCACTTTTGGGGCAAAAGTGCAAATTTTGGAAATTTGGTGATGTAAGCAATGAGGTAAGCGATGATGTAAGCCATGATGTCATCCCTTGCTTGCTCTCCAAGTCTTGGCCGGCCACCTTGACACCTAGCATGCCAATTGCATTATTTCCTCCAAGTTTAGGGGCTAAAATGTAAATTTTGGAAAGTTTGCATTTGCCTATAAATAGGTGCTCATTTTATTCAAAAAAATCAGAAAATTGAGCCAAGTTCTGCCCATTTTTCTGCTCCAAAACCGTCCCTTAGCAGCCAAAGGAAAACAAGAACCAAAAACAAAAATCCAAGAGACAATCCCTTAGGGAGAGTTCGGATTTTGTGAGGAAGAGAAAGAAAATAGAAAAGTGAGATTATGTGGGTTTAGGACAACCGGATTTTTGTAGGAAGAACCACCCAATGACCAACAAGTTTTGGTCCTAATTAGAGGAGCAAAACCGGCTATGAGCAGCCAAGGAGAGGGGGCAGAAAAATGCACCAAACCCCTAGTCTAGCCTTGTGTGCATCGAGGTAATCTCCGTTGATCTTAAGCTTTTCGTTTAAGCTTTAAATTTGAGAAATTTAAATGTATTTCCAGCATTGGATGTAAGAGCTTAAGCTCACCTTTTAGTGCTTGATTATGCTTGAATAGGGTGGTGGTCTCTAGTTTACATTTTTGATGCATGTTTGATGATGTGCTTATAGGTTTGTGAGTTTGCCTACCATGTGTTTGTTATATGTTCCCATAGGTTGAGATTGAATGTATGATTATGTGATTGATGGAATGGAACGTTAGAAACGATTGCATGTGTGACCTTAGGCTCCCGCTGTAGTCGGTTGAGGTAGCGTGCACGTTTTAGGACGTAAAACGAAATTATGAACCGAAACTGCCAGTCTCGGGTCAAGACTGGGCAGTGTTCTGGAAATGGTATTTTGAGGCCCTTAGAGGCCGAATTTGAAGAAACTCAAAACTAAAAAGTTGTAGATAAGGGTTTTTGCTAGAGGGCAACGCGGACCGTTTTTCAAAATAAGGCTCCAATGGCCTCCGTTTTTACGAAAATCCGAGGCTAATCTGCCCAGACCTAGTCTACACGTCCAGTAAGTTTCAAATTAAAACTGACAAGAATCCAAGCAGAACTGGGTTTTCCTCAAAACATGAAAGTTGTAGTATTATCCGAGATCTACAACTTTTATGAAGAACGTTTTATCAAATTACGAACAGATTTTAAAGTACAATTTGATTCCCAAAACTGTGCAGGAAACAGAAATTCCAGCACAGGATTTTCAGAAAAACAGTGCATAGGCAGGATATTCCTGCACATGCACTGATAACCTAAGTTTAAGAAACTGTTTTCAAAGATTGTTTTCAGAGCTTGACAGTTTTTAACTGTCTTTGCTTAAATGTTAAGATTTGATGAAAATGCGGTTTTCATTAAGATTGTTAAAGAAAACTTGACAACGGTTTGTCAAGAAATAATTGAAATACGCAGGGTCCTATGGTAAACAACTATAGGACAAATAGTAACCGGGAAGGTTACCTAATTTTATTGGGCCAATAAGTTAGGTTACTCATAGTAACCACTTGAGATAGCGGGTTGGGCCTTAATAACATTAGCAACCTAATATTATTCATGTATGGTTGGGCTTAGTACCCAAGGTTACCTGAAGTAACCTAATTAGTTATTGTTTAAGTATGTTGGGCCTTGGGCCCTAGGGTTACGGAAAGTAACCGAGCAAGTTATCATGTGATGTTTTAGGGGGAACATATAATATAACTAAGGCTACTCATAAATGTTGGTTAGGACTCCAACATTTAACGATTATGATTTATGGTTAGCAAGAATGTGTATGGCTCTTATCTTACGTCCTGTTTGGAAACAGGAGTAGGAACTGTTGTCGTACCACGTTTGGACGATAAACCAAGAGCATAGGACTAAAGGTAAGTATAACTCCGCCTACAGCATGAGCAAAATGTTTTTAAAGAACATGTTTTTCAAGAAATCATAGGTTGATGATTTATGGTACTTACGCTATGCTATGATGCTATGTTATGAGGTTTATGTCATGATGTTATGCTAAGATGAAATGTTATGATCATATGTTGATGATTTATGGTACTTACGCTATGCTATGATGCTATGTTATGAGGTTTATGTCATGATGTTATGCTAAGATGAAATGTTATGATGCTATGTTATGAGGTTTATGTCATGATGTTATGCTAAGATGAAATGTTATGATGCTATGTTATGAGGTTCATGTCATGACGTATATGATAAGATACTATGTTACGATGCTATGCTATGAGGATTTATGTTACGACAGTTATGTAATGGTTTATGTTATGTTATGTTCTATTTTAATATAGTGACATCATGTAGCATGTCCACTAATATTAACTACATGGTAAGAACACATGTTAAGACAAGCTAAGGTCATTTGTGTCGTACCGACTTGCCATAGTGGCGGGTTTAAATGGTTTAGTCTATGGTTTGGGCTGAGTTGGATTGGCTGCCCCAATCACTCCATGTTAAACAGTTTGTTTCATGGTTTGAGTTGGTTTGGATTGGCTGCCTCCAGCCGTTCCATGGTGATGGACCACGGTACGTGCACACATGATATGCAAATAAATAGAATCAAGATAATGAATGAAAGTTTAATTGATTCATAAGAAAGCCTAAATGGTTCATGCATTCTTTTGTTAAAATGTTTTGCGGATTGCACGTTGTACTTACTGGGCATAAGCTCACTACTTACGTTCATGCTGTAGGTTAGCAACCTACCGGTGATACTTGATGCAAGGCTGTGAAGGCTGGCGCTACAGACTGTGAAATGTGGGATGGACACCACCACGGGTTTTGAATTTATGCTATGTAAAATATGTTTTGAAAAATATATTTAAAAGATGTGTTTTATGTTATGTGATAGTATGGATAAGAAACCGTTTTCAAGTAGAAAACTATTTTTAAGAAATTGTTTTCAAGAACGTGTTAAAGAATGGTTTTCAAGGATAATGGCAAGCAAGTTGCCTCGTGTCGTACCGACCCACACTAGGTTGGGTTTGGTCCACGGTATGATTATGTTAGCTTTCAATATGATTATGAAAGCTCAGTACTCGAGTGAGTACATATGATTATGCATGAAGATAAGTTAAGTTCAAAGTAAGAAAAGAAAAAAAATTTTACTCCGAATTTTCCGCAGTTTAAGCTTTTTAAATTAAGAAGTAAGTTAAGCAAGTAATGTAACGGCCCACGTCTGCGCAGTAGGACGCCCCTACGCGTGACGGTTCGGGGCGTTACAGAGATGGTATCAGAGCAAGTTTTTCTGCCATCCAGTTTCACAGTTCTGCCGCCAGAGCCACAGTTTTGCAAGTAAGTTTTCTTACTCTAGTTAGTATAGTAACTATGTGAGGTCATAGTTTTATAATAGTATAGATATGAACCTGGTTTAAAACCCGGGTACGATTGAAGAGGACCGCAAGACTTCGACTTCATTAGCATCCGAAGGAATGGAGTCACGCATCTTCGATGGGACTCAAGAAGTGGCTGCATTTGCTGAGTGGCTGCACGATATGAAGATGATACGTCAGTTATGTTGCAGCTTGGCGCGTTTATCCAGATAAGTTTATGGGCTATGATTGCTAGTGGATCAGAGTTGCGCAGCGAAAGCGTGATGAATAAGCTAAGCCTACGGTATGATATGATGAGATCGTGAGGAATCTCTAGTATGATATGTTAAGATATGGATGAAAGAATGAGCGTTAGACATGTTGAGAATTAGAATTAGAAAGTAGAAAATGGTTCGTTGCTGGTACAACCGAACCAATTTCTGCAAGAGCCTCATCTTGCAACTATGATAGCCAAGTCATGATGATAAATGCTAGAGTAGCAATAAGAAATGAATGGGCTTCGAGATCGGATAGCTTATCGCCTTACCTCAGTAGGGTGATAATTTGGAAGTTTCCATTTTAAGAAATAAGCTAGATGCTATAGAACATAAGTTTCGTGGTTGTGAAACTTATGCTCCCATAAGAATGATAATAGGTATGGAGAAAGATGTTTTGTAGTGCCTTGAATGGTGGTAATATCAAGGCAATATACAAGCAATAAGTGGGATAATGGCTATCATTATGACGAGGAAATTAAGGATATGATCCCTTAGTAAGGGAAATTATGAAATAATGGGAAGTTTTAGACATTCCTAAGGATTATGATTTTACGTTATGAAGAAAATGTTAGAAGCAATGAGAGAAGCTTCTACCATCTAGCAAGCAGCTAGTCGATATGATATGAGTATGGCATCACTCGAACGATATTATGTTTCTTCAATATTGACTTTGAAAAGATTCAAAGGAAAAATTTTCATAAAAGATGCTTAAATCTTGAGTTCATGCTCAATAGAACCCCTCATTTTATAAAATCCAGCCGAATCCTTGAGGAGGAAATTCCAAGATAGGGGCTGTTATGAACAGTAAAGGTTCCAAGATAGGAGCCGTTATGTTCAGAAAATGACCGAATCCTTGAGGGACAAGTCCCAAGATAGGGGTCATAGGCCGAATCTTTGAGGGACAAGTCCCAAGATAGGGGTCATAGGCCGAATCCTTGAGGGACAAGTTCCAAGAACGGGATGAGTTCCAAGAAAGGGGCCATTATGATAAGAAAATGGTTCTAATAGCATAAGATCAAGGTTCAAGAAAGAAGCTATTTTAAGCTATGTTTTCCAAGTGTGGAAAAATTTTAAAGTATGAAACGTTTTTCACGTATGAAAAGTTATATGACAAGATATGTTTTCCAAGTGTGGAAAAATTTATAAAATATGAAATACTTTTCACGTATGAAAAAGTTATATGTTTTCCAAACATGGCAAGTTATATGATATACTTGCTCAAATTTTTATGAAGATAGTTCTTGTGATGCAATATGAAAGGAGAATATGATAGCATGAAAGTATGTAAGTATGAATGTATGTATGTAAGAAAGTATGTAAGCATGTAAGTATGAACGTACGTAAGTAAGAAAGTATGCAGTATGAAAGTAAGATAGTATGAAGTAAGAATGAATGAAAGTATGATGACATGATATGAAAGTAAGAGTATGGTTCTAGACAAGAAACATGATCCCATTAAAGTATAAAAATGGGAACATGAACAAGTTACGATGGATCAATAGTGGATTTGAAGAAAAGCCACTTAGAAGTATTCGAATTTTCGAGGACGAAAATTTCTTTAAGGAGGGTAGAATGTAATACCCGAAATTTCGATGAAACTATGATTTCCTTTTAGACAAGGAAAATCCCGAGTCTTACTCTTGGATGTCGATATAAAACTCACGATCTGAGTTAAATATCAGTATATGTTTGAGTTCTCGTTTAATTAGCTATGAGACTCAATAAGCAGTTTGCTTAGTCATGCATCTGACCCTTGAGCAAAAAGGGAAGGAAAATTCTATGATTTCATGCTGGTCAAAGTTTGACCGAAAAAGTCAAAGTTGACCGAAAAGTCAAAGGTTGACCAGGGAGGTCAAATAGATGAAGGTGTTGAGATATAGCAAAGCAGTATGGAATTATACTGCGAAAAACCTTCATTACGGACAATTTAGCAAGCATAAGCTGTGAGACCACCCAAGAAAATCAAGCACACCAAGTATGGTATTAAGGGCAAGAAAGGTGCCAAGAGATAAGAAAAATTTTATTCAGTTTATTTTTACACAGATGAATTTTGGACTGTAGTACAGTATAAAAATATTGTGTTTAAGCAAACACAATATTAGAAATATCTGTGTAGCAGAAAAATGGACTGAATATTGAGGAAAAGCCAAACAGGGCTTAATATGGATGACATCATCCTATCCTTAATTTATGACATCATAATTGGATTAAATAAGCTTGGAAAGAAAACCAAGAACTCTCTAGAACAAGATGACACGGCTAGCCACCTCAGGGGCAAAAATGCCAAAATTTTATCTTTAGGGGTTAAAGTGAAAATTTTGGAATATTGATGATGTAAGCGAAGTGATGTCATCAAGATGATGTCATCAAGGTGAGATAAGCTTGGCTTGTTCACCAAGAAAGCAACCGGCCACCTAGGGGGCATTTTTGTAAGAATTTTCACTTTTGGGGCAAAAGTGCAAATTTTGGAAATTTGGTGATGTAAGCAATGAGGTAAGCGATGATGTAAGCCATGATGTCATCCCTTGCTTGCTCTCCAAGTCTTGGCCGGCCACCTTGACACCTAGCATGCCAATTGCATTATTTCCTCCAAGTTTAGGGGCTAAAATGTAAATTTTGGAAAGTTTGCATTTGCCTATAAATAGGTGCTCATTTTATTCAAAAAAATCAGAAAATTGAGCCAAGTTCTGCCCATTTTTCTGCTCCAAAACCGTCCCTTAGCAGCCAAAGGAAAACAAGAACCAAAAACAAAAATCCAAGAGACAATCCCTTAGGGAGAGTTCGGATTTTGTGAGGAAGAGAAAGAAAATAGAAAAGTGAGATTATGTGGGTTTAGGACAACCGGATTTTTGTAGGAAGAACCACCCAATGACCAACAAGTTTTGGTCCTAATTAGAGGAGCAAAACCGGCTATGAGCAGCCAAGGAGAGGGGGCAGAAAAATGCACCAAACCCCTAGTCTAGCCTTGTGTGCATCGAGGTAATCTCCGTTGATCTTAAGCTTTTCGTTTAAGCTTTAAATTTGAGAAATTTAAATGTATTTCCAGCATTGGATGTAAGAGCTTAAGCTCACCTTTTAGTGCTTGATTATGCTTGAATAGGGTGGTGGTCTCTAGTTTACATTTTTGATGCATGTTTGATGATGTGCTTATAGGTTTGTGAGTTTGCCTACCATGTGTTTGTTATATGTTCCCATAGGTTGAGATTGAATGTATGATTATGTGATTGATGGAATGGAACGTTAGAAACGATTGCATGTGTGACCTTAGGCTCCCGCTGTAGTCGGTTGAGGTAGCGTGCACGTTTTAGGACGTAAAACGAAATTATGAACCGAAACTGCCAGTCTCGGGTCAAGACTGGGCAGTGTTCTGGAAATGGTATTTTGAGGCCCTTAGAGGCCGAATTTGAAGAAACTCAAAACTAAAAAGTTGTAGATAAGGGTTTTTGCTAGAGGGCAACGCGGACCGTTTTTCAAAATAAGGCTCCAATGGCCTCCGTTTTTACGAAAATCCGAGGCTAATCTGCCCAGACCTAGTCTACACGTCCAGTAAGTTTCAAATTAAAACTGACAAGAATCCAAGCAGAACTGGGTTTTCCTCAAAACATGAAAGTTGTAGTATTATCCGAGATCTACAACTTTTATGAAGAACGTTTTATCAAATTACGAACAGATTTTAAAGTACAATTTGATTCCCAAAACTGTGCAGGAAACAGAAATTCCAGCACAGGATTTTCAGAAAAACAGTGCATAGGCAGGATATTCCTGCACATGCACTGATAACCTAAGTTTAAGAAACTGTTTTCAAAGATTGTTTTCAGAGCTTGACAGTTTTTAACTGTCTTTGCTTAAATGTTAAGATTTGATGAAAATGCGGTTTTCATTAAGATTGTTAAAGAAAACTTGACAACGGTTTGTCAAGAAATAATTGAAATACGCAGGGTCCTATGGTAAACAACTATAGGACAAATAGTAACCGGGAAGGTTACCTAATTTTATTGGGCCAATAAGTTAGGTTACTCATAGTAACCACTTGAGATAGCGGGTTGGGCCTTAATAACATTAGCAACCTAATATTATTCATGTATGGTTGGGCTTAGTACCCAAGGTTACCTGAAGTAACCTAATTAGTTATTGTTTAAGTATGTTGGGCCTTGGGCCCTAGGGTTACGGAAAGTAACCGAGCAAGTTATCATGTGATGTTTTAGGGGGAACATATAATATAACTAAGGCTACTCATAAATGTTGGTTAGGACTCCAACATTTAACGATTATGATTTATGGTTAGCAAGAATGTGTATGGCTCTTATCTTACGTCCTGTTTGGAAACAGGAGTAGGAACTGTTGTCGTACCACGTTTGGACGATAAACCAAGAGCATAGGACTAAAGGTAAGTATAACTCCGCCTACAGCATGAGCAAAATGTTTTTAAAGAACATGTTTTTCAAGAAATCATAGGTTGATGATTTATGGTACTTACGCTATGCTATGATGCTATGTTATGAGGTTTATGTCATGATGTTATGCTAAGATGAAATGTTATGATCATATGTTGATGATTTATGGTACTTACGCTATGCTATGATGCTATGTTATGAGGTTTATGTCATGATGTTATGCTAAGATGAAATGTTATGATGCTATGTTATGAGGTTTATGTCATGATGTTATGCTAAGATGAAATGTTATGATGCTATGTTATGAGGTTCATGTCATGACGTATATGATAAGATACTATGTTACGATGCTATGCTATGAGGATTTATGTTACGACAGTTATGTAATGGTTTATGTTATGTTATGTTCTATTTTAATATAGTGACATCATGTAGCATGTCCACTAATATTAACTACATGGTAAGAACACATGTTAAGACAAGCTAAGGTCATTTGTGTCGTACCGACTTGCCATAGTGGCGGGTTTAAATGGTTTAGTCTATGGTTTGGGCTGAGTTGGATTGGCTGCCCCAATCACTCCATGTTAAACAGTTTGTTTCATGGTTTGAGTTGGTTTGGATTGGCTGCCTCCAGCCGTTCCATGGTGATGGACCACGGTACGTGCACACATGATATGCAAATAAATAGAATCAAGATAATGAATGAAAGTTTAATTGATTCATAAGAAAGCCTAAATGGTTCATGCATTCTTTTGTTAAAATGTTTTGCGGATTGCACGTTGTACTTACTGGGCATAAGCTCACTACTTACGTTCATGCTGTAGGTTAGCAACCTACCGGTGATACTTGATGCAAGGCTGTGAAGGCTGGCGCTACAGACTGTGAAATGTGGGATGGACACCACCACGGGTTTTGAATTTATGCTATGTAAAATATGTTTTGAAAAATATATTTAAAAGATGTGTTTTATGTTATGTGATAGTATGGATAAGAAACCGTTTTCAAGTAGAAAACTATTTTTAAGAAATTGTTTTCAAGAACGTGTTAAAGAATGGTTTTCAAGGATAATGGCAAGCAAGTTGCCTCGTGTCGTACCGACCCACACTAGGTTGGGTTTGGTCCACGGTATGATTATGTTAGCTTTCAATATGATTATGAAAGCTCAGTACTCGAGTGAGTACATATGATTATGCATGAAGATAAGTTAAGTTCAAAGTAAGAAAAGAAAAAAAATTTTACTCCGAATTTTCCGCAGTTTAAGCTTTTTAAATTAAGAAGTAAGTTAAGCAAGTAATGTAACGGCCCACGTCTGCGCAGTAGGACGCCCCTACGCGTGACGGTTCGGGGCGTTACATCCTCATTGAGAGTGATGATGAGGAACAAGAAGTGTGGGAAGAATGGGATGATTTTGAGGATATAGAAGAGGAGTTAGATGATCCCGAGGAGCAGGAGGAAGATCCGGAGGAAATGCTATTCGACGACGAGGATCGAGATGTATTTTCCGACGCGATGACCGAGTAGATAGTTTTAGAACTAACTCCGACTTTTTGTTCTTTTGACGCTATGGTTGTATATAGGATAGGAATGATGGTTAAGTGGTAGACACTTCCATCCTATTTTGACTGTGTATATAGTAAAAATGATGTATTTTTTTTAAAAATGTATAAAACGATATATTTTATATGAAACAAGTATCATGGTAATTATGATGTCATGATAAACAGTTTCCATGATAAATATACGATAAGTTTATAATAAGTTTATGATATGATACGTTATGAAGAAATCATGAAGGATTTCTGCATAATGTTTTATGTTATGCTATGAAGAAATTCCGAAGGATTTCTATATGATAAGATTAAGTATGATATGATGATGTGTTTTTATAGGAAATAAATGAAAGGAAAGATTTTCGGAGAATAACAAAATCTTTTCTTGAAATGTATTAGGAGTGATAAGATGGTGCATACGCGAAAGCAAGCTAACCAGAACGCGCAAGAGCCAGATCTTGCGAACGTTGTAGCGACGTTGCAACAACAATTGCTACAACAACAGCAAGAAACAAATCCGCTACGTGAGCAGGTAGCCCGATTGAACCAAATACCTCATGCGAACGAAATTCCACCTCAGGATAACCCTGCACCCCCGGTAGTGCCCCAAGTACCGGAGGTTCGTCAGGAGGTTCCGCGGAATTTCGGAGTTCCTTTAGCACCCTTAGGGATGCCAGCAAACCCACCAGTAGTTCGGGAAGATCTACTGTATGAGCGATTCAGGCGGATGAAAGCGCCTGAGTTCGAGGGTCTTACAGACCCAATAGAAGCCGATAACTGGCTTATGGACATCCAAGTTATCTTGGATTTCATGGGACTCACCGAGCAGGAGAAAGTGCTCTGTGCATCGTTTGCACTGAAAAAGGATGCTAGGCATTGGTGGATAACAGTGCAAATGCGTAGGAATGTTGCGGCCATGAGTTGGCAAGATTTTGTAGCTGAGTTCAAGGCAATGTACTACAATCGGGAGATCCTCGCCGCACAGCAGGACGAGTTCAATAGCCTAAAGCAAGGATCAATGTCAGTTATGGAAGCTGTTAAGAAGTTTGAACAGCTAGGCCGCCTATGTCCTGAACTCATACCGACCGAAACAGAAAAAGTAAGGCGAATGATGAAGATGTTTCGGACGGATATAGCTAAACAAGTGAGTGCGGGAAGCAGCCCTCCTACCCTTGTGTCTGACTGCATTAGTCGGGCAATTAGGGCTGAGTATTGGATTAATCAAGATAAGGAGGCGAGGGCACAGATATTTAAGGCTAAGAAAGAGGAGAAGGCTACAGAGAAGCAACTGCAGCCTAGGCAGAATCAGGACGCATATGCAAGGGGCCAGACGAGTAATGCAGCCCAGCATGCTAAGCAGTTTGGAAAGAACAAGAGGAAGGGAAATGCTGCTGGCCAGGGACAGCAAAAAATTACCCTCAGAAGAGCAGTAACCGAGGGAATGAGGGTAATAATAATAACTTCCCAGTGTGCGCTCAATGCGGGAAGAAGCACCTGGGAATATGTAGATTGGGAACCAATGCTTGCTACCTTTGTGGAAAGGAAGGTCATTATACGAGGAATTGCAACCTCAACAACCAGAATCAGAACCAGAACCCCCAGTATCTGCAAAGGAATGCGAGCAGTCAACTGCATGCAATGCCAGTCAAAATCGAGGACACTTCGTACGAACCAAGGAGGATAGAGGCTCCTGAACCCCAAGCTAGGATTTACGCCTACACCAAAGGGGATACCGAGGCTGGAACTTCTCACGTAGTAACAAATTAGATTTTTATTTTTACACCGCTCATAACGCTATCACCGTTTTTGATCCTGGTGCTACTCATTCCATTGTATCGATAGAGTTGCCCAGAAATTAGGATTTGGAGTTAGTAGTTTAAAGTAATTTATAAGAATATTTCTTCGATTGTAAGAAAATTTTCTGTATGACTACTGAATATGAAGTGCTTCAATAGTCATTTATAACAGAAAATTTGTATGTGGATCTCGTTGCGAGCAAGCTTCAAGATTTTTATGTGATTCTAGGAACGGATTTCCTAGGCAAGTACAATGCTAAGATAAATTGTCGCAAGCGTTATGTTATGTTTAGTTTGCATGATGAGGAGGAATTCAACTTTTACGGCCAGTCCCGGAACTCCTCAAGTAGGTTAGTATCGGCACTGAACGCGTGGAAAATGTTGGCTAACGGATGCCAATGATACTTAGCCAACATGATGGACAAGGAGAGAGAAGTGGAACTAAAGCCGGAAGATGTTCCCATTAACAGGGAATATGTGGATGTCTTTCCAAAAGAATTGCCCGAACTTCCTTTCGAGCAGGAAATTTCTTTCGAGATAGACTTATTGCCCGGAGCTACCCCGGTATCCAAAGCGCCTTATCACATGGCCCCGGCTGAACTTCTAGAATCCATTAAGTTGCATCAAGGAAAGAAATCCTTTTTGAAAAAAAAAAGGCACAACTTTCGATGAAAAGAATAAGGAATTTAAGACCTCTAAGTATGAGGTAATTTATTTCAAAGAAGGGATTTGTGTTCTTAACTTTGAATTTCTTAAGAAATGGATTATGTTGAAAGTGCATTTAATGCCATGCACAGTACATCCGGAGTTCCAAGATGTACAAGGATATTAAGGAGAATTTGGGTGGCAAATATGAAGAATGAGACCACAAAATTCGTGACAAGGTGCCTAACTTGTCAGAAAGTTAAGGCTAAATACCGCCATCTAGGTGGAGACATTCAGAAAAATTGAGCTCCCATAATGGGAATGGGAACAAACAACGATGGATTTAGTAGTATGATTGCTCAGAGTTATAAGTGGGAAGGATACGATTTGGGTTATTATCGATAGAATAACCAAATCAGCCCACTTTATTGCCATCAAAGCCACTTTTTCGGCAGAAAAGCTTACCAGAATTTATGTATTTCAGATTATTAGGTTATATGAAGTGCCAAAAATCGATCATTTCAGATTGTGGTGGATGTTTGAACTCTCAAATGGGTCGAGTGTTCACACCGCAATGGGGTCGAAATTAAAGTTTAGTACAGCTTTTCACCCCAAATGGATGTTCAATCGGAACAAACCATCTAAAAACTGGAAGATGTGTTAAGATCATATGTTTTGGATTTCATAGGAAGTTGGGATCAGAAGCTACCTTTGATCAAGTTCCTTATGAGAATAGTTATCACGCCTCAATTGGTATGGTTCCAATTGAAGCATTTTATGAAAAAGAAACGTCGATTTCCCATTCATTGGCAAGAAGGGAAAACTTAGTCCTAGATACACAGGGCCATTCGAAATCTTGGAAAGGATTGGCAAAGTAGCTTACAAGCCTGCCTTGCCACTAGAATTAGCTTCGGTATACGACGTTTTCCACGTTTCGATATTAAAGAAGTATGTACCTGATCCTTCCCATGTGCTAAGTCAAGAAACGATCGAGGTTCAATCCGACTTGACATACGAAGAGAAACCAGTTCGGATCATGGATCGGGAAGAGAAGATCTTACGAAATAGGACAATTTCCATGGTAAAAGTATTGTGGCGGAATCACAATGTCGAGGAAGCAACAAGGGAATTAGAAGAGGATATGAGAGCGAATTATCCCCATTTGTTCTAATTTTGAGGACAAAAATTTTTAAGAGGGGAAGATTGTGATGACTAACTTTCTTACAAATTATGATTTTCTTGTTTCTCAAGAAATCAAAGTTTGTATTATGTGTTAGTATATGTTTTGCCTAATCAGAATTAGGAATTATGTTTGAATGAATTCCGGTCAAAGTATTGGCCAGAATGATCTGAGCTACGATAGAAATTTATGATTTTATGTTGGTCAACGTTTGACCAAAATAGTCAAAGTTTGACCAAAAAGTCAAAGCTTGATGGTACTGTTGTATAACAGGCAGTATAGAAATTATACTGCGAAAAACCGTCATTTCAGACAGATAAGTAAGTTTAAGGTACGGGATTATGTTAGAAAAATCAAGCACAATTTTTAGAGCAATAAGGACTAATGAGCTTTAAGTTATAAGAAAAACCTAAACACAGTCTATTTTTATGCAGATAAATTTTGGACTGCAGTTTAGTATACAGTATTATTTTTATTGAAAAACAGTATTTGTTATATATGTATTAGTATGAAAAGAGACTGTTTTTAAGTTTTAAAGCCAAATGGAGCCTTAGGTGTATGCCACCTAATCAAAAGATAAATATGCAATTTTTGAATTATTGAAAAAATTGGAAAGAAATCCAAGAACATTCTTGAACTTTCCTTCCACTAATGGCCGGCCACCTATGGAGGGCTTGTGGGCAAATAAAATTTTTTAAGGGTTTGGTGAGCAATTTAAGGATTAAAAATAATTCTAGAAACAAAATTATTTTACACCTATAAATAGGTGTCTTTGGTGGAAATTTTTTAGTCATTTTATTCCAAAAACCCACCCAAACTCTTGCCATTTCTCTCCTCCCTTTTTCTGCCCAAGCCGAACCCAAAAGACAGCAAAACCCTTGAGTGGTGGTCGAAAATTTTAGTGAAGGACAGCAACCAAACCCATTTCGGAAACCAAGCTAGCAAATTCCTCTTCGGTTTGGAGGTAATCTCTTAACCTCCTAAACCTCTAAATTCTGTTTTTCAAGCTGTTTACAATGTATTTCCAGCTGATGTTGTAAGAGCTTAAGCTCATTTAATTATGTCCTTTTATTGCTTAAGTTGCCTAGAATGTGCTTGATTTATGTTTAGCATGTTTATGCTTTATTTTGGTGCTTGAATTGTGATGTATGCTCTAGGAAATGTGTAGATGTTATATGTGACCACTAGGTGTATGATGTATGTCCCCATAGGCTTATGTTCTGTGTTTAATGGCTGATTATGGTATTGAAAGATTGTATGCTAAACTAGGGTTCAAGAAAACCCTATAGAAACTTAGAAAACCCAAGTTTGGTGAACTTCACCAAATGGGTTTGATAAAATAATTGAATGTATGAGATTGAATGAATGGGTGTGAGGACGTTATATTACGCGCTGCATGCTTGACGTAGGCTCACGGCTGTGACCGTTTGAGGTAGGGTGTGCGTAAAATTACGTGAGAGCGAACCGAAACCAAAAATTGCCAGTTCGGGTGAAAACTGGGCAGTGAATTGGAAACGGTATTTTGAGGCCTTTAGAGGCCGAATTTGAGAAAACTCAAAACTGAAAAGTTGTAGGAAATTGAAAATTCTAGGGGGCAACGTGAACAGTTTTTGAAAATAAGGCTCCAAAGGCCTTCGTTTTTACCAAAACCCGTGCCCAGACTGCCCAGACCTATATGCACGGCCAGGCAGTTTCAACGAAGAAAAAGCATGAGTTAAGTTCAGAACTGGGTTTTTGTCAAAACATGAAAGTTGTAGAGTTTTTCAGTATCTAAAACTTTCATGAAGAAACTTTTTCCAAAATCCAAAGAGATTTTAAAGTAAAACTGAATCAGTAGAGCAAGCTCTGATTCAGAAATTTGAAACAATACATGCACAGGAAATTCTTGCACATGCACTGCCAAATTAACTGTTTTTACCAAATTTCTGCAAAACCAACACAGTTTTATTTAAAAGCAGTTTTAAATGATTAATTAAACTCAGTTTAGCAAGAAATAAATTTATTAAGCAAATTAAGCAAGGTAAGCCAATTGGTAACCTATTATAATCATATAGGTTACCTAATTTTAATTGGGCCTAGTTATTTAAGAACAAAGGTTGTATGTTGGGCCTTAGGTCCAAGTTTATACAAGGTAACCTTTAAGGATACCACCTTAATTATTGGGCCTTATAAGCCCAACAGGCTTTGTAAATTTTCACCCAAGATGGGCCTACATTAAGGTTACTCATAGTAACCTAATAGTGTACCCATATCAAGATCATTGGGCCTTAAGCCCAAAGTTTATTAAGTAATCAAACAGAATACTGTTTGATTTCCATTAGGGCTTATGCCCTAAGGTTACACTTAGTAACCAATAAGGATTATTATTAAGCTTATAAGGGGGGACATATATCTATGGTCACGGATGAATGTTGGTTCGGGTACCAACATTTAATAAAGTAAGTTAAAGTAAGATAGGATGATTCTTATCTTACTTCCCTTTTTGGAAACAGGAGGTAACCTTTTGAGGTAACCTATCGGAACGATACGTCCCAGGATATAGCAAAACCTGTAAGTACAACTCCGCCTACAGCATAGGCAAATGGTTTTATGAGTTTGCATGTTTTTAAAATATCATGCATTTATGTGTTATGTATGATGTATGTTTATTATTGTGACATCATGAGGCATGTTCACAAATAATAAATCATATGGTAAGAAGAAGATTATGTTTTTAAGAAAGAAATGTTTTAAGAAAAGGTTTTTAAGTATGGTGTGTCGTACCGACCTGCTCTAGGTCAGGTTTGGTTCATGGTTTGAGTTGGACTGGGCTGGCCGCCCCAACCACTCCATGGCTGCGCGCCACGGTACGTACACTTATAAGGGGCCCAAAACTATGAAAGCAAAAATGAAAGCATAATTGGTTCATGCATTGATTTATTAAGTTGTTTTTGCGGGTTCAAGGTTGTACTTGCTGAGCGAAAGCTCACAACTTACGTTTATGCTGTAGGTAAGCTTCTTACTGGCAATTCTTGGTACAAGACGGGGAAGCTTGGCAGGGCTGTCTGTGAAACGTGGGAATGGAGACTGCTACGCGTTTTGAAATATATATGTACATGCTTTGTTTAGTACAAAGTTATTTTAAGATTACGATACTTTTGATAAGTAAATATTAGTTAAGTACAAGTTATTTTACGTCACTATAGTTTTGAAAAGTAAATACTAAATAAGTATTGTGTAAATAAGTAAGTAGTAATGTTTTTACTCAAATGGTTTTAAAAAAGAAAAGAAAAAAAAAAGAAAAAAAAATATGTACGTTATTTCCGCATAAGTAAGTATGTATGTTATTCTAGTATGTACGATAAATATGGTAACGGCCTACATAAGAACGGGTCGTTATAGTATGTTGAGTTAATATGTAAGATAAGTAACTGTAACGGCCTACGTAAGGGCGGGTCGTTATATTTTAATTTGAGTTTAAAGAAAGATTTACATTAGAAAGGCGCTGTCTGACTGGCTTAGGCTCCCGCTGTGGTCGGTTGAGGTAGTGTGCTCGTTTTAGGACCGAAAACGATTAAGAGATAGAAAACTGCCAATTCGGGTTCAATCTGGCCAGTTTTCTAGAAGGTCAGTTTTGAGGCCCTTAGAGGCTGATTTTCGAAAAACTCAAAACATGAAAGTTTTAGAGTAAGGTTTTTCCTAGAGGGTAACATGGACAGTTTTCAAAAATAAGGCTCCAAAGGTCTTTGTTTTTATGGAAACCCGAGCCTGACTGTGCCCAGTTTTTATGCACGGCCAGGAGACTTAAACCGGGTAAATGAATGAGTTAAGTTCCGAACTGGGTTTTGAGAAAAACATGAAAGTTTTAAGATTTTCTAAGATCTAAAACTTTCATGAAGAAAAGTTTTTCAGATTCGGTCTGGATTTCTAATTAAAAAAAAAATTGAAAAAAAATTGGAGTTTTAAAACTGTGTAGAAAACCAAAAATTCTTGCACAGGATTTTCTAAAACAAAACAGAAAAACTGTTCCAAAGGCAGTTATTAGTGTTTAATCATTTTTTTAGTTTAAAACCCAATGTTTTGAACACTAAAACGGTTTGAATGACAGTTTTCAGCCTTTAACATTTTATAAAACCTAATCATATGATTTTTTTCAAAACTAGTTTTAAAAATAAAATTCGGTGAGCAATAACCGGAAAAAGATGCCGAGTTATTGGTTTGGGCCCCAAGCCCAAGGGTTATCCAACGTAACCCAATAAGAGATTAAGACTACGGATCAGGGCCCTTGGCTCAAGGGTTACCTATGGGGTTATTTTTGATAACCCATTAATAATGTTTCAAGACAGTTAGGTGCGGGCATATAACAAAGAATAAAAGGAATGTTGGTAAAGGTTACCAACAATTTAAAAGTTAGGATTTTCAGAATCATGATACTATGTCCTTTGTCATAGCAGGAAGTAATCTGCTATCTCGCCCCGATCAGGAGCGGTTTATCAATGGACATTTAGTTTGAGGTAAGTACAACTCCGCCTACAGCATAGGCTTTTGTTGAATACTTACCCAAGTATGATCGATGATTGTTATATTATATGTTATGATTTATATTAGGTTATGTCTATGAGATGTCATGTGAATGTCTTACGATTTGGTTATGCTATGATATGTCTATGATGCATGAAGTTAGGATATGAAGTATGATATAATTTATATCTTATGAATGTGTGACATCATGAAGCATGTTCACCAAGTCTAAATAAGAGTAAGAATGATTAAGAAATTATGAAAGATAAGTATGAAGGCAAGCAAGTTGCCTGTGTCGTACCAACCCGCTCATAGGTCGGGTTGGACTATGGTTTGAGTTGGAAATGGATTGGCCGCCCTAACCAAATCATAGTTGCGCGCCCGGTACGTACACTTATGGGGCCCATAAGCAAGATAAGTAAGATAAGCATGCATGATAAGATAAGTTATGAATGAAAAAAGCAAGCATAATGAAGCATAATTGGCTCATGCATGATTAAGATAGAATCTGTTATGTTAGATAGAATATGTTATGTTAGATAGGATATGTTATGTTATGATTGAATGTGTTATGTTAGATTAAATACATTAAGTTGAATTGATTTTGTTATGCTTGATTGAATTCTATTTTGTATTGTTATTTGTTGCGGTTAATTATGTTGTACTTGCTGTGCGAAAGCTCACGTCTTACGTCTATGCTGTAGGTAAGTAACCTGTCAGCAATTTTTGATACAAGATGGCGAGCGGGGCAGGGTGAACTGTGAAGTGAGTGGGATGTTGTTGCCGCTATGCGTTTTGTTTCTTATGTACATTATTTAATATCCGATCTTCGCATCTCGCTTTCGTATATCGCTTTTCGTTTCGAACGCACCGTTTTTATATAACGTCCTTCGTTCGTATATATCGTTTGTCGTTTGTACGCCCAGTATAAAAAAATAAAAATAAAAAATATTTCCACTGTTTATGCTAAGTATGTATGGTAACGGCCTGTGCTAGGCGGGTCGTTACAGAGTTGGTATCAGAGCGGTTTCCTGCTATCCCACTTCACAGTCTGCCTGCCATCGCCACCATCATTGTAAGTTGAGTTTTATTTTAAATAGTAAATAATTATTATGCGCCTATGTTATGGTAGACTCCACGTCATGGACCCAGATAGAGTCGACGGGGACCGAGACGCTACGAGGGCCTTCTTTAGGTCTTATCCTCTTATATTCGATGACACGCGACGGACGGTGCCCATAGCGCCGTGGCTGTACAATATGGAGTTGATCTTCCATATCTGTCATATCGAGGGCCGGTTACAGGTTTCTTTGGCTAGCCGGTGTTTTGCTGTCGACGCTCGGATTTAGTGGATCACTCTAGGAGAGCGTCAGTTACCAAGTCGCACGTGGCCGCATTTTCATACTATAGTGATGGCTCGATACGGACCGATGTTAGGCGAGGGAGCCGGTGATCTACTCCGTGACTTTGAGATTTATGAGGATATGCATCACACACGTTACCTTAGTTACGTGGCTGATTGGCATGCGTATCCTCAAGAGACGATGACTCACTATTGCCGACGCTTCCAGGAGTCGATGCTACCCTATATTCCTCAGTATCTGCAGAGTCCCGAGTTACAGGCATTAGTTATTCTTAGGAACGGATTGCCTATTCAGATCCGTCAGTACATTCCTATGCCTATGCTCGGCATGACAGTTGGACATATGATCGAGGATATAATAGGAGCTGAGGCCATTTTGCATGATATGCCAGCCCCGGATTTGGCTGAGGGTCAGCAGACGCCCGTTGATGACGCCGGGATGGGAGAGCCGATGTATGAGGCGGGTCCAGTGTTTCCAGAGGATCTGATTCCCGCAGTCCTGTTACAGGAGGTGCCACCCCCGGAGGCCGGGGCCGTTATGGCGGTCGAGGATGATGACCCCGATGACATCATCGTTGTGCCGGAGGATCCACCGGAGGATCCCTCGATTATTGACATATCGAGTGATGATGAGGATGATGAGGAGCCAGATCCTGAGTTAGAGCATGCAGGCTGGTTGGTAGATGAGGAGGACTTCGACGACGATCCGGAGGAGATTTTATTTGCCGACGGTGAGGGGGAGTCCGATTTAGATGCGTCATCAGTCGTCACCAGTGAACACATAGACTAGGATGACCATGTATATGTATTTTTGATGCTAGACTATCTTGTACTAGCTTATTCTTTTTTATGATAGGCTTGTACGTATGTATGATGGTAAAGTGGTAGACACTTCCATCAAAATATTTTGACTATGTATGTACAGTATGTATCAAATATGTATTTACTGTAATGTAAATATGATATACTTTTTGTACAAATACAAAAAGCAATTCAAGAATAAAAGTATTATGTTAGGATGGGATTATGAAAATCATGTTATGTTATGTTATGTATGAGTATGAAAGTTATGTTATTATAAGTATCTGATGTGATACGAAGATGCCATTATGTTATGATATGATAAGTATGATGATATGACTATAATCGAGTACGATTACTATGACATAAAGTATTGTGGTGCAAAATGATATAATTTACATGAAAGAAAAGATATTGATATTATGGTAATATCTTTTCTTATGATTTTAATAGGAATTAGAAATGGTGCGCACACGTAAGACGGTACCAGTCAACCCTCCTGAGCCTGATATCGCGACCGTTATAGCAAATTTACAAAGGCAATTGCTGGAGCAGCAACGCGAAACGGATAGACTGCGAGAGCAGTTGGCTCAGATGAACCAAGAACCGCGCGTGGACGAAGTTCCCCCGCATCACGATAGAGTACCCCCAGTAGCACCACAGGTACCTGAAGTACAACCAGAAGTTCGACAAGAAGTTCCACGGAACTTTGAAGTTCCGTTAGAACCAGTTGGGATTCCAGCGAATCTACCACCGGTACGGGAAGACTTGCTTTACGAGCGTTTCAGGCGGATGAAGGCGCCGGAGTTTGAAGGAATAATGGATCCGATCGCCGCGGACAATTGGCTAATAGACATCCAAGTTATCTTGGATTTTATGAGATTGTCAGAACAGGAGAAGGTTCTGTGTGCGTCCTTCGCTCTCAAGAAAGACGCGAGACATTGGTGGATGACCGTGCAGATGTGGCGAGATGTTGCGATCATGAGTTGGCAGGATTTTGTCATGGAATTTCGCAACATGTTCTATAACAGGGAGATCCTAGCAGCCCAGCAGGACGAGTTCTCCAATCTGAAGCAAGGATCAATGACTGTTATGGAAGCAGTCAAGAAATTCGAACAGTTAGCACGGCTATGCCCTGAGTTGGTACCCAACGAAATCGAGAAGGTTAGAAGAATGATGAAAATGTTTCGTACCGACATTGCCAAGCAAGTGAGTGCTGGCAGTAGCCCACCTACACTGGTATCTGACTGCGTAAGTCGAGCTATAAGAGCAGAGTACTGGATCAACCAGGACAGGGAGGCAAGGGCTCAGATTTTTAAGGCAAGGAAAGAGGAGAAAGCCATGGTTAAGCCGATGCAGCCTCGCCAAGGTTTGGAGTCGAACCAGAAAGGTCAGATAAGTAGCCCTGGCCAAGGCTCCAAGCAATTTGGGAAGTTCAAGAGGAAAGGAAATTTCTCTGGCCCAGGTCCACAAAGGAATTTCCCTCCAAAGAAGAACTTTAGAGGAAAAGAGGGAAACCGTACTGAATTCCCGGTGTGCGCGAAATGTGGAAAGAAACACCCGGGAACGTGCAGATTGGGATCTAATGCTTGTTTCCTTTGCGGCAAGGAAGGGCACTTTGCGAGGAACTGCACTCTAAACAACCAAGGCCAGAACCCCTCCTATCCAAGCCGAAACCCCAACTGCCAACTCCATGTAGTCCAAGCAAGGCTGGAAGGACCCTCGATCACTCAAGGTAGATTAGAGGCTCCTGAACCCCAGGCCAGAATCTACGCTTACACGAAGGGAGATGCAGAAGCAGGGACTTCGCATGTGGTGACAGGTCAGGTTTCTATCGCCACTCATGATGCTGTTGCTATGTTTGATTCTTGTGCTACGCATTCTTTTGTGTCTTTGGAGTTCGTCCAGAAGTTAGGAAGAGGAATGGATGTTTTGAAGCAGCCTTTCAAAACCTTCTTGCCATCAGGCGAAATCTTGTGGTCCAATTTTTGGGTTCGCAACACTTCTGTCATTCTCTGTAATAGAGAATTGTTTATAGATCTCATCGCAATCAAGCTTCAAGATTTCGATGTGATCTTAGGAATGGACTTCTTAGGAAAATACAACGCCCGGATTGATTGTCGGAAACGTTGCGTTGCGTTCAACCCCAGCGGTGAGGAAGAATTTATCTTCTACGGACAGACTCACCACTCAGCGACCCGACTAATATCAGCAATGAAGGCTTGGAGAATGTTAGCTAATGGTTGTCAAGGATATTTAGCTAACATGGTGGACAAAGATCGGGTAATAGAGTTGACACCGAAAGATATTCCCATTATAAAGGAATATGTGGATGTCTTCCCGGAGGAGCTACCAGGACTTCCGTCGGAGCGCGAAATATCATTCGAGATCGAGTTATTACTTGGAACCGCACCGATATCGAAAGCACCCTACCGGATGGCACCTGCCGAGCTTAGGGAACTCCAAGTACAGTTGCAGGAACTACTTGACAAGGGATTCATCCGACAAAGCTACTCTCCATGGGGAGCGCCAGTGTTGTTTGTAAAGAAGAAAGATGGATCTTTGCGCATGTGTATAGACTACCGGGAGCTAAACAAGATAACGATCAAGAACAAGTATCCTCTTCCGAGGATAGATGATCTGTTTGATCAACTCAGAGGAGCAGTAGTATTTTCGAAGGTCGATCTGCATTCAGGTTATCATCAGCTTAGGATCAAGGAGTCAGATATCTCCAAGACGGCCTTTCGAACTCGTTATGGGCATTATGAGTTTTTGGTTATGCCCTTTGGATTAACCAATGCCCCAGCTGCATTCATGGACCTCATGAACCGTGTATTCAAGGAATACCGGGATAAGTTCGTCATCGTCTTTATTGACGATATTTTAATTTATTCAAGGTCGAACGAAGAACATGAGCATCACCTTAGGTTGGTGATGGAAACTTTGAGACGGAATCAGCTGTTTGCTAAATTCACAAAATGTGAATTTTGGCTGGAAAAAGTGCATTTCTTGGGTCATGTCGTGTTAAAGGAAGGGATTTCCGTAGACCCTGCAAAGGTGGAGGCGGTCAGCACATGGCCAGCACCTAAGAACGTTACGGAGATAAGGAGCTTTCTTGGACTTGCTGCAAAGGTTTGTAGAGGGATTTTCCAAGATTGCTGCACCCCTCACCACTCTTACCAGAAAAGGAAAGAATTTTGATTGGACCCAGATGTAATACCCGAAATTTCGATGAACCTACGATTTCCTTTTAGATAAGGAAAATCCCAAGTTTGGAACTTGTATGTCGATATGAAGCTCATGATCTGAGCAGAATATCAGTTTATGTGTGGGTTCTCGTTTAATTAGCTACGAGACTCAACAATAGTTTGCTTAAGTCAAGCATGTGGCCTTTTGAGGAAAAAGGGCAAAATGGTAATTTATGATTTTATGCCGGTCAAAGTTGACCAGGTTGACTTTATGTTTGACTGAGACGGTACTACAGTAGGATTAATCAGTATGAGAATTATACTGTAGAAAATCGTCATTACGAACATATAAGTAAGAATAAGCTATGAGACCACCGTAGAAAAATCAAGCACGATTTTTAGAGCGATAAGGACTAAATAGTTTTAAGTCCTAAGAAAATCCGTTACGCCGTCAAAATTACGCAGATGAATTCTGGACTGTAGTCCAGTATGACAATACTGTTTTGGTGAAAACAGTATTGATATTATGTAAGATGGTAAGGAAATGGACTGCAGGATTATATTATTGGATTTTTAGTATCAAGTGAATAATTATGCACGAAATGGAAGCCAAGTGGCTCCGCCATAGTTGGCGACCTACAGGGACTAAATTGCAAATATTTTGTCCGTAGGGGCCAAAGTGCAATTTTACAAAAGTTAGTAAGGATGGATTAGTATGTAATTATGGAATAGTGGATATTCCTAACCAAGGTTCCAACTAGGCCAAAAATTGGTTACAAGCCTAGTTGCAATGGAACAAGGAATTAAGAATAAGATTAGAATGAAAAGATAAGCTTGGAAGATATTTGTTGATTTTCCACACTAAATGGCCGGTTCTTTGAATGCTTGGAAAGCAAGCAAATGGCTTGGTGATGTCATCAAGATGATGTCATCAACGTGACGTAAGCGGATGATGTCACGAGGGTGATGCAAGCCAAACTTGGTGAGCAAGCAAACTTGCCCACCAAGGCTTCCAAGATGGCCGAATTTTGTAGTGCTTGTAGAGCAAGTTGTTGGCTTGATGATGTCATCAAGGTGATGTCATCAAGATGATGTCATCAAAGTGAGGTAAGCAATGATGTCATCACGATGATGTAAGCGTGTGATGTCATCAAGGTGATGTCATCCAAGTGATGTCATTGGTGAGGTAAGCAAAGCTTGGTGAGCAAGTAAACTTGCCCACCAAGGAACCACTATGGCCGGCCACCTAGAAGGTCCAATGAGCAAATATTTTGCTCTTAGGCCCTTATATGCAATTCTAGAAACTTGGATTTTCACCTATAAATAGGTGGTGTTGGTTCACAATTTTAGAGCAAGTCTTGTAGCTTAGCCAAACTATGGCAAAATTCTCCCTCACATTTCAACCCTAGAGGCCGAGCCATAGAAAGAAAGGAAAGAAAGAAAATGCTGAAAAACAAAGAGAAAAAGCCTTAGAGAGTGGTCGGTTTTCTAGCTAGAACCACAAATAAAAGTTGAGAAAACTTTGGTACCCATTGGAGGCCAAGTGGCCGGCCATGGGGGAGGAAGAAAAGGAATGGAAAAAAAAAATGCAGAAAATGGGTTTCTAGGATAGCAGAATGTTGTAGGAAGAACCACCCAATGACGAACAAGTTTTAGGGCTCATTGGAGGAGCAAAACCGGCTATGAGCAGCCAAGGAGAGGGGGCAGAAAAATGCACCAATCTCCTAGCCTAGCCTTGTGTTCATCAAGGTAAAATCTCTTTGATCCTAAGCTTTCGTTTAAGCTTTAAATTTGGGAAATTAAAATGTATTTCCAAGTTGGATTGTAAGAGCGTAAGCTCACCTATTTATGTTCATGCTCTAGATTAAGTTTGCTTGATTATGCTTGATTAGGTGGTGGTCTCTAGCTTACATTTTTTATGCATGTTTATGGGTTTTTGAGTTTGCCTACTAAGTGTTTGTTGTATGTTCCCATAGAATTAAAAGTGAATGTATGATTATGTGTATGATGGATTGGAACGTTAGAAACGATTGCATGTATGACTTTAGGCTCCCGCTGTGGTCGGTTGAGGTAGTGTGTACGTTTTAGGACGAGAAACAAATTTTAGAACCGAAACTGCCAGTCTCGGGTCAAGACTGGACAGTGTTCTGGAAATGGTATTTTGAGGCCCTTAGAGGCCGAATTTGAAGAAACTCATAACTACAAAGTTGTAGATAATGGTTTTTCCTAGAAGGTAGCGCGGACCGTTTTTCAAAATAAGGCTCCAATGGCCTCCGTTTTTACGAAAATCCGAGGCTAATCTGCCCAGACCTAGTCTACACGTCCAGTAAGTTTCAAATTAAAACTGACAAGAATCCAAGCAGAACTGGGTTTTCTTCAAAACATGAAAGTTGTAGTATTATCCGAGATCTACAACTTTTATGAAGAAAGTTTTATCAAATTATGAACAGATTTTAAAGTACAATTTGATTCCCAAAACGGTGCAGGAAACAGAAATTCCAGCACAGGATTTTCAGAAAAACAGTGCATAAGCAGGAAATTCTTGCACATGCACTGATAACCTAAGTTTAAGAAACTGTTTTCAAAGATTGTTTTCAGAGCTTGACAGTTTTTAACTGTCTTTGCTTAAATGTTAAGATTTGATGAAAATACGGTTTTCATTAAGAAAAACTTGACAAAGGTTTGTCGAGAATAATTAAAATACACCGAGTCCTATGGTAACCAACTATAGGACAAATAGTAACCGGGAAGGTTATCTAATTTTATTGGGCCAATAAGTTAGGTTACTCATAGTAACCACTTGAGATACCCGAGATAGCGGGTTGGGCCTTAATAACATTAGCAACCTAATATTATTCATGTATGGTTGGGCTTAGTACCCAAGGTTACCTGAAGTAACCTAATTAGTTATTGTTTAAGTATGTTGGGCCTTGGGCCCTAGGGTTACGGAAAGTAACCGAGCAAGTTATCATGTGATGTTTTAGGGGGAACATATAATATAACTAAGACTACTCATAAATGTTGGTTAGGACACCAACATTTAACGATTATGATTTATGGTAAGCAAGAATGTGTATGGCTCTTATCTTACGTCCTGTTTGGAAACAGGAGTAGGAACTGTTGTCGTGCCACGTTTGGATGATAAACCAAGAGCATAGGACTAAAGGTAAGTACAACTCCGCCTACAGCATGGGCAAAATGTTTTTAAAATATGTTTTTCATACGTTGATACGCATGATTTATGTTATGATACATATGATACTATGTTATGAAGTTTATGCTATGATGTTATGGTATGAGATTTATGTTATGATGTTATGGTATGAAGTTATGTTATGATGCTATGATGCCATGTTATGAGGTTATGGTTATGCTATGATGCCATGTTATGAGGTTATGTTATAATGATAGGATGCTATGTTATGAGGTTCATGTTACGATGTTTATGTTATGGCTGATGTTAAGTTATGTTATACGTTTAATATAGTGACATCACGTAGCATGATCACTAATATTTAATTACATGGTAAGAATATAATTTAAGACAAGCTAAGGTCATTGTGTCGTACCGACTTGCCATAAAGGCGGGTTTAAACGGTTTAGTCTATGGTTTGGGTTGAATTGGATTGGCTGCCCCAATTACTCCATGTTAAACAGTTTGTTTCATGGTTTGAGTTGGATTGGATTGCCTGCCTCCAACCACTCCATAGCTATGGACCACGATACGTGCACACATGACATGTAAGCTTTAAGTAAACAGAAATCAAGATAATCTTAGAAAAGTTTAATTGATTTACAAGAAAGCATAATTGGTTCATGCATTCTTTTATGAAAGTGTTTTTGCGGATTGAACGTTGTGCTTACTGAGCTTAAGCTCACTACTTACGTTCATGCTGTAGGTTAGCTACCTACTGGCAATCCTTGATGCAAGACTGTGAAGGCTGGCGCTACAGACTGTGAAATGTGGGATGGACACTGCCACGGGATTTGAATTTACGCTATGTAAAATATGTTTTGAAAAATACATTTGAAAGATGTGTTTTATGTTATGTGATAGTATGGACAAGAAACTGTTTTCAAGAAGAAAACTAATTTTAAGAAATTGTTTTCAAGAACGAGTTAAAGAATGGTTTTCAAGGATGACGGCAAGCAAGTTACCTCGTGTCGTACCGACCCACACTAGGTTGGGTTTAGTCCACGGTATGATTATGTTAGCTTTCAATATGAGTATGGAAGCTCGGTACTCAAGTGAGCACATATGATTATGTATGAAGATAAGCTAAGTTTATGTAAGTAAGAGAAGAAAAAAAAATAAAAATTTACTCCGAATTTTTCCGCAAGTTTAAAGCTTTTTTAAAGTAAGTAAGTAAGGTAACGGCCCACGTCTACGTAGGTACGGCCCTACGAGGACGGTTCGGGGCGTTACACCAGAAATGTGAGGAAAATTTCCAGGAGCTCAAAAGGAGGCTGACAAGTGCACCTGCACTGATAATTCCTGATCTAGATGCAGGAAACTTCGTCATCTATAGCGATGCATCAAAAAGCGGATTAGGAGCTGTGCTGATGCAAAACGGGAAGGTAGTGGCTTACGCATCCCGTCAGCTGAAAATTCATGAAAGAAATTGTAACGACCCGCCTAACACAAGCCGTTACCGTACATACATACATACATACTTACATGCATACATACTTATACGTAAAATAGCGGAATAAATTTTTTTTTTTTTATAAGCCGTATAAACATATTTGCACATGCGTAAGTAATTATACTGATTAATTAAAAACGTTGTGCAGGCATAAATAAAGCTTATAAAATAATCATATAACAAAACAAAACGCATGGCGGCATTGGTCCCACATTTCACAGTTCAGCACACCTCGCCCTCCATCTTGCATCACGGGTTGCTACTAGGCTGCTTACCTACAGCATAGACGTAAGACAATGAGCTAACGCTCAGCAAGTACAACTATTAAATACCGCAATAACATAAACACAACACAATCTAACCTAACATAACATTTTATGACCTAACATAACATTACTTGTCATGACTTATCATAACATAACATTCCTTTCATGACTTATCTTAACATATCATTTCTTATCATGACTTATCATAACATAACATTCCTTATCATGACTTATCATAACATAACATGACTTACCATAACATAACATTTCTTATCATGACTTATCATAACATATACATGAATCGTTTATGCTTTGTTATGCTTTCTTAACTTATCTTTACTTATGGGCCCCATAACATGAGTGTTCGTACCGGGCGCGCTCTATGGGCTTATACTTGCCATAGCTCAACCCGACCTGACGCGGGTCGGTACGACACAGGCAATTGCTTGCCATCATAGCTTAATCTTTCTTTTGTTAATTAGTGAACATGCATCGTGATGTTTCACTCAATTAATCTTAACATATCTTAACCCTAATCATGCTCCTATAAATCATAGCATATTTAACATTTCATACATCATGACATTCATTCATAACATAAAATCATAGCACTTATCATTCATATAAAATCATAGCATTCCTAGGATATTCTATAGCACTTAGCATGTAGCATTCATAAATAGCAAACATACTTAGGCAAGTATTCACAACAAGCCTATGCTGTAGGCGGAGTTGTACTTACTTTGTTTGTAAAAGCTGTGTCCAATGTGGAGTCAAATTCCGCTGGGACACTTCCGCGTATAACGTTCTGAGATAAAATGAAAGTAAGGGTTAGAACTCTTGGTAGTATAACCAACATTCTTTCATAACCTTAGTTATAGGCCCTTACTTATTTTTACGTTATCCTAATTGGTTACTTTGGTAACCCTAATCGGTTTGTTTTTAACTTTGGTTTTAAAATCTTATTCTTAGAAAAGAAAACCTTAATTTTTGGTATAAAAATCCTTTTTGTTTAACTTTAAAACTGAAAATCTTAAACTGAGACTTATAAAATTATTGACTATTGGAAACTGCCTTTGGAACAGTTTCACAGTGTCAATTTGCAGTGGAATTATGAAATTACACTTTTTTGTGTTAATTTATAAATCCTGTACAGAGTTTTCCATAATTCCTGTACAGTTTTCCGAAATCCATTTTCATCTTAAAATCAAGACTGATTCTGAAAAACTTGTCTTCATGAAAGTTTTAGACATTGAAAATTTCTACAACTTTCGTGTTTTGGATAAAACCTAGTTCGGACGTTTTCGTGGTCAAAACTCCTATGGAACTAGTCCTGGCCGTGCATGGGTCCTGGGCACTTTAGGCACGGGTTTTGGTAAAAACCGAGGCCATTGGAGCCTCATTTTACAAAATGTCCACGCTGTTCTCTAGGAAAAACTCTACTTAAAAACTTTCATGTTTTGAGTTTCCCCTGATTCGGCCTCTAGAGGCCTCAAAAACTGTTTTCCCCGAAACTGGCCAATTTCTACCCGAGTTGGCAGTTTTCGGTTTAAAATTTCGTTTGCGTCCTAAAACGTCCACCCTACCTCAACCGAACTCAGTGGGAGCCTAAATCAGACATGCATGACGTTTCTAACGTTCAGATTTCAACATGCAAGCCAATTGAACATCATTCATAATCCTACAAAAACCCTAAACATTTAATCAAACATCTAACATGCACAACATGCACATAATTGAACCACCAAACCCTACACCTAAACAAATCAAGCACATGCTCATAATTTACAAGCTAGGGCAGAACTTGAAAGTGGGCTTATACCCTTACAAACCATGGCTTAAATACATTTAAATTTCTCCATATGAAATTTAAATGAAAACTTGATTGGTTAAGGTTTTTACCTTACTCGGTTTGGCTCGGTGAGCTAGGATTTCCACTTTCTTCCTCCTCCTCAAATCACCGGCTGTTTTGGTGATTGGCAAGTGCAAACTTGCTGCCTTTCTTGCCCTAAATCCAGCCACCAAATGGCACGAAATCTGGCTGCTTCCAACTCCAAAACCCGGTTTGGATCCAAGCTTGGTTCCTCCCCCCTAGAACCGGCCTTGCTAGGGAAATGGGCACTAAAATTTTTTCCAACTTTTTGCTTGGTTTCCTACTTGAATCCGACCACCCCTAAGCCCTACACACTCTTGGTTTTGCAAAATTTTCTTGCCTTTCTCTTCCACTCTAGGTTCGGTTTTTGTGGAGCAATTTTGCAAGAGTTTGGCTAACAATGCTCAAATGTGAACAATGCTCCCCCTATTTATAGAGGTTGTGAATTTCTTATAATTGCACAATTTAGTCCTCAAAAAAATCAGAAATTGGACTTTTAGGGGGGCATGTGGCCGGCCATTAAGCTAGGTGGAAGACAACTAATTTCTTCCAATTTCTTAAATCAACTAATGATGTCAAAATTCAAAAAGTTAGTGAGGTAAGCAAGGCTTAAGCTTGTTTGGCTCTTTTTGCTATTAAGCAGTCCATTTTTAAGTTATCACAGGTATTTTCAATACTGGATTCACTTATGCACAGTATTGGTTTACCGAACTGCAGTCCAAAATTCATCCGTGTAAAAATGGACGGTATGAAATTTTTCTTATTTCTTAAAACCCTTTTTGCCCTATACTTCAACTTAATGTGCTTGATTTTCTAGGGTGGTTCTTATATCTTAAACATAACTTTTTATCTGTAAAAACACGGTTTTACCCGGTGTAATTTATACAGATAAACGTTTAAACATACATCATTTTCTTGAACTTTTCGGGTCAACCATCGACTTTCTTGTCAATTAGTGACCTTCTTGTCAAGTTTTGACTTTCATGGTCAATAGTTGACTTTTTGGTCAACCGTGACGTTTTTGGTCAAACTTTGACCATTTTACAAAATTTCATGATTTTGTTCCTTATTACCTAAAAGGTCGTTTTCTTAAATACATAACCATTTTTGAGTCTTATAAAGCCATAAAACTCACAAAACATAATTAAAAACCCTTAACTGGGCTTTTTCCATAAATACCTTTACGGTTCAATGTAAATTTATACATAGAATCGTTCAGACATAAAAATCAGGTATTACAATCTACCCTCCTTAAAGATTTTCGTCCTCGAAAATTAGAACAAGCCGGGGTAGTTCTTTCTCATTTCATTTTCTAATTCCCAAGTGGCTTCTTCTACTTTATGGTTTCGCCATAAAACCTTTACCATGGGAATTGTCTTATTTCTTAGAACCTTCTCTTCTCGATCTAGGATTTGTACCGGCTTCTCTTCATAGGTCAAGTCTGTTTGAACCTCTACCGGTTCTTGACTGAGAACATGCGAAGGATCTGGACATACTTCTTGAGCATTGATACATGGAAGACGTTATGCATAGATGCTAACTCTGGCGGTAGGGCAAGCTTGTATGCTACTTTTCCAACCCTCTCTAGGATTTCAAAAGGTCCAGTATACCTTGGACTAAGCTTCCCTTTCTTTCCAAATCTCATTACTCCCTTCATAGGAGCTATCTTGATAAAAACTGCATCTCCAGTCTGAAATTCCAAAGGCCTTCTTCGCTTGTCAGCATACTTTTCTGACGACTGAAAGCTATGTCGAGCCTTTGCTTAATTTTCTTGATATCTTCAGAAGTCTTTCTGATGAAATCTGTAGTCTGAAGCTGCTTTTGTCCAACTTCTTGCCAGTGAATAGGGGATTGACATTTTCTTCCATATAGTGCTTCGAACGGAGCCATACCAATTGAAGCATGATAGCTGTTGTTGTACGAAAATTCAATCAAAGACAGCTTCTGATCCCAGTTTCCTTGAAAATCCAGAACGCAAGATCTCAGCATATCTTCTAGTGTCTGGATAGTCCGTTCTGACTGGCCGTCGGTTTGGGGATGAAATGCCGTGCTGAACTTCAGTTTCAACCCCATAGCAGTGTGTACACTTGTCCAAAATCGGGAAGTGAAACGTCCGTCTCGATCTGAGATGATCGATTTTGGTACTCCATGTAGTCGAACGACCTGGGATACATAGACGTCGGCCAATTTCTCCACTGAATAAGTGGCTTTGATAGCGATGAAGTGGGCAGATTTGGTTAATCGATCAACAATAACCCAAATCGTGTCATTCCCATTTGAAGTTCTGGGCAGTCCCACGACAAAATCCATGGTAATTTGTTCCCATTTCCATTCGGGAAGCTCTATTTTCTGCAATTCTCCACCAGGATGTCGATGTTCTGCCTTAACCTTTTGACAAGTTAAACACTTTGACACGTACTTCGCTATCTGATTCTTCATGTTTGGCCACCAATAGTTTTCTCGGAGATCTTATACATCTTGGAGGCTCCTGGATGTACTGAATACGGTGTCATGTGAGCCTCTGCCAGAATTTGATCCTTTAAAAACTTGAAATTAGGAACGCAAATTCTCTCTTTGAAGTAGATCATGCCATCTGCAGAGGTTCTAAACTCCTTATTTCTTTCGCCGAAGAGTTGTGCCTTGATCAACAAAGGATCCTTTCCTTGAAGGTTCTTGATGGACTCCATTAAATTTGACTGGAGGGTTAAAGCGGATAACTTTCCCGTTATCATCCTTAGGTTGAAATCGGAGATTTCCTTTTGAAGCGGCTTGGGCAGCAGTACTAAGGACATCAACATGCCCGATGACTTCCTGCTTAAGGCATCTGCTACTCTGTTTGCCTTGCCAGGATGGTAAAGGATCTCGCAGTCGTAGTCCTTTACGAGTTCAAGCCATCTTCGCTGCCTCATGTTGAGCTCCTTCTGGGTAAAGATGTATTTGAGACTTTGATGATCTGTGAAAATCTCACATCTATTCCCATATAGGTAGTGCCTCCAAATCTTCAATGCGAACACCACCGCAGCGAGCTCTAGATCGTGCGTCGGGTAATTCTTCTCGTGATCCTTCAGTTGTCGGGAAGCATACGCGACCACTTTGCCTTGCTGCATTAGGACTGCTCCTAGACCCGTCTTAGAAGCGTCGCTGTAGATTACGAAATTTCCTGCTTCGACATCTGGAATAATCAAAACAGGCGCGCTTGTCAGCTTCTTCTTGAGCTCTTGGAAATTTTCCTCGCATTTGGACGTCCATTCGTACTTCTTCCCTTTGCGTGTAAGGGCCGTAAGAGGGGCTGCTATCTTAGAAAATCCCTCAACGAAGCGGCGATAATAACCGGCTAATCCGAGGAAACTCCTTATTTCCGTTACGCTCTTAGGCCTTGGCCATAAGCTCACTGCTTCCACTTTAGCTGGGTCCACAGAAATCCCTTCTTGTGACACCACGTGGCCTAAGAAATGCACCTTTTCCAACCAAAATTCACATTTAGTGAACTTTGCGTAGAGCTGATGTCGTCGCAACATTTCCATCACCATTCTTAGATGCTGCATATGCTCTTCCTGGGACCTTGAATAGATCAGGATATCGTCGATGAAGACAATAACGAACATGTCCAGATATTCCTTGAACACTCGGTTCATCAGGTCCATGAAAGCAGCTGGAGCATTGGTTAGCCCAAAAGGCATAACCAAAAATTCATAATGTCCGTAGCGTGTCCGAAAAGCCGTCTTGGAGATATCTGAATCTTTGATTCTGAGCTGATGATAGCCAGATCGTAGATCGACTTTCGAAAACACCTTTGCTCCTCTGAGTTGATCGAACAGATCGTCAATCCTTGGAAGAGGATACTTGTTTTTGATGGTGATCTTGTTCAGCTCGCGGTAATCGATGCACATACGTAAAGATCCATCTTTCTTTTTCACGAATAGCACAGGTGCTCCCCACGGAGAGTAACTCTGTCGGATGAATCCTTTATCTAGCAATTCTTGCAGTTGTACTTGGAGTTCCCTAAGTTCAGCAGGTGCCATACGGTAAGGCGCCTTCGATACTGGAGCAACTCCGGGCATTAGCTCAATTTCAAATGAAATTTCGCGTTCCGGTGGAAGCCCTGGTAGCTCTTCCGGGAAGATATCCACATACTCCCTGATAACAGGTACATCTTCCGGTGTTAGCTTCATTTCGTGCTCTTTGTCCACCATGTTAGCTAAATACCCTTGACAGCCATTAGCTAACATCTTCCAAGCTTTCATAGCCGAAACCAATCTGGTTGTTGAGTTCCGAGCTTGTCCGTGGAAACTGAACTCTTCCTCGCCATAAGGGTTGAAAATCACACAACGCTTCCGACAGTCGATCTTAGCGTTGTACTTGCTAAGGAAATCCATACCTAAGATCACATCGAAATCCTGTAGCTTGATTGCGATGAGATCTACATACAGTTCTCTGCCACAGATAATCACGGAGGTATTTCGTATCCAAAAATTGGACCACAAAACTTCTCCGGATGGCAAGGAGGTCTTAAAAGGTTGGCTTAATCTATCCACACCTCTTCCTAACTTCTGGGCGAACTCCAATGATATAAATGAATGTGTGGCACCAGAATCAAACAGGGCAATTGCTTCATAAGTGGTGATAGAGATCTGACCTGTCACCACATGTGAAGTGCTTGCTTCCGCATCACCCCTTGTGTAGGCGTAGATTCGAGCTTGAGGCTCAGGAGCTTCCAATCTACCTTGGACAATGGAAGGTCCTTCTAGTCTGGTCTGGGCCGCATGAAGCTGACTGCTTGTGTTCCTGTTCTGGTATGGAGGGTTCTGGCCTTGCTTGTTCATGTTGCAATTCTTCGCAAAATGTCCCTCCTTCCCACAAAGATAGCACGCGTTGGTCCCCATTCTGCAGACACCCGGATGTTTTCTCCCGCACTTTGTACATACCGGGTAGTCAGAGTTATTACCCTCATTTCCCCTGTTGTTCTTCTTTTGAGGGAAATTTTGTTGCTGGCCCTGTCCCGAGAAATTTCCTTTCCTCTTGTTCCTCCCAAACTGTTTGGAACTTTGAGCAGGGTTATTGTTCTGGCCTTTCTGATTCGTCTCAGCACTCTGACGGGGCTGTGTCTGCTTAACAACGGCCTTTTCTTCCTTCTTGACTTTGAAAAACTGTGCCCTTGCTTCCCTGTCCTGGTTGATCCAATATTCTGCCCTTATCGCTCTGCTCACGCAGTCGGATACCAGGGTAGGTGGGCTGCTTCCGGCACTAACTTGCTTGGCTATGTCTGTCCGGAACATCTTCATCATTCTCCGGACTTTTTCAGTTTCGCTCGGTACCAGCTCCGGGCACAAGCGTGCTAACTGTTCAAACTTCTTAACGGCTTCCATCACCGTCATAGACCCTTGCTTAAAGCTGGTGAATTCGTCCTGTTGAGTGGCAAGGATTTCTCTGTTGTAGTACATACTACGAAACTCAGCCACAAAATCTGCCAACTCATTGCCATGACATTTCGACGCATCTGAACGGTTATCCACCAGTGTCTCGCGTCCTTCTTAAGGGCAAACGAGGCACATAGACCTTTTCCTGTTCGGTGAGCCGCATAAATCCAGGATAACTTGGATATCTATCAACCAGTTGTCTGCGGCTATTGGGTCTGTCGTCCCCTCAAATTCAGGCGCTTTCATCCGCCTAAATCTCTCATACAAAAGTCTTCTCTTGCCGGAGGTGGATCTGCCGGTACCCCAGCAGGTGCTATTGGTACCTCAGCATATTGCGGAAAATTGGGCACTGGAGGTGCCATTGGAGCTGCTTGGTCGCGGGTAAGGGAACCTCATTGACCTGGGGTCTTGATTTAGCTGATCCAGTTGCTCTCTCAGCCGGTTTGTCTCTTGTTGTTGCTCTAGCAACTGCCGTTGTAAATTGGCTACAACGGTCGCTAGATCCGGCGCAGGTGGATTAACTGGTGCAGCCTTGCGCGTACGAACCATCTTAATCTTCCTATTTAAATCATAAGAAAAGATATTATTAACTATCAATATCCTTTCTTTGCATTCATATCTTAACATATTGTAACAATATGCATTATGTCACAATATTGTCATACCATAATATTATATACTTATCATATCATATCATAAACATTCATCACATTCATATCATATCATTCATAATTGAGATTCCATACATCTCACATTTAACTGCCTTTTTATATCTATATAAAAAGTACATCATATTTACTTTACTTATAATTACATTTCTTTACATCATATATACATTGTCAAAAATTAGGATGGAAGTGTCTACCACTTTACCATCATACATAGGTACAAGCCTATTGTCAAAAATAATAAGCTGGTACATATAGTTTCAAAAATAAAAACATACATATTCGGTCTAGTGATCTAAACCTAATCTAACTCCGCTACTGTAACAACCGAAACATCGGAGCCATCATCTTCATCATCGTCTGGGATCTCCTCGGGGTCCTCCGAAATCGTCGCCCTCATCGAGCCATCCTCCGAATCCTGGCTCGTGATTAGGCTCCTCCTCATCATCCTCGTCATCGCTAGATATAACGATGATCGGAGGGTCCTCGGGAGCATCCATATCCTCATCGGCATCATACCCATCATCATCGGCCTCCTGTACCGGGTCGACGGGTATCGGGTCCTCCGGGTCGGCTGGGCCGGGCTCATATACTGGCTCTGGCTCGTATGCTGGCTCGGGCTCATAAACCGGCTCGGGCATATCAGCGTCGTCGTCTGGTATCTCAGGCTCCACTACATGGGCATCGGCCTGTAGATCCTGTGCGATGACCTCCGCAGCTAAAATGTACTCGATCATATGAGCCACTGTCATAATCTGCGTCGGTATGGGCGTGTGCTGACGGATCTGTGCAGGTAGTCCGTTCCGCAGGATCGCTAAAGACTGTAATCCTGGGTTTGGTATGTCCATGGGAATGTGAGGCAACATAGCCTGCTGGAACCTCCGACAGTAATGGTCCATCGGCTCGTGGGGGTACGCTCGCCAGTCATCAGCCATCATGTAGTACCGCTCGTGCTGCATATCCCTATAAATATCGGGATCTCGATAGTGCTCATCTGCCCCATCATCCAGCACTGGTCCGTAGCGGGTAGTCATACAGACACGAAAATGTGCCCACGTACGGTCTGGCAAAGTCCCCTCGCCGATCGTCATCCACCACAGTCGCGCGTCAGCTACCAGGCATCGACTAGCCAGCGAGACGTGCAGATGTGCCTCTATGTGGCAAAGGTGGAAAATCCTCTCCAGATCGTATAGCCAGACTGATAGAGCTACCGTTCGGGGTGTGCCGTCAAATAGCAGGGGCCGTGACTCGTAGAACGCTGAAACCGCGCGTCGGTCCTCTTCTACGGGTGCCGGGTCCATAATCGTAAATCTAATCATACATAATCGCATAATACATATTAACATATGAAAATAAAATTATAACTTACAATGATGGCGGCGATGGCAGGCTGACTGTGAAATTTAGTCGCAGGGAACCGCTCTGATACCAACTCTGTAACGACCCGCCTAGCACAGGCCGTTACCGTACATACATACATACATACGTACTTACATGCATACATACTTATACGTAAATAGCGGAATAATTTTTTTTTTTTATAAGCCGTATAAACATATTTGCACATACGTAAATAATTATACTGATTAATTAAAAACGTTGTGCAGGCATAAATAAAGCTTATAAAATAATCATATAACAAAACAAAACGCATGGCGGCATTGGTCCCACATTTCACAGTTCAGCACACCTCGCCCTCCATCTTGCATCACGGGTTGCTACTAGGCTGCTTACCTACAGCATAGACGTAAGACAATGAGCTAACGCTCAGCAAGTACAACTATTAAATACCGCAATAACATAAACACAACACAATCTAACCTAACATAACATTTCATGACATATCATAACATACATTCCTTATCATGACTTATCATAACATATCATTTCTTATCATGACTTATCATAACATAACATTCTTATCATGACATAACATTCTTATCATGACTTATCATAACATATGCATGAATCGTTTATGCTTTGTTATGCTTTCTTAACTTATCTTTACTTATGGGCCCCATAACATGAGTGTTCGTACCGGGCGCGCTCTATGGGCTTACACTTGCCATAGCTCAACCCGACCTGACGCGGGTCGGTACGACACAGGCAATTGCTTGCCATCATAGCTTAATCTTTCTTTTGTTAATTAGTGAACATGCATCGTGATGTTTCACTCAATTAATCTTAACATATCTTAACCCTAATCATGCTCCTATAAATCATAGCATACTTAACATTTCATACATCATGACATTCATTCATAACATAAAATCATAGCACTTATCATTCATATAAAATCATAGCATTCCTAGGATATTCTATAGCACTTAGCATGTAGCATTCATAAATAGCAAACATACTTAGGCAAGTATTCACAACAAGCCTATGCTGTAGGCGGAGTTGTACTTACCTTGTTTGTAAAAGCTGTGTCCAATGTGGAGTTAAATTCCGCTGGGACACTTCCGCGTATAACGTTCTGAGATAAAATGAAAGTAAGGGTTAGAACTGTTGGTAGTATAACCAACATTCTTTCATAACCTTAGTTATAGGCCCTTACTTATTTTTACGTTATCCTAATTGGTTACTTTGGTAACCCTAATCGGTTTGTTTTTAACTTTGGTTTTAAAATCTTATTCTTAGAAAAGAAAACCTTAATTTTTGGTATAAAAATCCTTTTTGTTTAACTTTAAAACTGAAAATCTTAAACTGAGACTTATAAAATTATTGACTATTGGAAACTGCCTTTGGAACAGTTTCACATGTCAATTTGCAGTGGAATTATGAAATTACACTTTTTTTGTGTTAATTTATAAATCCTGTACAGAGTTTTCCATAATTCCTGTACAGTTTTCCGAAATCCATTTTCATCTTAAAATCAAGACTGATTCTGAAAAACTTGTCTTCACAAAGTTTTAGACATTGAAAAGTTCTACAACTTTCGTGTTTTGGATAAAACCTAGTTCGGACGTTTTCGTGATCAAAAACCCTATGAACTAGTCCTGGCCGTGCACGGGTCCTGGGCACTTTAGGCACGGGTTTTGGTAAAAACCGAGGCCATTGGAGCCTCATTTTACAAAACTGTCCACGTGTTCTCTAGGAAAAACTCTACTTAAAAACTTTCATGTTTTGAGTTTCCCCTGATTCGGCCTCTAGAGGCCTCAAAAACTGTTTTCCCCGAAACTGGCCAATTTCTACCCGAGTTGGCAGTTTTCGGTTTAAAATTTCGTTTGCGTCCTAAAACGTCCACCCTACCTCAACCGAACTCAGCGGGAGCCTAAATCAGACATGCATGACGTTTCTAACGTTCAGATTTCAACATGCAAGCCAAATTGAACATCATTCATAATCCTACAAAACCCTAAACATTTAATCAAACATCTAACATGCACAACATGCACATAATTGAACCACCAAACCCTAAACCTAAACAAATCAAGCACATGCTCATAATTTACAAGCTAGGGCAGAACTTGAAAGTGGGCTTATACCCTTACAAACCATGGCTTAAATACATTTAAATTTCTCCATATGAAATTTAAATGAAAACTTGATTGGTTAAGGTTTTTACCTTACTCGGTTTGGCTCGGTGAGCTAGGATTTCCACTTTCTTCCTCCTCCTCAAATCACCGGCTGTTTTGGTGATTGGCAAGTGCAAACTTGCTGCCTTTCTTGCCCTAAATCCAGCCACCAAATGGCACGAAATCTGGCTGCCTCCAACTCCAAAACCCGGTTTGGATCCAAGCTTGGTTCCTCCCCCCTAGAACCGGCCTTGCTAGGGAAATGGGCACTAAAATTTTTTTCCAACTTTTTGCTTGGTTTCCTACTTGAATCCGACCACCCCTAAGCCCTACACACTCTTGGTTTTGCAAAATTTTCTTGCCTTTCTCTTCCACTATAGGTTCGGTTTTGTGGAGCAATTTTGCAAGAGTTTGGCTAACAATGCTCAAATGTGAACAATGCTCCCCCTATTTAAGAGGTTGTGAATTTCTTATAATTGCACAATTTAGTCCTCAAAAAAATCAGAAATTGGACTTTTAGGGGGGCATGTGGCCGGCCATTAAGCTAGGTGGAAGACAACTAATTTCTTCCAATTTCTTAAATCAACTAATGATGTCAAAATTCAAAAAGTTAGTGAGGTAAGCAAGGCTTAAGCTTGTTTGGCTCTTTTTGCTATTAAGCAGTCCATTTTTAAGTTATCACAGGTATTTTCAATACTGGATTCACTTATGCACAGTATTGGTTTACCGAACTGCAGTCCAAAATTCATCCGTGTAAAAATGGACGGTATGAAATTTTTCTTATTTCTTAAAACCCTTTTTGCCCTATACTTCAACTTAATGTGCTTGATTTTCTAGGGTGGTTCTTATATCTTAAACATAACTTTTTATCTGTAAAAACACGGTTTTACCCGGTGTAATTTATACAGATAAACGTTTAAACATACAATCATTTTCTTGAACTTTTCGGGTCAACCATCGACTTTCTTGTCAATTAGTGACCTTCTTGTCAAGTTTTGACTTTCATGGTCAACAGTTGACTTTTTGGTCAACCGTGACGTTTTTGGTCAAACTTTGACCATTTTACAAAATTTCATGATTTTGTTCCTTATTACCTAAAAGGTCGTTTTCTTAAATACATAACCATTTTTGAGTCTTATAAAGCCATAAAACTCACAAAACATAATTAAAAACCCTTAACTGGGCTTTTTCCATAAATACCTTTACGGTTCAATGTAAATTTATACATAGAATCGTTCAGACATAAAAATCGGGTATTGCAGAAATTATCCCACTCATGATTTGGAGCTCGCAGCGGTAGTTTTCGCTCTCAAGATCTGGAGGCATTATTTGTACGGAAACAAATGTGCAATCTATACTGACCATCAGAGTCTCAAGTACATCTTCACGCAGAAAGAGCTCAACATGAGACAGCGCAGATGGCTAGATCTCGTAAAGGATTATGATTGCGAGATCCTTTACCACCCAGGCAAGGCGAATAAAGTGGCAGACGCCTTAAGTAGTAAATCTGTAGGCATGTTGATGTCTATTGAAGCATTTCCTAAGCCTCTACAAAGGGAGATTTCTGAGTTTAATTTGGAGATAATCACGGGGAAATTATCTTCCCTGACCCTTACGTCCAATTTGTTGGAATCCATTAAGTTACATCAAGAAAAGGATTCCTTTTTGATGAAAACTCAGCTTTTTGGTAGAAAAAGTGATGAGTTTAAGACCTCTGTCGATGGCGTCGTCTACTTCAAGGAGAGGATTTGCGTTCCCAACTTCGAAGTCTTGAAGAATCAGATTTTGTCCGAAATGCATATGACGCCATACTCAGTACATCCAGGAGCTTCAAAGATGTACAAAGACCTCCGTGAAAATTTTGGTGGCCCAATATGAAGAATGAGGTAGCTGAATTCGTGTCGAAATGCCTAACTTGTCAGAAAGTTAAGGCTGAGCATCGACATCCTGGTGGAGAACTGCAGAAGATAGAGCTTCCTGAATGGAAATGGGAGCAGATTACTATGGATTTCATAGTAGGATTACCCAGGACGTCAAGTGGGAATGACATGATTTGGGTTATTGTGGATAGGTTAACCAAATCAGCCCACTTTATTGCCATTAAGGCCACCTTTTCAGTGGAGAAATTAGCTGAGATCTTCGTTTTCCAGATCGTCAGATTCCATGGAGTTCCAAAGTCAATCATTTCAGATCGTGATGGACGATTCACCTCTCGATTTTGGAGCAGTGTTCACAACGCTATGGGGACGAAATTGAAGTTCAGTACGGCATTTCATCCCCAAACTGACGGTCAATCGGAGCGAACTATCCAGACACTAGAAGACATGCTGAGGTCATGTGTACTAGATTTCAAGGGCAATTGGGACCAGAAGCTGACTTTGATCGAATTCTCCTATAACAACAGCTATCATGCTTCGATCGATATGGCTCCATTCGAAGCATTGTATGGAAGGAAATGTCGATCTCCTATTCATTGGCAGGAAGTTGGCCAAAAACAGCTGCAAACCACGGACTTCATCAAAAAGACCTCCGAGGATATCAAGAAGATCAAGCAAAGGCTCGACATAGCTATTAGCAGACAGAACAGCTATGCGATAAACGTAGGAGGCCTTTAGAATTTCAAGTTGGTGATGCTATTTTCATCAAGATTGCCCTATGAAAGGAGTAATGCGGTTTGGAAAAAAAGGGAAGCTTAGTCCAAGATATACGGGACCATTTGAGATCCTTGAGAGGATTGTAAAAGTAGCCTACAAGCTTGCCCTGCCGCCAGAATTAGCCTCAATGCACAATGTTTTTCACGTTTCGATGCTAAAGAGGTATATATCGGACCCTTCCCACGTGCTTAGTCAAGAACCAGTGGGGTTCAGATGGACTTGACTTATGAGGAGAAGCCAGTTCGAATTCTGGATCGGGAAGAGAAGGTCCTACGGAATAAAACCATTCTCATGGTTAAAGTATTGTGGCGAAACCACAAGGTTGAGGAAGCAACCTGGGAATTGGAGGATGACATGAGAAAGAACTACCCCGATTTGTTCTAATTTTCGAGGACGAAAATTTATAAGGGGGTAGATTGTAAGATCTAGAAATTTCAACGTTTATGATTTCTCGTATAGAAATGTAATTTGTACCATAATGGTATTTATGAAAAAGCCCGGCTTAGGGTTTTTATTAAATTTCATAAGTTCTTATGGCTTCGTAAGACTCAAATATGATTGCTTAGTCAAGCCTATGATCTTTTGTGTACAAAAGATAGAAAAATTCTATGATTTATAGAAAGTCAACGTTGACCGAAAAAGTCAAAGTTGACCATGAAGGTCAAAGTTGACCATGAAAGTCAAAGTTGACCCGAGAAGTCAAAGATTGACTAAAAAGGTCAACTATATGACGGAACTTAAGTATGTTAAGCAGTATAGGTCATATACTAAGAAAAACCGTTTTTACGGATAAAATAGTTGGAATTAAATCTAAAACCACCATAGAAAAATCAAACACATTAAATAGGTTTTAAGGGCCAAAGGACTCGAAACAAAAAGAGAAGTTTTCGTACAGTCCATTTTAAGACAGATAAATTTTGGACTGTAATTAAATATATAATACTGTGTATTAAGTAACACAGTATTAGAAATATCTGTTTTAGGAGAAAAATGGACTGATTTTAAGAATTAAGGCAAACAAGCCTTAAATAAGGATGACATCATCTAAGCTCCTAATTATGACATCATTAAGGATTTAATTAAATTTTGGAAAGTATTATTTCCTTGTTCACCAAGGATGGCCGGCCACCTAGGATGCCAAAGTGCAAATAGTTGGTTTTTGGAGGACTATTTTGCAATTAAGCAAAGTTTCAAAACCTCTATAAATAGGTGCTAATTTTATTCAAAAAAATCAGAAAAACCAAGCCAAATTCTGCCCATTTCTCTGCCTAAAACCGAACCCAAGCTGCCAAAGAAAAACAAGAACCAAAAACAAAAATCCAAGAGCCAATCCCTTAGGGAGAGTTCGGATTTCAGCTACGAGGAAAGAAAGGGTGCTGGAAAATTTGGAACCCATTTGTTTGGCATGTTGGCCGGTTGTGGGTGAGCTGAAAAGGAAGAGAAAAAGCTGAAGGAGTTAGGGGGTTAGAGGCCGGAATTGGTGAGGAGCAGCAGCCAAGGGACAGAAAATTTTTGGATGGCCTTAGGGAGTGGCCGGTTGTGTTAGGAGCAAAGGAGGAGCAGAAAATTTGGACCAAACCCTAACCAATCTTAGAATTCACTAAGGTAATCCTCCCATGGCCTTATTCTCCTCAATTTGATTTCAATTTGAAGTTTATTTGTATTGCAAGTCAGCAATTGTAAGAGCATAAGCTCTGATTTTATTTTCGGCCCTAGATTAAGTTATGTGCTTGATTTGTAGATTAAGGGTGGTTTGATGTTTTTAAGCATTGTATGATTTTAATATGCTTGCTTGATGTATGTGGATTGTATGCTAGCTGATTACAAGATTATATGCTCCCTAATAGGTTAAGATATGAGCTAGAATGATTGATTAGATTAAATAGCAGATTTGGTGTAATTAGGCAAGCTGGAATTTTCTGCAAACCTTAATTATTTGGGAAAAGAATAATGGTTTGCATGGCTGAGTTTTAATTTGTGTTTAAAAAGAAATGGATGTTAGAAAGGTGCTGTATGATTGACTTTAGGCTCCCGCTGAGTTCGATTGAGGTAGTGTGCTCGTTTTAGGATCGAAAACGATTAAGAGATAGAAAACTGCCAATTCGGGTTCATTCTGCCCAGTTTTCTGGAAACCCAAATTTGAGGCCCTTAGAGGCCGAATCTTGCAAAACCTAAAACATGAAAGTTGTAGAGTAAGGTTTTTCCTAGAGGGTATCGTGACAGTTTTAAAAAATAAGGCTTCAACGGCCTTCGTTTTTATGGAAACCCGAGCCTGACTGTGCCCAGTTTTTATGCACGGCCAGGTGACTTGAACAGGGTAAATGAATGAGTTACGTTCCGAACTGGGTTTTGAGAAAACATGAAAGTTTTAGGATTTTCTAAGATCTAAAACTTTCATGAAGAAAAGTTTTTCAGATTCGGTCTGGATTTCTAATTAAAAATTGGAGTTTTAAAACTGTGTAGGAAATCGGAAATTCCTGCACAGGATTTTCTAAACAAACAGAAAAACTGTTTCAAAGGCAGTTTTTAGTGTTTAATCGTTTTGTAGTTTAAAACCAATATTTGACCACTAAAACTGTTCCAATAAAGTTTTCAACCCTTAACGATTTATAAAACCTAATCATATGATTTCAAGAATTTTTAAAGAAAAACCTTAAGTTTTTAAAAGTAGTTTTAAAAAAAATTCGGTGAGCAATAACCGGAAAAGATGCCGAGTTATTGGTTTGGGCCCGAAGCCCAAGGGTTATCCAACGTAACCCAATAAGAGATTAAGACTACGGATAGGGCCTTGACTCAGGGTTACTATGGGTTATTTTAATAACCCATCATAATGTTTCAAGATAGTTAGGGGGGGCATATAAAAGAATAAATGGAACGTTGGTACGGATTACCAACAATTTAAAAGTTAGGATTTCAGAATCCTGACACTATGTCCTTTGTCATAGAGGATAATCTGCTATCTCGCCCTGATCAGGAGCGGCTTATCAGTGGACATACATTTTGAGGTAAGTACAACTCCGCCTACAGCATAGGCTTTTGTTGTATACTTACTCAAGTATGATTATGAATGCTATAGTAGATGTTGTGATGTATGATTGATATTAGGATATGTTTATGAGATGTTATGTGAATGTTTTATGAATTGATTATGCTATGATATGTCTATGATGCATGAAGTTACGATATGATTTATATCTTATGAAATTGTGACATCACGAGGCATGTTCACTAATTCTAAATAAGAGTAAGATAGATAAGAAAGTATGGCAAGCAAGTTGCCTGTGTCGTGCGACCCGCTCATAGGCGGGTTGGACTATGGTTTGAGTTGGAAATGGACTGGCCGCCCCAACACTCCATAGTTGCGCGCCCGGTACGTACACTTATGGGGCCCATAAGCAAGATAAGCATGTATGGTAAGATAAGTAATGAATGAAATAACAGCATAATGAAGCATAATTGGCTCATGCATGATTAGATTAAGATTAGATATATGTTATGTTGATATGTATATGTTAATGTTAGATGAATATGTTATGTAGACGAATGTGTTATGTTAGATGAATGTGTTACGTTAAGTTGAATGATTATGTTATGCTTGATTGAATTCTGTTTTGTATTATTAATTATTACGGATAATTATGTTGTACTTGCTGAGCGAAAGCTCACGTGTCTTACGTCTATGCTGTGGGTAAGCAACCTGTCGGCAATTTTGATACAAGATGGCGAGCGGGGCAGGGTGAACTGTGAAGTGATGTGGAATATTTTTACCGCTATGCGTTTTGTTTCTTATGTACATTATTTAATATCCGATCTTAGCATATCGCTTTTCGTATATCGTTTTTCGTTTCGAACGCACCGTTTTTTATATAACGCCTTTCGTTCGTATATATCGTTGTCGTTTGTACGCCCAGTATAAAAAAAAAAAAATTCCGCTGTTTATGCTAAGTATGTATGTATGTTATGTATTGTATGTACGGTAACGGCCTGCGCTAGGCGGGTCGTTACAGCTGCACCCCTCACGACTCTTACCAGAAAAAGAAAGAATTTTGATTGGACCCAGAAATGTGAGGAAAATTTCCAGGAGCTCAAAAGGAAGCTGACAAGTGCACCTGTACTGATAATTCCTGATGTAGATGCAGGAAACTTCGTCATCTACAGCGATGCATCGAAAAGCGGATTAGGAGCTGTGCTGATGCAAACGGGAAAGTAGTGGCTTACGCATCCCGTCAGCTGAAAATTCATGAAAGAAATTATCCCACTCATGATTTGGAGGCTCGCAGCAGTTGTTTTTGCGCTCAAGATCTG
>CM046372.1:1055844-1079035 GCA_025413025.1 Ficus hispida | reverse complement strand
CAGTAATGGTCCATCGGCTCGTGGGGGTACGCTCGCCAGTCATCGCCATCATGTAGTACCGCTCGTGCTGCATATCCCATAAATATCGGGATCTCGATAGTGCTCATCTGCCCCATCATCCAGCACTGGTCCGTAGCGGGTAGTCATACAGACACGAAAATGTGCCCACGTACGGTCTGGCAAAGTCCCCTCGCCGATCGTCATCCACCACAGTCGCGCGTCAGCTACCAGGCATCGACTAGCCAGCGAGACGTGCAGATGTGCCTCTATGTGGCAAAGGTGGAAAATCCTCTCCAGATCGTATAGCCAGACTGATAGAGCTACCGTTCGGGTGTGCCGTCAAATAGCAGGGGCCGTGACTCGTAGAACGCTGAAACCGTGCGTCGGTCCTCTTCTAGGGTGCCGGGTCCATAATCGTAAATCTAATCATACATAATCGCATAATACATATTAACATATGAAAATAAAATTGTAACTTACAATGATGGCGGCGATGGCAGGCTGACTGTGAAATTTAGTCGCAGGGAACCACTCTGATACCAACTCTGTAACGACCCGCCTACACAGGCCGTTACCGTACATACATACATACATACGTACTTACATGCATACATACTTATACGTAAATAGCGGAATAATTTTTTTTTTTTATAAGCCGTATGAACATATTTGCACATGCGTAATAATTATACTGATTAATTAAAACGTTGTGCAGGCATAAATAAAGCTTATAAAATAATCATATAACAAAACAAAACGCATGGCGGCATTGGTCCCACATTTCACAGTTCAGCACACATCGCCCTCCATCTTGATCACGGGTTGCTACTAGGCTGCTTACCTACAGCATAGACGTAAGACAATGAGCTAACGCTCAGCAAGTACAACTATTAAATACCTCAATAACATAAACACAACACATCTAACCTAACATAACATTTCATGACATACATAACATACATTCTTATCATACTTATCATAACATAACATTCTTATCATGACTTATCATAACATAACATTCTTATCATGACATAACATTTCTTATCATGACTTATCATAACATATGCATGAATCGTTTATGCTTTGTTATGCTTTCTTAACTTATCTTTACTTATGGGCCCCATAACATTAGTGTTCGTACCGGGCGCGCTCTATGGCTTACCTTGCCATAGCTCAACCCGACCTGACGCGGGTCGGTACGACACAGGCAATTGCTTGCCATCATAGCTTAATCTTTCTTTTGTTAATTAGTGAACATGCATCGTGATGTTTCACTCAATTAATCTTAACATATCTTAACCCTAATCATGTCCTATAAATCATAGCATACTTACATTTCATACATCATGACATTCATTCATAACATAAAATCATAGCACTTATCATTCATATAAAATCATAGCATTCCTAGGATATTCTATAGCACTTAGCATGTAGCATTCATAAATAGCAAACATACTTAGGCAAGTATTCACAACAAGCCTATGCTGTAGGCGGAGTTGTACTTACCTTGTTTGTAAAAGCTGTGTCCAATGTGGAGTCAAATTCCGCTGGGACACTTCCGCGTATAACGTTCTGAGATAAAATGAAAGTAAGGGTTAGAACTGTTGGTAGTATAACCAACATTCTTTCATAACCTTAGTTATAGCCCTTACTTATTTTTACGTTATCCTAATTGGTTACTTTGGTAACCCTAATCGGTTTGTTTTTAACTTTGGTTTTAAAATCTTATTCTTAGAAAAGAAAACCTTAATTTTTGGTATAAAAATCCTTTTTGTTTAACTTTAAAACTGAAAATCTTAAACTGAGACTTATAAAATTATTGACTATTGGAAACTGCCTTTGGAACAGTTTACATGTCAATTTGCAGTGGAATTATGAATTACACTTTTTTTGTGTTAATTTATAAATCCTGTACAGAGTTTTCCATAATTCCTGCACAGTTTTCTGAAATCTATTTTCATCTTAAAATTAAGACTGATTCTGAAAAACTTGTCTTCACAAAAGTTTTAGACATTGAAAAGTTCTACAACTTTCGTGTTTTGGATAAAACCTAGTTCGGACGTTTAGTGGTCAAAACCCTAATGAACTAGTCCTGGCCGTGCACGGGTCCTGGGCACTTTAGGCACGGGTTTTTGGTAAAAACCGAGGCCATTGGAGCCTCATTTTACAAAAATGTCCACGCTGTTCTCTAGGAAAAACTCTACTTAAAAACTTTCATGTTTTGAGTTTCCCCTGATTCGGCCTCTAGAGGCCTGAAAAACTGTTTTCCCCGAAACTGGCCAATTTCTACCCGAGTTGGCAGTTTTCGGTTTAAAATTTCGTTTGCGTCCTAAAACGTCCACCCTACCTCAACCGAACTCAGCGGGAGCCTAAATCAGACATGCATGACGTTTCTAACGTTTAGATTTCAACATGCAAGCCAAATTGAACATCATTCATAAATCCTACAAAAACCCTAAACATTTAATCAAACATCTAACATGCACAACATGCACATAATTGAACCACCAAACCCTACAACTAAACAAATCAAGCACATGCTCATAATTACAAGCTAGGGCAGAACTTGAAAGTGGGCTTATACCCTTACAAACCATGGCTTAAATACATTTAAATTTCTCCATATGAAATTTAAATGAAAACTTGATTGGTTAAGGTTTTTACCTTACTCGGTTTGGCTCGGTGAGCTAGGATTTCCACTTTCTTCCTCCTCCTCAAATCACCGCTATTTTGGTGATTGGCAAGTGCAAACTTGCTGCCTTTCTTGCCCTAAATCCAGCCACCAAATGGCACGAAATCTGGCTGCTTCCAACTCCAAAACCCGGTTTGGATCCAAGCTTGGTTCCTCCCCCCCTAGAACCGGCCTTGCTAGGGAAATGGGCACTAAAATTTTTTCCAACTTTTTGCTTGGTTTCCTACTTGAATCCGACCACCCCTAAGCCCTACACACTCTTGGTTTTGCAAAATTTCTTGCCTTTCTCTTCCACTATAGGTTCGGTTTTGTGGAGCAATTTTGCAAGAGTTTGGCTAACAATGCTCAAATGTGAACAATGCTCCCCCTATTTATAGAGGTTGTGAATTTCTTATAATTGCACAATTTAGTCCTCAAAAAAATCAGAAATTGGACTTTTAGGGGGCATGTGGCCGGCCATTAAGCTAGGTGGAAGACAACTAATTTCTTCCAATTTCTTAAATCAACTAATGATGTCAAAATTCAAAAAGTTAGTGAGGTAAGCAAGGCTTAAGCTTGTTTGGCTCTTTTTGCTATTAAGCAGTCCATTTTTAACTTATCACAGGTATTTTCAATACTGGATTCACTTATGCACAGTATTGGTTTACCGAACTGCAGTCCAAAATTCATCCGTGTAAAAATGGACGGTATGAAATTTTTCTTATTTCTTAAAACCCTTTTGCCCTATACTTCAACTTAATGTGCTTGATTTTCTAGGGTGGTTCTTATATCTTAAACATAACTTTTTATCTGTAAAAACACGGTTCTACCCGGTGTAATTTATACAGATAAACGTTTAAACATACAATCATTTTCTTGAACTTTTCGGGTCAACCATCGACTTTCTTGTCAATTAGTGACCTTCTTGTCAAGTTTTGACTTTCATGGTCAACAGTTGACTTTTTGGTCAACCGTGACGTTTTTGGTCAAACTTTGACCATTTTACAAAATTTCATGATTTTGTTCCTTATTACCTAAAAGGTCGTTTTCTTAATACATAACCATTTTTGAGTCTTATAAAGCCATAAAACTCACAAAACATAATTAAAAACCCTTAACTGGGCTTTTTCCATAAATACCTTTACGGTTCAATGTAAATTTATACATAGAATCGTTCAGACATAAAAATCGGGTATTGCAGAAATTATCCCACTCATGATTGGAGCTCGCAGCGGTAGTTTTCGCTCTCAAGATCTGGAGCATTATTTGTACGGAAACAATGTGCAATCTATACTGACCATCAGAGTCTCAAGTACATCTTCACGCAGAAAGAGCTCAACATGAGACAGCGCAGATGGCTAGATCTCGTAAAGGATTATGATTGCGAGATCCTTTACCACCCAGGCAAGGCGAATAAAGTGGCAGACGCCTTAAGTAGTAAATCTGTAGGCATGTTGATGTCTATTGAAGCATTTCCTAAGCCTCTACAAAGGGAGATTTCTGAGTTTAATTTGGAGATAATCACGGGGAAATTATCTTCCCTGACCCTTACGTCCAATTTGTTGGAATCCATTAAGTTACATCAAGAAAAGGATTCCTTTTTGATGAAAACTCAGCTTTTTGGTAGAAAAAGTGATGAGTTTAAGACCTCTGTCGATGGCGTCGTCTACTTCAAGGAGAGGATTTGCGTTCCCAACTTCGAAGTCTTGAAGAATCAGATTTTGTCCGAAATGCATATGACGCCATACTCAGTACATCCAGGAGCTTCAAAGATGTACAAAGACCTCCGTGAAAATTTTTGGTGGCCCAATATGAAGAATGAGGTAGCTGAATTCGTGTCGAAATGCCTAACTTGTCAGAAAGTTAAGGCTGAGCATCGACATCCTGGTGGAGAACTGCAGAAGATAGAGCTTCCTGAATGGAAATGGGAGCAGATTACTATGGATTTCATAGTAGGATTACCCAGGACGTCAAGTGGGAATGACATGATTTGGGTTATTGTGGATAGGTTAACCAAATCAGCCCACTTTATTGCCATTAAGGCCACCTTTTCAGTGGAGAAATTAGCTGAGATCTTCGTTTTCCAGATCGTCAGATTCCATGGAGTTCCAAAGTCAATCATTTTAGATCGTGATGGACGATTCACCTCTCGATTTTGGAGCAGTGTTCACAACGCTATGGGACGAAATTGAAGTTCAGTACGGCATTTCATCCCCAAACTGACGGTCAATCGGAGCGAACTATCCAGACACTAGAAGACATGCTGAGGTCATGTGTACTAGATTTCAAGGGCAATTGGGACCAGAAGCTGACTTTGATCGAATTCTCCTATAACAACAGCTATCATGCTTCGATCGATATGGCTCCATTCGAAGCATTGTATGGAAGGAAATGTCGATCTCCTATTCATTGGCAGGAAGTTGGCCAAAAACAGCTGCAAACCACGGACTTCATCAAAAAGACCTCCGAGGATATCAAGAAGATCAAGCAAAGGCTCGACATAGCTATTAGCAGACAGAACAGCTATGCCGATAAACGTAGGAGCCTTTAGAATTTCAAGTTGGTGATGCTATTTCATCAAGATTGCCCTATGAAAGGAGTAATGCGGTTTGGAAAAAAAGGGAAGCTTAGTCCAAGATATACGGGACCATTTGAGATCCTTGAGAGGATTGTAAAAGTAGCCTACAAGCTTGCCCTGCCGCCAGAATTAGCCTCAATGCACAATGTTTTTCACGTTTCGATGCTAAAGAGGTATATATCGGACCCTTCCCACGTGCTTAGTCAAGAACCAGTGGGGGTTCAGATGGACTTGACTTATGAGGAGAAGCCAGTTCGAATTCTGGATCGGGAAGAGAAGGTCCTACGGAATAAAACCATTCTCATGGTTAAAGTATTGTGGCGAAACCACAAGGTTGAGGAAGCAACCTGGGAATTGGAGGATGACATGAGAAAGAACTACCCCGATTTGTTCTAATTTTCGAGGACGAAAATTTATAAGGGGGTAGATTGTAAGATCTAGAAATTTCAACGTTTATGATTTCTCGTATAGAAATGTAATTTGTACCATAATGGTATTTATGAAAAAGCCCGGCTTAGGGTTTTTATTAAATTTCATAAGTTCTTATGGCTTCGTAAGACTCAAATATGATTGCTTAGTCAAGCCTATGATCTTTTGTGTACAAAAGATAGAAAAATTCTATGATTTATAGAAAGTCAACGTTGACCGAAAAAGTCAAAGTTGACCATGAAGGTCAAAGTTGACCATGAAAGTCAAAGTTGACCCGAGAAGTCAAAGATTGACTAAAAAGGTCAACTATATGACGGAACTTAAGTATGTTAAGCAGTATAGGTCATATACTAAGAAAAACCGTTTTTACGGATAAAATAGTTGGAATTAAATCTAAAACCACCATAGAAAAATCAAACACATTAAATAGGTTTTAAGGGCCAAAGGACTCGAAACAAAAAGAGAAGTTTTCGTACAGTCCATTTTAAGACAGATAAATTTTGGACTGTAATTAAATATATAATACTGTGTATTAAGTAACACAGTATTAGAAATATCTGTTTTAGGAGAAAAATGGACTGATTTTAAGAATTAAGGCAAACAAGCCTTAAATAAGGATGACATCATCTAAGCTCCTAATTATGACATCATTAAGGATTTAATTAAATTTTGGAAAGTATTATTTCCTTGTTCACCAAGGATGGCCGGCCACCTAGGATGCCAAAAGTGCAAATAGTTGGTTTTTGGAGGACTATTTTGCAATTAAGCAAAGTTTCAAAACCTCTATAAATAGGTGCTAATTTTATTCAAAAAAATCAGAAAAACCAAGCCAAATTCTGCCCATTTCTCTGCCTAAAACCGAACCCAAGCTGCCAAAGAAAAACAAGAACCAAAAACAAAAATCCAAGAGCCAATCCCTTAGGGAGAGTTCGGATTTCAGCTACGAGGAAAGAAAGGGTGCTGGAAAATTTGGAACCCATTTGTTTGGCATGTTGGCCGGTTGTGGGTGAGCTGAAAAGGAAGAGAAAAAGCTGAAGGAGTTAGGGGGTTAGAGGCCGGAATTGGTGAGGAGCAGCAGCCAAGGGACAGAAAATTTTTGGATGGCCTTAGGGAGTGGCCGGTTGTGTTAGGAGCAAAGGAGGAGCAGAAAATTTGGACCAAACCCTAACCAATCTTAGAATTCACTAAGGTAATCCTCCCATGGCCTTATTCTCCTCAATTTGATTTCAATTTGAAGTTTATTTGTATTGCAAGTCAGCAATTGTAAGAGCATAAGCTCTGATTTTATTTTCGGCCCTAGATTAAGTTATGTGCTTGATTTGTAGATTAAGGGTGGTTTGATGTTTTTAAGCATTGTATGATTTTAATATGCTTGCTTGATGTATGTGGATTGTATGCTAGCTGATTACAAGATTATATGCTCCCTAATAGGTTAAGATATGAGCTAGAATGATTGATTAGATTAAATAGCAGATTTGGTGTAATTAGGCAAGCTGGAATTTTCTGCAAACCTTAATTATTTGGGAAAAGAATAATGGTTTGCATGGCTGAGTTTTAATTTGTGTTTAAAAAGAAATGGATGTTAGAAAGGTGCTGTATGATTGACTTTAGGCTCCCGCTGAGTTCGATTGAGGTAGTGTGCTCGTTTTAGGATCGAAAACGATTAAGAGATAGAAAACTGCCAATTCGGGTTCATTCTGCCCAGTTTTCTGGAAACCCAAATTTGAGGCCCTTAGAGGCCGAATCTTGCAAAACCTAAAACATGAAAGTTGTAGAGTAAGGTTTTTCCTAGAGGGTATCGTGGACAGTTTTAAAAAATAAGGCTTCAACGGCCTTCGTTTTTATGGAAACCCGAGCCTGACTGTGCCCAGTTTTTATGCACGGCCAGGTGACTTGAACAGGGTAAATGAATGAGTTACGTTCCGAACTGGGTTTTGAGAAAAACATGAAAGTTTTAGGATTTTCTAAGATCTAAAACTTTCATGAAGAAAAGTTTTTCAGATTCGGTCTGGATTTCTAATTAAAAATTGGAGTTTTAAAACTGTGTAGGAAATCGGAAATTCCTGCACAGGATTTTCTAAAACAAAACAGAAAAAACTGTTTCAAAGGCAGTTTTTAGTGTTTAATCGTTTTGTAGTTTAAAACCAATATTTGACCACTAAAACTGTTCCAATAACAGTTTTCAACCCTTAACGATTTATAAAACCTAATCATATGATTTCAAGAATTTTTTAAAGAAAAACCTTAAGTTTTTAAAAGTAGTTTTAAAAACAAAATTCGGTGAGCAATAACCGGAAAAAGATGCCGAGTTATTGGTTTGGGCCCGAAGCCCAAGGGTTATCCAACGTAACCCAATAAGAGATTAAGACTACGGATCAGGGCCCTTGACTCAAGGGTTACCTATGTGGTTATTTTTAATAACCCATCGATAATGTTTCAAGACAGTTAGGCGGGGGGCATATAACAAAGAATAAATGGAACGTTGGTACGGATTACCAACAATTTAAAAGTTAGGATTTTCAGAATCCTGACACTATGTCCTTTGTCATAGTAGGATGTAATCTGCTATCTCGCCCCGATCAGGAGCGGCTTATCAGTGGACATACATTTTGAGGTAAGTACAACTCCGCCTACAGCATAGGCTTTTGTTGTATACTTACTCAAGTATGATTAATGAATGCTATAGTAGATGTTGTGATGTATGATTGATATTAGGATATGTTTATTAGATGTTATGTGAACGTTTTATGAATTGATTATGCTATGATATGTCTATGATGCATGAAGTTACGATATGATTTATATCTTATGAAATTGTGACATCACGAGGCATGTTCACTAATTCTAAATAAGAGTAAGATAAGATAAGAAAGTATGGCAAGCAAGTTACCTGTGTCGTGTCGACCCGCTCATAGGTCGGGTTGGACTATGGTTTGAGTTGGAAATGGACTGGCCGCCCCAACCACTCCATAGTTGCGCGCCCGGTACGTACACTTATGGGGTCCATAAGCAAGATAAGCATGTATGGTAAGATAAGTTATGAATGAAATAAGCAAGCATAATTGGCTCATGCATGATTAAGATTGAATATGTTATGTTAGATAAGTATGTTATGTTAGATGAATATGTTATGTTAGACGAATGTGTTATGTTAGATGAATGTGTTACGTTAAGTTGAAATGATTATGTTATGCTTGATTGAATTCTGTTTTGTATTATTAATTATTGCGGATAATTATGTTGTACTTGCTGAGCGAAATCTCACGTGTCTTACGTCTATGCTGTGGGTAAGCAACCTGTCGGCAATTTTTGATACAAGATGGCGAGCGGGGCAGGGTGAACTGTGAAGTGATGTGGAATATTTTTACCGCTATGCGTTTTGTTTCTTATGTACATTATTTAATATCCGATCTTAGCATATCGCTTTCGTATATCGTTTTTCGTTTCGAACGCACCGTTTTTATATAACGCCTTTCGTTCGTATATATCGTTTGTCGTTTGTACGCCCAGTATAAAAAAAAAAAAATTCCGCTGTTTATGCTAAGTATGTATGTATGTTATGTATGTATGTACGGTAACGGCCTGCGCTAGGCGGGTCGTTACAGCTGCACCCCTCACGACTCTTACCAGAAAAAGAAAGAATTTTGATTGGACCCAGAAATGTGAGGAAAATTTCCAGGAGCTCAAAAGGAAGCTGACAAGTGCACCTGTACTGATAATTCCTGATGTAGATGCAGGAAACTTCGTCATCTACAGCGATGCATCGAAAAGCGGATTAGGAGCTGTGCTGATGCAAAACGGGAAAGTAGTGGCTTACGCATCCCGTCAGCTGAAAATTCATGAAAGAAATTATCCCACTCATGATTTGGAGCTCGCAGCAGTTGTTTTTGCGCTCAAGATCTGGAGGCACTATTTGTACGGAAACAAATGTGCAATCTATACTGACCATCAGAGTCTCAAGTACATCTTCACGCAGAAAGAGCTCAACATGAGACAGCGCAGATGGCTAGAGCTCGTAAAGGATTATGATTGCGAGATCCTTTACCACCCAGGCAAGGCGAATAAAGTATCAGACGCCTTAAGTAGGAAATCTGTAGGCATGTTGATGTCTATTGAAGCATTTCCTAAGCCTCTACAAAGGGAAATTTCTGAGTTCAACTTGGAGATAATCATGGGGAAATTATCTTCCCTGATCCTTAAGTCCAATTTGTTGGAATCCGTTAAGTTACATCAAGAAAAGGATTCCTTTTTGATGAAAACTCAACTTTTTGGTAGAAAAAGCGATGAGTTTAAGACCTCTGCCGATGGCGTCGTCTACTTCAAGGAGAGGATTTGCGTTCCCAACTTCGAGGTCTTGAAATCCGAAGCACATATGACGCCATACTCAGTACATCCAGGAGCTTCCAAGATGTACAAAGACCTCCGTGAGAATTATTGTTGGCCCAGTATGAAGAATGAGATAGCTGAATTCGTGTCGAAATGCCTAACTTGTCAGAAAGTTAAGGCTGAGCATCGACATCCTGGTGGAAAACTGCAGAAGATAGAGCTTCCTGAATGGAAATGGGAGCAAATTACTATGGATTTCATAGTAGGATTACCCAGGACGACAAGTGGGAATGACATGATTTGGGTTATCGTGGATAGGTTAATCAAATCAGCCCACTTTATTGCCATTAAGGCCACCTTTTCAGTGGAGAAGTTAGCTGAGATCTTCGTTTTCCAGATCGTCAGATTCCATGGAGTTCCAAAATTGATCATTTCAGATCGTGATGGACGTTTCACCTCTCAATTTTGGAGCAGTGTTCACAATGCTATGGGAACAAATGTAATGACCCGCCTAGCACAGGCCGTTACCATACATACATACATACATATATGCGTACTTATTTATTTGGCGTAACGTAAGCAGCGGAATTTTTTTTTTATGCGAATACTTGAAATACATAAACATATATAAGGATGTTTGCATACGAAATAATTTACATAAAACAAATCAAAACGCGAAGCGGTTATAATCCCCACATTTCACTGTTTGCCCTGCCCCGCTTGCCACCTTGCACCATCAGTTGCTTGTAGGTTGCTTACCTACAGCATAGACGTAAGTCACGTGAGCTTTCGCTCAGCAAGTACAACATATACATATCCGCGACAATAAACATAATCATAGATTATTATCACCTCACAAATCATGGCATTTCATACATAACATACTCAACTCATCGTATCATAACATAGCTTATAATAACATACATAACATCGCATAATATATGCATGAACCATTTATGCTCTTATTATGCCATCGTATTCATTCTTAACTTATCTTACTTATGGGCCTCTTATCATGAGTGTTCGTACCGGGCGCACAACTATGATTTGGTTAGGGCGGCCAGTCCATTTCCAACTCAAACCACAGTCCAACCCGACCTAACACGGGTCGGTACGACACAGGCAAGCTTGCTTGCCATCATACTTACTTTTCATGAACTCATACTTGTTCTTATTAGTGAACATGCTTCGTGATGTCACTATTCATAATTATGCTCATATCTTAACATCATGCCATAATCTCATACTCATGAACTTATCATAGTCATATCGTAAACATAACATCATTCCATCATAAACATCAAACATACTTGGCAAGTATACAACAAAAGCCTATGCTGTAGGCGGAGTTGTACTTACCTTGAGTACTATGTCCCGAGACTTGTTGATCCACTTCAGGATACCTCAGCAGGCTATTTCCTGCTATATCAGAGGACATAGAGTAAGAATTATGTTCTTACAGAATGTTGGTAATCAAACCAACATTCATACCTATTTGTGGTTATATGTCCCCCCTTTCTCTAATACAATGCCGGATACTTTTTCAGTATCACAGATAACCCTATGGTTTAGAACATACTTAGGTTGGTCACATAAAGTAGCCTTGGCTAAACAGCCTTTCATAACTGTGCTAGGTTATTAAACCTAACCTTGGGCCTAAGCTTCCTTGAAAATTCATTCCATCGGGTTACTCTTGAGTAACCCTGGTTTTTAGGCCCAACTTAGTCATTTTCACTATTATATTGGGTTACGCTGGATAACCCTTGGGCTTAGGGCCCAAACCAGTAACTCGGAATCTTTCCTGGTTATGGTTCACTCAACTCGATTAGAATTCTTTCTTTACTTCGGAAAAACTTAGGGTTTTAAGATCATTTTATTAAAAACTTAGAATCTGATGAGCGGGTCTTTGTAAAAATCATTAAAAATAGAAACTGCCTTTGGAACAGTTTCTCACTGAGAATTAGTCAGTGGATGTGCAGAAATGTCCTTTTCCTGCACTGTTTTAGAAGTCCCTGTGCAGGAATTTCTTGTTCACTGCACAGTTTTGAAATCTAATTTTCTATTTAAAAATCAAAGCCCAATTTGAAAAAATTTTCTTCATGAAAGTTTTAAAGCATTCAAAATTCTAAAACTTTCGTTTTGAACTCGAGACCCAAATCGGTCTTTAACCCACTCCTTTAACCTGTTAAACTCACCTGGCCATGTATAGGGTCTGGGCATGGTCAGGCTCGGTTTTTCACAAAAACGAAGGCCGTTGGAGCCTTATTTTTGAAAACTTTCCACGTTGTCCCATAGGAAAAACCCTTATCTACAACTTTTGTGTTTTACGTTTTTCCAAAATCAGCCTCTAAGGGCCTCAAAACTGACTTTCCAGAAAACTGGTCAGTCTGAACCTGAATTGGCAGTTTTCGTTCCTTTCTTGGTTTATCGTCCTAATTCGTGCACACTACCTCAACCGAACTCAGCGGGAGCCTAGAATCAACATACAACGCTTTTCTAACGTCCTATTTTAACTCACATGAAACTCAAACCCGTCCATGCAAGTTAAACAATAGACTACATTATTAGGGTTAGGGTTGGCTTGTTCTAGTTTCTATCAACCATAGCATACACCATTCAATCTAGCACCCTAGCATGCCATTAACATTCTGTTGGGCAGATTTGGGGAAACATATAACCTACTAAATATCCTAGCATGCAATCATAATAATCAGCACATAAAAACTCATAATTAACGTCAATCAAACATAGCTTAAAATACTAAATCAAACCACCCTTAACTAATCTAATCAAGCACACACTAAAAATCTGACCTAGGGCAGAAATTAGATTGAGCTTATGCTCATTACAAATCAGCTTGTAATACATTTAAATCTCTAATTTAGAACTTAAATTGAGAGATTTAAGGGCCAAAAGAATTTTTACCTTACTTATTCCAAATGTGGGTTTGCTTGGCTCAAAATTTCTCTCTTCCTTTCTCCTTGGTGCAGCCGGCCTTAGCTCCTCCCAATGAGCCCGAAATTTTCCAGCCACCTAGGGACTGCTCCAACCAAGATTCCGGCCACTTCACACAAAAATCAGCCACCTCCCTACTTGTTTTCCCCTTCAATTTTTTCTTCCCCCTTGCAGCTGCCACACAACCGGCCAGCAATGGCCAAATGGTTTCCAATTTTTTTCTAACTTCTTGGCTTGCTTCCTAGTGAATGCCTAATACTCCTAAGACCAATTCCTTGATTTTCCAAGCTTTTTCTTTCTCTTTGGCAGCTCACTCAAGTTTGGATTTTTGGGCAGAAAATTGACCAAAGTTTGCCTAAGTTTTCTAATTTTTGTGAATAGGATGCACCCCTATTTATAGACAATTTTGAACTTTCCAAAATTACAAAATAGTCCTTCAAAGTTCACCATTTTGCACTTTAGGGGGGTGAGGTGGCCGGCCAAGGGTTCTAGAACCATCCATAATTCTTTCCAAATTTGCATTAAATCCTTAAAATGATGTCATAAATCAAAAGTTAAGTGACATCATCCTTAAAGGCTTTGTTTGGCTTTTTTCTTAGTAAACAGTCCATTTTAATGCCAAACAGGTATTTTTAATACTGTGCTCTCTTATACACAGTACAAGCTTCTACACTACAGTCCAAAATTTATCTGTCTAATAATGGACTATACGAAAATTCTCTTTTCGTTTCGAGCCTTTTGGCCTTTAATCTCCTGCTTAATGTGCTTGATTTTTCTATGGTGGTTTTGAATCTAACTTAAACCATTTTATCTGAAAAAAAATTGGTTTTCGGCAGTATACTTCTTATATTGTTTACCATTTTTTGATATCGTCAAAGAATTGATCTTTCTAGTCAATCTTTGACTTTCTTGGGTCAATGTTGCCTATCCTGTCAACATGGACTCTTTTGGTCAACTTTGACGGTTTTTGGTCAAACTTTGACTTTTCTGGTCAAACTTTGACTTTCGTAAAATCATAGCGTTTTTATATCTTTTTCCTCAAAAGGTCGTATGCTTAACTAAGCAATCATTTTTTAGTCTTATAAAAGCATAAGAATTCACAATTCTGAATAAAAACCCTAAACCGGGCTTTTCATAAATACCTTCATGGTACAGTTCAAATTTCTATACAAGAAATTGTAACATAGAAAAATTCTAGTTATTACAACAAAATTGAAGTTCAGTACGGCATTTCACCCCCAAACTACATCTGCCACCGAAGGGTGATCATAAGCATAAAATATGCCCAAAATTGTTATCCATTCAGAAATCCAAATCAGTGTGCGCTCTAGGTAAGATACCTATCCGAAGGGAATTCCCGGGTCAAAATCGAGTAGTAGGCACTACCATACGTAATTATTGGACCAATGATGGAGGCCATAGGTCTTAGTATATAAAACCTTCTCCCACTCAATCTTTTAAATTAGGGTTTTTGTTTTTCATGCATAAACAATATTTATTGAGTGGCACTCCCTGGTCTATATGGCATGTTATCAATACATCACGAAATAGTATAACATATTCATCTAGCAACACATCATCCATGGATTGCAAAATATGCAAATAGCCGTGGATCATGATTCCATCCTAGAGAAAAGAAAATTGCAAAACTTACAAAAATTAACTGAAACATATATCGGCCTTCATTTGTAGATCCATGCCTTGTATCCTTCTTCAATGTGTCTTCCTTTTCCAATGTCACATCTTTTTAAATTTAAATTTAAAATTCAAATTTCAAAAAATATTATATATGATTTTTAATTTTAATCAAAATTACAAAATATCAAAATTTAAATAAAAAATCTCGTTTATTAAATTTAAAAATTCAAAAAAATTTCAAATTTGAAATTTGAAATTTAAATCTCAAAATTTTAAAATTCATAATAATATCCATTAAATTTAAATTTAAATTTTCAATTTTGATTTTCAAATTATCAAGATCACATATCATTGGAAAATTAAATTTTCATAAAGATTCTGTGATTTTTTTTATTTTATTAAAAAAAATGTTTTTTTAATTAAAAATAATAAAAATAATAAATCACATCCTTTGAAAATTTCATACCTTCGTTCATCTTCAATCTCCTCGAATTCATTATATCCCGAATTTTATAAAAAAATTCCTATGCCGTTTCCGGCTTAAAAAAATTATAGGAATTGAAAGAATGACCTTGCGGTAATAATAGACCGCATCTATCACACTTGAAAAAGTTAGATACAAATTCTAACCTTTATGGAATCATAACCGGCAAAATTGAACGCATCATATATTATATAAAAATAGTATAAAGCATTCAACCATACATCCATTCATAATATATTTCACATATCCAAAATAAAACCTAGAGTGCCAACTCTCTAAAATATTTCATTAATGCATAGAGAGAATTTTATTTTATCAAATAATTTATGTTATATGCATAATCATGAGTAGGCTCTGATACCAATTGTTGGAAAAAACGGATCCGATATCGGAGTTACGGTGCAGCGGAAGTTTTAAAATTTTTTATACCGTTTCGAAAAGAATCTCATGATGCATATAACAATAAATTAAATTCATGATCAAGCGTACCTTATTTCTCGGATTCTGGAATCACTATAGCGTTTTACCAACGTATTTTCTCTACTATTCTCGAGTTCCATATCTCAGAGTGTGTGTGGGCACATGTTCTATGAATCCAAGCGACCGGTAATGCTTTCCGAAGTCTAGATCCCTCCTTCTCAATTCCGATGTTCCTCGTTAAGAATATGATATAACTTCTTTCTTCAAAACTACAAAACAGGAACCGGTTAACCTCCTATGAAAATTATCACTCGGTTTAACCTTCCTCACAGTTTTGATTCAATGGAATTTTCTCTCTTTTTCTTTCTCACAAGATAGCCGAATTTAATGAAGTGGAAGAAACGCAAATTATTTTTTTTTCTCCCAAAAACGTTTTTCTCCTTGAAAAATACTAAAAATTGGTTTCTCAATAATTCCTAGCTTTTATATAGAAGTCTAATCCTTTTCAAAATTTAATTCCTTCTTAAAAAATAATTAATAATTATTTTTCTGGATAAATTTTGAACCAAAAGATCATACAACTTTAGGGCTAGATTCATTGAACCTAGAAACGTTTTTCCAAGAGGAAATCTCCTAAAACATTCGGTCACTTTGAGTTTCAAGCTTGGTTGATAGTTCAAATTTTAAATCAAGAATTTAGACTAGTGAAGAGATCCTAGTCCTATCTAGATTCAAATTTCTTTTAAACCTTTTTGAATTTAAATAAGATTCACTCATTTGAATAAATATTTTCCACAAATGTCAACCATATTAATTAAATTAAATCAATGGAATATTTCAAATTTCTTTCCTCACAAAAACCATGCACCTCTTTTAATTAGGAGAGAAAAATTCATGAAATAATCTCCATTATTTAAATCAATTAATAATTTAATGTTAGGAATATATTTGAATAATTTTGAAACAAAATTTTCTTCCCTCCACCTATCTAAAAACCGTGCACCACATTTAGATTTGGAGAGAAAAACTTTGTTTTCCAAAATTATATAATTCAAATACAATCTTATTTCTAAAATTCAAATTAATCAATCACATGTTGACAAATCATAATATTTGTCTACACCAATCCTACATGTCCAATCCTCTTCCGGATTGCATGTTAGAGAGTACCATGTCTTAATAGACATTACAAAATTCCATTTAAATTTACCGATCTCATTAGGAACAAATCCCGAGACGCTATATGGAACTATATGATCTAGTAAAGGGACCCTATGGAAATATTTAAAGAGGCTCCTATAATTGTGAAAAATTAATCCCAGATTAATTATTTATCAATTATCAACTTCAAAACTATTCCACTAAAAGTTGAAGCTGAACTCCTGTTTACATACTGTATTACGGAAGCTCTCTCACGCAGTGCTTTTTCCATGATTTATTCATTGCTTGCTTAATCCCCATATGTTATCATGATTGAATTAAGGACTTTTTCCGTTTTACCTTTTCAATGATTTTAACTTAAAGTTCCATTATTCTCCATTGAAAGAACCACCAATTGTAAAACCATACAATTGGTAAACCATCAGAGAACACAAAGTAAACCGATGGCCAAGATCTTGTTATACTATCTTTCAATCCCCGAATAATGCCTTTAAGTAGATAACATGTACTATCGTTAAGATAGCTATGGATTCCATATCTATGAATCTTGATTTCTCTATCCATAAGTCATGCACCCAAAACACAAGTATATTGACCATAAATTAAGAGTGTCTCACCTGTAGTGCATTGAAGTACATAAGTCATGGATATGAACTCAAGTAATCATTTCAGGATTAAGGTTAATACAGGATGATAATCAAAGCATCATTGATTCTTATAAACAGAATTATTAAACCGAATCAATTAACACTTTAGGTCCAGTCCAATGTCATACCTCAATACTGGTATACATTAAAGTTTCCATTCCGAACCTATCCGATGGTCAAGACAAACCATCCCTCCAAGGAAGTAGACAACCTTTACAATCTTACCATAAATAAGATCTCCAAATCTTATTCCATCGATTGCGGATTATTTATTTTGACTGTTATCAAATTACCATGTCTTCTATGTATACCCCGTATACATATGGTAATCTGATATATTACCAACAGTCAAGGAGTATTTTATGTTTGCTCAAACATGCAATCAACAAATGAAAGTAAATAGGACATAACTTATTAAACATGAATAACCTCCTCTTATTAATATCAAAATGTCATATTTACAGAAAATCCCTAACATTGATTTTCTATCCTTAGGGCACGTTTAGATCCCAACAAAAACATCTTCATCATTCATCTCACTTTTTCTGTTTCGATCGGTATGAGTTCGGGACATAGGCGGCCTAGCTGTTTAAATTTCTTAACAGCTTCCATAGCCGACATTGATCCTTGCTTCAAACCACTGAATTCGTCCTGCTGAGCAGCAAGGATTTCCCGGTTATAGTACACTGCCTTGAACTCAATTATGAAATCCTGCCAACTCATGGCCACAATATTTCTACGCATTTGCACTGTTATCCACCAATGCCTAGCATCTTTTTTCAGTGCAAATGAAGCACAGAGAACTCTCTCCTACTCTGTGAGTCCCATGAAATCCAAAATAACTTGGATATCCATAAGCCAGTTATCAGCTTCTATTGGGTCCGTAAGACCCTCAAACTCAGGCAATTTTATCCGCCTGAAATGCTCGTACAATAAATCTTCCCGAACTACGAGTGGGTTCGCTTGCATCCCAACAGGTGCTAACGGAACTCCGAAATTCCGCGGAACCTCTTGACGAACCTTCGGTACCTGGGGTACTACCGGGGGTATAGGGTTATCCTGTCGTGGAATTTCATTCACGTTAGGCATCGGGTGCAATCGGGCTAGCTGTTCACGTAGCTGATTCGTTTCTTACTGCTGTTGTAGCAGTTGCTGTTGCAACATGGCTACAACGTTCGCAAGATCTGGCTCTTGCGTGTTATGGTTAGCTTGCGAAAATCTTTCCTTTCATTTATTTCCTATTAAACACATCATATCATATCATACTTAATCATATCATATAGAAATCCTTCGGGATTTCTTCATAGCATATCATATCATAAACTTATCACAAACTTATCGTATACTTATCATAGAAACTTTTTATCATGACATCGTAATCCTTATGATATTCGTTTCATATAAAAACATATCGTTTTATACATTTTCAAAAATACATCATTTTTACTATATACGTAGTCAAAATAAGATGGAAGTGTCTACCACTTCACCATCATCCTGTCCTATATACAACCCTAACGTTAAAAGAACAAAAAGTTGGAGTTAGATCTAAAACTATCTACTCGGTCGTAGTATTAGAAAATACGTCCCAATCCTCGTCGCCGAATGGGATCTCCTCAGGTTCTTCCTCCTGCTCCTCGGGGTCATCTAGCTCCTCCTCTATATGTTGGGATCTATATGTGCCCTAAGGATAGAAAATCAATATTAGGGATTTTCTGTAAATATGACATTTTGATATTAATAAGAGGAGGTTATTCATGTTTAATAAGTTGTGTCCTATTTACTTTCATTTGTTGATTGTATGGTTGAGCAAACATAAAATACTCCTTGACTGTTGGAAATATATCGGATTACCATATGTATACGGGGTATACATAGAAGACATGGTAATTTGATAACAGTCAAAATAAATAGTCCGCAATCGATGGAATAAGATTTGGGGATCTTATTCATGATAAGATTGTACAAGTTGTCTACTTCCTTGGAGGGATGGTTTGTCTTGACCATCGGATTGGTTCCGAGTGGAAACTTTAATGTATACCAGTATTGAGGTATGACATTGGATTGGACCTAAAGTGTTAATTGATTCGGTTTAATAATTCCGTTTATAAGAATCAATGAAGCTTTGATTATCATACTGTATTAATCTTAATCCTGAAATGATTACTTGAGTTCGTATCCATGACTTATGTACTTTAATGCACTACAGGTGAGACACTGTTAATTTATGGTCAATATACTTGTGTTTTGGGTGCATGACTTATGGATAGAGAAATCAAGATTCATAGATATGGAATCCATAGCTATCTTAACGATAGTATATGTTATCTACTTAAAGGCATTATTCGGGGATTGAAAGATAGTATAACAAGATCTTGGCCATCGGTTTACTTTGTGTTCTCTGATGGTTTACCAATTGTATGGTTTTACAATTGGTGGTTCTTTCAATGGAGAATAATGGAACTTTAAGTTAAAATGATTGAAAAGGTAAAACAGAAAAATCCTTAATTCAATCATGGATAACATATGGGGATTAAACAAGCGATGAATAAATCATGGAAGAAGCACTGCGTGAGAGAGCTTTCGTAATACGGTATGTAAACAGGAGTTCAGCTTCAAACTTTTAGTGGAATAGTTTTGAAGTTGATAATTGATGAATAATTAGTCTGGGATTAATTTTTCACAATTATAGGAGCCTCTTTACATATTTCCAACGGGTCCTCTACTAGCTCATATAGTTCTAAATAGCGTCTCGAGATTTGTTCCTAAAGAGATCGGTAAATTTAAATGGAATTTTGTAATGTCTATTAAGACATGGTACTCTCTAACATACAATCCGAAAAAGGATTGGACATGTAGGATTTGTGTAGACAAATAATATGATTTGTCAACACGTGATTGGTTAACTTGAATTTTGGAAATAAGATTGTGTTTGAATTCTTTAATTTTGAAAAACAAAATTTTTCTCTCCTAATCTAAAAGAGGTGCACGGTTTTTAGATAGGTGGAGAGAAGAAAATTTTGTTTCAAAATTGTTCAAATATATTCCTAACATTAAATTATTAATTGATTTAAATAATGGAGATTATTGATGAATTTTTTTTCTTTAAATATGGTGCAGGGATTTTTGAGGAAGAAAAAATTCAAATATTCCATTTATTTAAATTAATTAATATGGTTGATGTTTGTGGAAAATATTAATTCAAATAGTGAATCTTATTTAAATTCAAAAAGGGTTTAAAAGAAATTTGAATCTAGATAGGACTAGGATCTTTTTACTAGTCTAGATTCTTGATTAAAATTTGAACCACCAATCTAGATTTATCCTAAAGTGGCCAAATTTTTTGGAGGAGATTTCCTCTGAAAAACGTTTCTAGGTTCAATGAATCTAGCCCTAAAGTTGTATGATCTTTTGGTTCAAAATTTATCCAGAAAAATAATTATTAATTATTTTTCAAGAAGGAATTAAATTTTGAAAATGATTAGACTTCTATATAAAGGCTAGGAATTCTTGAGAAACCAATTTTGAGTATTTTACAAGAGAAAAACGTTTTTGAGAGAGAAGAAAAAATAATTTGGTTTTCTTCTACTTCAAAAATTCGGTTATCTTGTGAGAAAGAAAAGAGAGAAAATTCCATTGAATCAAAACTGTGAGGAAGGTTAAACCGAGTGATAATTTTCATAGGAGGTTAACCGGTTCCTGTTTGTAGTTTGAAGAAAGAAGTTGGATCAAATTCTCAACGAGGAACATCGGAATTGAGAAGGAGGGATCTAGACTTCGGAAAGCATTACCGGTAGCTTGGATTCATAGAACGTGTGCCCACACACACTCTGAGACGTGGAACTTGAGAATAGTAGAGAAGACACGTTGGTCAAACGCTCTAGTGATTCCGGAATCCGAGAAATAAGGTACGCTTGATCATGAATTTAATTTATTGTTATATGCATCATGAGATTCTTTCGAAACGGCATAAAAAATTTTAAAACTTCCGCTGCGCCGTAACTCCGATATCGGATCCGTTTTTTCCAATAATTGGTATCAGAGCCTACTCATGATTATGCATATAACATAAATTATTTGATCAAATAAATTTCTCTCTATGCATTAATGAAATATTTTAGAGAGTTGGCACTCTAGGTTTTATTTTGTGTATGTTAAATATATTATGAATAGATGTATGATTGAATGCTTTATATTATTTTTATAATATATGATGCTTGTTCAATTTTGCCGGTTATGATTCCATAGAGGTTAGAATTTGTATCTAAGTTTTTCAAGTGTAATAGATGCGGTCTATTATCACCGCTAGGTCGTTCTTTCAATTCCTAGAATTTTTGTAAGTCGGAAATGGCATAGGAATTTTTTTGTAAAATTCGGGATAGAATGGATTCGAGGAGATTGAAGATGAACGAAGGTATGTAAATTTTCAAAGGATGTGATTTTGTGTTTTTTGTTATTTTCAAAAAAAAAAAAACGTTTTTTAATAAAAAAAATAATAATAAAAAAATCACAAAATTTTTTTTGAAAATTTAATTCTCCAATGATATGTGATCTTGATAATTTGAAAATCAAAATTAAAAATTTAAATTTAAATTTAATGGATATTATTATGAATTTTAAAATTTTGATATTTAAATTTGAAATTTGAAATTTCAAATTTTTTTGAATTTTAAAATTTAATAAACCGGATTTTTATTTAAATTTTGATATTTTTTAATTTTTATTAAAATTAAAAATCACATAGAATCTTTTTGAAATTTCAATTTTAAATTTAAATTGAAAAAGATGTGATATTGGAGAAAGAAGACACATTGAAGAAGGATACAAGGCATGGATCTACAAATGAAGGCCGATATATGTTTCGGTTAATTTTTGTAAATTTTGCAATTTTCTTTTCTCTAGGATGGAATCATGATCCACGGCTATTTACATATTTTGCAAACCATGGATGATGTGTTGCCAGATTAATATGTTATACTATTTCGTGATGTATTGATAACATGCCATATAGACTAGGGAGTGCCACTCAATAAATATTGTTTATGCATGAAAAACAAAAACCCAAATTTAAAAGATTGAGTGGGAGAAGGTTTTATATACTAAGACCTACGGTCTCCATCGTTGGTCCAATAGTTACGCATGGTAGTGCCTACTACTCGGTTTTGACCCGGGAATTCCTTCGGATAGGTATCTTACCTAGAGTGCACACTGATTTGGATTTCTGAGAGGATAATAATTTTGGGCATATTTTATGTTTAGATCACCCCTCGGTGGCGGATGTAAAATATGGATTCAAAATTGGAAACGATGGTTATACACTCATGCTACTTTATTTATTAATCCTCCCTTGAGGCTCTGATATATAAAGTAGTGGCCAAATAAACGATAGTTAATATATATTTAATGGAGTTTGCTCCATGGACGAATATGTATTAATCGATGGGATCCGTGTTCTTAGCTAGTTATTCTATGACTACCCCTCGGTAGCTTAGAAAGCAGAAGTTAGGAATTATCGTTGTAAGGTATGTGTTTTAAGGGTTTACACATGAACATTTAGATTGCTTTTAGATCTTTATGTTTCATTACAAAATCATATTTTATAAATTGATAGGATGTTTGCTTGTACTTATTACATGTTTTCTTATTATAGATCAAAATGTCGAGCCCTTTATCTGTATACTTACGCAAAACAAATTAACTGGCGAAAATTTTAATGACTGGAAAAGGAACTTGCTTATCGTCCTAAACTTTGAGAAACACAGTTTGTCTAACCCAACCAAGACCACCTACGCCTGCGATCGATGCTCCTGATAGGGAATTTGTAGCGCTTGAGCGCTGGGACAATTCCAACCTAAGTGCTGTGTGCTATATTCGGGCGA
>CM046372.1:1023011-1055744 GCA_025413025.1 Ficus hispida | reverse complement strand
TTATCTGTGATACTTACGCAAAACAAATTAACTGGCGAAAATTTTAATGACTGGAAAAGGAACTTGCTTATCGTCCTAAACTTTGAGAAACACAGTTTTGTCCTAACCCAACCAAGACCACCTACGCCTGCGATCGATGCTCCTGATAGGGAATTTGTAGCGCTTGAGCGCTGGGACAATTCCAACCTAAGTGCTGTGTGCTATATTCGGGCGAGCATGTCTAACGTGCTCCAGAAACAGCATGAGGAACATCAAACTGCTAGGCAGATCATGGATAACTTGGAGGAGATGTTTGGTGAACAAACTATCCAGGCTAAGACCGGATGCTATCAAAGGTCTCATGAACTGTAGGCAGAAGGTTGGAACTCCCATTAAGGAGCACATGATGAAAGTCATGGCTTATTTTTCTGAGGCTCAGACAAATGGGGTTGAGATCGATGCTGCAACTCAATTGGTTATGGTTTTCCAAACCTTATCCAAGGATTTCGATTTGTTTCAGGCATCCTACAACCTTAACCGGAAGGAGATGTCTTTAACGGAATTGATGAAAGAGTTGCAAGCTTTTGAGAACATTTTTAAGGGTTCTGGATCTAAGGCTGAGGCAAATGTGGCTGAACCTAGTTCGCCTGCTCCTAATCCTAAAAGGAAGAAGGAAAAGGGGAAGAACAAGGGAAATGCACCTGTTTCTAAGAAGTCTACCAAGACTAAGAAGCGAAAGGTGGATCCCAAAAAGGTTAAGTGCTTTCACTGTGGGAAGAAAGGACATTTCAAGAAGGATTGCCGAGAATACCTGGCTTTGAAAAAGCATAAAGGTAATTTCAATGTCCTGTATCTTGAAGGTTGTTTAGTGGAAGAATCTAAGGACAATTGGGTTATAGATTCTGGAGCCACTAACCATGTTTGTATTTCTCTGCAGGGGTTCAAGGTAACGAGAAGTCTGCGTGAGGAGAACTTCACGTTAAGAACCGGTGATGGGACGTTAGTGCGAGCTGAAGCAGTGGGAGAAGTGCATCTTTATTTTGATGAATTTAGGTTTATGTTTTGAGACATTGTTTTTATGTTCCTAGTTTTAAGAGGAACCTAATTTCGGTAGCTTGTTTGATTAAAGATTCTTATTCAGTTTCTTTTAATAATAAAGTTGTTATTAGGAAAAACAATTCTCTTATCTGTAATGGATGGATGCATGGAAATCTTTATTTTATCAAACCTAAGATGCACTCACTGCTTGATACAGAATTGGAAAAGAACTCTAAAAGACTTAAGTCTTCTCACTCTAACAAATCATATCTTTGGCATTTACGACTTGGTCACATAAGCCTTAACAGAATTCAAAGGATGGTAAAGAAGGAAAGCCTTGACTTGTATGAGGTTGAACCTTGGCCACAATGTGAATCCTGTTTGGAGGGTAAGATGACTAAACGGCACTTTGCTGCTAAGGATAGTCGTGTCGAGGAACTTTTAGAACTTGTGCATACGGATGTTTGTGGTCCCATGAACATAGAAGCACGTGGTGGGTATGAGTATTATATCACTTTTATTGATGATTACTCAAGGTATGGATATGTCTATTTGATGATCCGCAAAAGCGAAGCCTTTGACAAGTTCAAAGAATTTCGGGCTGAAGCGGAGAAACAATTAGGAAAGTCCATTAAGACACTTCGATCGGATCGAGGTGGGGAATACCTATCGGATGAGTTCTTAGGACATTTGATAGAGAATGGGATACAATCCCAGTTAACTGCACCTAGTACTCCTCAACAGAATGGTGTAGCTGAGAGAAGAAATAGGACCCTATTGGATATGGTCCGGTCTATGATGAGTTATTCCACATTACCTTTGTCATTTTGGGGGCACGCCATACAAACTGCATGCTATCTTCTGAATAACGTTCCCTCCAAATCGGTTCCTAAAACTCCTTACGAGTTATGGATGAGTAGGAAACCTAATTTGAATCATATTCGAATTTGGGGTTGTCCGGCACACGTCCTGGATAAGGAAGCGAAGAAATTGGAGTCACGATCAGAAGTATGCTTGTTTGTTGGCTATCCAAAAGGGACAAAAGGTGGTCTATTCTATAATCCGAAGCAAAATAAAGTCTTTGTTTCTACACATACAACATTCCTGGAGGAAAGTTATATGGAAGACTTTAAACCTCGTAGCAAAGTGGTGCTTGAGGAGATGACTTCGGATTTGGAAATTCCTAAAGTCACAGAAAACCCTGTGGAAAAAACACTAGAGAATCAACAACCACGGGAGCTTCGTCGTAGTGGGAGGATTATCAGAGAACCTGAAAGGTACATGTTCAATGGTGAAGTTTTTGAAGCAGAATCCATAAAACATGTTGATGATCCGGCTACGTACAAAGAAGCTATGGAGGATGTTGATTCTAGTCTTTGGCAAAAGGCTATGAACACCGAGATAGAATCTGTTGATTCCAATGGGGTCTGGAAACTTGTAGACTTAACCCAAGGCATAAAACCGATTGGGTGTAAGTGGGTATACAAGAGGAAAAGAGGTGTGGATGGGAAAGTGGAAACTTTCAAGGCAAGACTTGTAGCAAAGGGCTATACGCAGAAAGAAGGAATCGATTATCAAGAAACCTTCTCACCTGTAGCAATGCTCAAGTTAATCCGCATTCTTTTATCCATTGCGGCTGCTCTCGATTATGAGATCTGGCAAATGGATGTCAAGACAGCTTTCTTGAATGGCTCTCTTGAGGAAGATATCTATATGATACAACCAGACGGGTTCAAGGCAAAGGGCCAAGAAGATAAGGTATGCAAGTTGCTTAAATCCATTTATGGATTAAAGCAAGCATCTCGTTCTTGGAATATTAGGTTTGATCAAGTAATCAAAACCTATGGATTCGAACAAAACATTGATGAACCATGTGTTTATAAATGTATCAAGAACGAGAAAGTGGTTTTCCTAGTACTTTATGTGGATGATATATTGCTTATTGGAAACGATGTGGCAATGTTATCATCTGTCAAAGTTTGGTTAGCCAAACAGTTTGACATGAAGGACTTAGGAGAAGCTAGTTATGTTCTTGGAATTCAACTCTTTAGAGATAGAAATAACAAAATGATAGCACTCTCCCAAGCTTCATACATTGATAAAGTACTTGAAAAGTTTTCTATGAAAGATTCCAAGAAAGGTGCCCAACCTTTCAGGATTGGAATCAAGCTTTCTAGAGATGACTGTCCCAAGACATCGGAAGAAAGAGAGCGTATGAAAAATGTACCTTATGCATCTGCGGTAGGTAGTCTAATGTACGCTATGTTATGCACAAGGCCTGACATTTGTTTTGCAGTTGGTATGGTAAGTAGATATCAGTCGAATCCAGGACCGAACCATTGGGCTGCGGTCAAGCATATACTCAAGTATCTACGGAGAATGAGGGATTATATGCTAGTGTATTCCGGTCAGGACCTTGTTCCTATAGGATACACAGATTCTGATTTTCAATCAGATCAGGATTCAAGGAAATCGACTTCAGGTTCTGTCTTTACCCTTGGAGGTGGTGCCGTTGTGTGGAGGAGTATTAAGCAATCTTGCATTGCTGACTCGACCATGGAAGCTGAGTATGTGGCAGCCAGTGAGGCATCAAAGGAAGCGGTATGGCTTCGCAGGTTCCTTAATGACCTTGAGGTCGTTCCTGGTATGGATAAAACTATGGTGCTTCACTGTGATAACAGTGCAGCAGTAGCTAATACCAAGGATCCTAGGCATCATAAGAGGAGTAAGCACATAGACAGAAAATATCACATCATCAGAGGCTTTGTTGAGAGTGGAAATGTGACGGTTTGCAAAATCGCATCAGAGGACAATCTTGCCGACCCGTTCACGAAGACTTTGGTGGCCAGAAGATTCGAAGAACACGTCGAAGGCATGGGGATGCGTAATATGTCACATTTACTCGCTTAGGGCAAGTGGGAGATTGTTGGGATCTATATGTGCCCTAAGGATAGAAAATCAATATTAGGGATTTTCTGTAAATATGACATTTTGATATTAATAAGAGGAGGTTATTCATGTTTAATAAGTTGTGTCATATTTACTTTCATTTGTTGATTGTATGGTTGAGCAAACATAAAATACTCCTTGACTGTTGGAAATATATCGGATTACCATATGTATACGGGGTATACATAGAAGACATGGTAATTTGATAACAGTCAAAATAAATAGTCCGCAATCGATGGAATAAGATTTGGGGATCTTATTCATGATAAGATTGTACAAGTTGTCTACTTCCTTGGAGGGATGGTTTGTCTTGACCATCGGATTGGTTCCGAGTGGAAACTTTAATGTATACCAGTATTGAGGTATGACATTGGATTGGACCTAAAGTGTTAATTGATTCGGTTTAATAATTCCGTTTATAAGAATCAATGAAGCTTTGATTATCATTCTGTATTAATCTTAATCCTGAAATGATTACTTGAGTTCGTATCCATGACTTATGTACTTTAATGCACTACAGGTGAGACACTGTTAATTTATGGTCAATATACTTGTGTTTTGGGTGCATGACTTATGGATAGAGAAATCAAGATTCATAGATATGGAATCCATAGCTATCTTAACGATAGTACATGTTATCTACTTAAAGGCATTTTTCGGGGATTGAAAGATAGTATAACAAGATCTTGGCCATCGGTTTACTTTGTGTTCTCTGATGGTTTACCAATTGTATGGTTTTACAATTGGTGGTTCTTTCAATGGAGAATTATGGAACTTTAAGTTAAAATGATTGAAAAGGTAAAACGGAAAAAGTCCTTAATTCAATCATGGATAACATATGGGGATTAAACAAGTGATGAATAAATCATGGAAGAAGCACTGCGTGAGAGAGCTTTCGTAATATGGTATGTAAACAGGAGTTCAGCTTCAAACTTTTAGTGGAATAGTTTTGAAGTTGATAATTGATGAATAATTAGTCTGGGATTAATTTTTCACAATTATAGGAGCCTCTTTACATATTTCCATCGGGTCCCTCTACTAGCTCATATAGTTCTAAATAGCGTCTCGGGATTTGTTCCTAAAGAGATCGGTAAATTTAAATGGAATTTTGTAATGTCTATTAAGACATGGTACTCTCTAACATGCAATCCGAAAAAGGATTGGACATGTAGGATTTGTGTAGACAAATAATATGAGTTGTCAACACGTGATTGGTTAACTTGAATTTTGGAAATAAGATTGTGTTTGAATTATTTAATTTTGAAAAACAAAATTTTTCTCTCCTAATCTAAAAGAGGTGCACGGTTTTAGATAGGTGGAGAGAAGAAAATTTTGTTTCAAAATTGTTCAAATATATTCCTAACATTAAATTATTAATTGATTTAAATAATGGAGATTATTTGATGAATTTTTTTTTTCTTTAAATATGGTGCACGGATTTTTGAGGAAGAAAAAATTCAAATATTCCATTTATTTAAATTAATTAATATGGTTGATGTTTGTGGAAAATATTAATTCAAATAAGTGAATCTTATTTAAATTCAAAAAGGGTTTAAAAGAAATTTGAATCTAGATAGGACTAGGATCTTTTCACTAGTCTAGATTCTTGATTTAAAATTTGAACCACCAATCTAGATTTATCCTGAAGTGGCCAAATTTTTTGGAGGAGATTTCCTCTTGAAAAAACGTTTCTAGGTTCAATGAATCTAGCCCTAAAGTTGTATGATCTTTTGGTTCAAAATTTATCCAGAAAAATAATTATTAATTATTTTTCAAGAAGGAATTAAATTTTGAAAAGGATTAGACTTCTATATAAAGGCTAGGAATTCTTGAGAAACCAATTTTTGAGTATTTTACAAGAGAAAAACGTTTTTGAGAGAGAAGAGAAAAATAATTTGGTTTTCTTCTACTTCAAAAATTCGGTTATCTTGTGAGAAAGAAAAAGAGAGAAAATTCCATTGAATCAAAACTGTGAGGAAGGTTAAACCGAGTGATAATTTTCATAGGAGGTTAACCGGTTCCTGTTTTGTAGTTTTGAAGAAAGAAGTTAGATCAAATTCTCAACGAGGAACATCGGAATTGAGAAGGAGGGATCTAGACTTCGGAAAGCATTACCGGTAGCTTGGATTCATAGAACGTGTGCCCACACACACTCTGAGACGTGGAACTTGAGAATAGTAGAGAAGACACGTTGGTCAAACGCTCTAGTGATTCCGGAATCCGAGAAATAAGGTACGCTTGATCATGAATTTAATTTATTGTTATATGCATCATGAGATTCTTTTCGAAACGGCATAAAAAATTTTAAAACTTCCGCTGCGCCGTAACTCCGATATCGGATCCGTTTTTCCAACACTATATCCTCCAACTCATCATCCCATTCTTCCCATACTTCTTGTTCCTCATCATCACTCTCGATGAGGATTACTGGAGGATCCTCGGCGTTGTCCTCTGGGTTGTCCAGAGCCTCCGCAGGATCCATATCGTCCTCCGGTCCTGCCTCTACCTCCTGTGGACGTATCTGCTGAAGTGGGACCGCTGGAATCGGGTCCTCGGGCATAGTCGGAACTCCCTCGAAAACTGGTTCTGGAATGCCGACGTCGTCGACCGAATCGACGTGGTAAACATCTACTGGGTCGGCCTCCTGTACCATGTATGCTATTATCTCAGCCTCCATAATAGCATCAATCATGTCCTCCAAAGATACTCCTGCAATCGGAACGGGGACAAAATCCTTAATTTCCAAAGGTAGCCCATCCCTGATAAGCTGTAACGCTCGCCACTCTGGATCAACGAGCTCCTGAGGGATATAGGGCAACATTGCCTCTCGAAACCTACGGCAATAGTGGCCCATAGTCTCATTCGGGTAAGCGTGCCACTCTGCGGCGAAGTTGAGATATCGCCTCCTATACATGTCGCCGTAAATAACCGGGTCGCAGTATGGCGCATTGGCCCCCTCACCAGGTGAAGGCCCATATCGTGCTATCATGTGGGCACGGAAATCTGCCCATTGTATCCCGTGTATAGCCAGCTCCCCCTGTGCCATCCACCAGGCTCTAACCTCTCCGATCAAACATCTACTTACTAATAAAACTTGAAGATGGGCTTCGATATGGCATACCCTAAAAATCACCTCCATATCGAAAAGCCATCCTATTAGCGATATCGTTTGCTGAGTCCCATCAAATAGACGGGGCTTCATCTCGCAGAATACGGTAGCGGCATCTCGATCCTCGTCCATAACTCGAATCTCGATAATCAAATCTATTAATTTACGAGCACATAATAAATACTTATCTATGCACTAAAATAACTCTTACTTACAATGACGGTGGCACTGGCAGGCAGACTGTGAAACTGGAAGGCAGGATCCCACTCTGATACCAACTCTGTAACGACCTGCCCTTACGTAGGCCGTTACAGTTACTTATCTTATATACTAACTTAACATACTTACTTACTTATGCGGAAATATCATACATATTTTTTTTCTTTTCTTTTAAAACCATTTGACTCAAAACCTTACTACTTACATAATTACAATATACACACATACTTATTTGGTAATTACTTTTCAAAACTGTCATAATGTAAAATAACTTATACTTACTAATATTTACTTATCAAAAGTGTCGTAACATAAAATAACTTTGTACTAAACAAACCATACACATATATTTTTCAAAACGCGTAGCAGTCTCCATTCCCACGTTTCACAGATAGCCCTGCCAAGCCTCACCGCTGTAAGAACTAGAAATTTCAACGTTTCGATTTCGTGTATAGAAACTTGAATTGTGCCATTGATGGTATTTATGAAAAAGCCCGGCTTAGGGTTTTTATTGAATTTTATAAGTTCTTATAAAACCATAAGACTCAAAAATGATTGCTTAGCTAAGCATATGATCTTTTGAGTTAAAAAGATAGAAAAATTCTATGATTTTATAGAAAGTCAAAGTTGACCAAGAAGGTCAAAGTTGACCAAGAAAGTCAAAGTTGACCAAGAAGGTCAAAGTTGACTAAAAAGATCAAAGTTGACCAAGAAAGTCAAGGTTGACCCGTAAAGTCAACTATGTGACGGGAATGAAGTATGTTAAGCAGTATAGGAAATGTACTGCAAAAAACCATTTTTACGGATCAGATAGTTAGAATTAGATTTAAAACCACTGTAGAAAAATCAAGCACATTAAATAGGTTATTAAGGGCCGAAGGGCTTGAAGTAAAAAGAAAAGTTTTCGTACAGTCCATTTTAAGACAGATGAATTTTGGACTGGAAAACAGTATACAATACTGTGTAATAATGAATACAGTATTTGTAATATCTGTTTTGGCTCAAAGTTAGACTGTTTACCAAGAAACAAGGCAAACAAGCCCTAAGGTGGATGACATCACCTTATCCATTAATTATGACATCATTATGGATTTAAGTAAAATTTGGAAAGAAATTAGGAAGGTTCTAGACCATGAATGGCCGGCCACCTCACCCTCCATTTGTGTAAAAAGTTAGTTTTTGAAGGACTATTTTGCAAATTTAAAAAGTTCCAAAACCTCTATAAATAGGGGTGCATTTTATTCAAAAAAAAATCAGAAAACTTAGTGAAGTTCTGCCCATTTTCTGCTCCAAAAACCGACCTTGAACAGCCAAGAAAAACAGAACAAAAACCAAAATCCAAGTGTGGGAATCATTGGGTAAAATTCGGATTTCATCTAGGAACCAAGGAAAAAGAGTTGAAAAATTTTGGAGACCCATTTTGGCCAAGGGTGCAGGTTGTGGGTGAGCTGGAAAAAAGAGAGAAAACTGGTTGGAAGCAAGGGGGAGTGGTCGGATTTAGTGGCTAACTCAACCAAGAGACACCAAAATTTTTGGGTAGGCTAGGGGGAGGCCGAATTCACCAAGGAGCCAAGGAAAAGAGAAAATTCTTGAACCAAACCCTAACCATTCTTAGGGTCAAGAAAGGTAACTCTCCCATAGCCTTAAGCTTTTCAATTTGGTTTCAATTTGAAATTTACATGTATTTCAAGTTGTCAATTGTATGAGCATAAGCTCAATTTGTAATACCTAGTTTTTTCGATATTACTATTTCCTTTTAAAGGAATTTATTTCGTACCTTAAAGGTATTCATGAAAGAGCCCGATTAAGGGTTTTTATTGATTTTGTGAGTTCTTATGATTTTATAAGACTCAAAAATGATTGCTTAGATTAGCATATGACCTTTGGAGTGAAAAAGGATGAAAAACTCTATGATGTATGTTGGTCAAAGTTTGACCAAGAAAAGTCAAAGTTGGCCGAGAGAGTCAAAGTTTGACTAAAATGGTCAAAGTAATGACTGTACAGTTTTATGGCCAAGCAGTATGGAAATATATTGCGAAAAACCGTTTTTACGAGCAATCTAGTATGATTAAGATTAAAAACCACCATAGAAAATCAAGCACACCAAGTTAAATACTAAGGGCTAAAGGGCTTATGGAAATAAGAAAAATTTTATACAGTCCATTTTTACACAGATGAATTTTGGACTGCAGAATATATTGCAGTACTGTGCATTAGTGAACACAGTATTAGAAATATCTGTGTTAGCTCAAAAATGGACTACATATTGAAGAAAGAGCCAAACAAGGCCTTATGGTGATGACATCACCTTATCCACAAATTATGACATCATAATTAATTAAAGGAAATTAAAATAATTCTTTGGAATGTTCTAGACTATTCATGGCCGGCCACCTAAGCTTCCTTTTGTGCAAAATCTTGCTTTTTCAAGGACTTATTAGCAATTTTGGAAAGTTTTCAAATGCCTATAAATAGGTGACCCTTTAATTCAAAAAAATTGGAAAATCTAGCCAAACTTTGGCCAAGTTTCTGCTCCAAAATCCGACCCTTAGGCAGCCATGAAAGGATAGAGAAAAACAAAAAATCCAAGAGGGAAATTCATTGGATAGTGTTCGGATTTGAGCTAGAACACAAGAAAAAGTTTGGAAAATTTTTTGAAACCCATTTTTGGCCAAATGGCCGGTTGTGGGTAAGCTGGAAAAAGGGAGAGAAAAAGTGCTAGGGGCTTAGGGGGGAGTGGCCGGATGTTGTAGGAACTCTACCCAAGTGATGGAAAAATTTTTGGTGGCCTTTGAGGGAGAGGCCGGTTGTTAGTTGGAACCAAGGGGGGGAGAGAATTTCGGATTCAAAATCCTAACCAATCTTAGGGTTGAGCAAGGTAATTCTTCCATAGCCCTACACTTTTAAATTCAGTTTCAATTTGAAGTTTTGGTGTATTTCAAGTTGAAAATTGCAAGAGCATAAGCTCAATTTATTTAATTGCCCTAGTTTAAGTTTTTGTGGTTGTGCTTGATTAGGTTAAGGTGGTTTATTTATGAGCTGTAAATTGGTTTATGTGCTATGCTTGTTTAATCATTAGGATTGCATGCTAAATGTTTGATAAATTGTATGTCCCCTAAATATGTGCAAGAATGATGTAGAATGGTATGTTAGGGTGCTAGAATATAAGCATGGATAGAATGGAATGGTTTGATGAATTTAGAACCATGCAAACCTTAGGTGATGCAGTTTCGGTATTGGTTTGCATGGACATGATTGAATCACATGAAGGATGGTTTGAAACGTTAGAAACGCTGTGGTCGGTTGAGGTAGTGTGCACGAATTAGGACGTAAAACGAACTTAAGAACATAAATTGCCAGTTCGGGTATAAACTGGCCAGTTTTCTGGAAAAGGGAAATTGAGGCCTTTAGAGGCTGAATTTGAGAAAACGTAAAAAATGAAAGTTGTAGAGAATGATTTTTTCTAGGGAGCATAGTGGACAGTTTTCCAAAATAAGGCTCCAACGGCCTCAGTTTTTATGAAAATCCGAGCCTGGCCGTGCCCAAGATTCATACACGGTCAGGTAAGTTCAACAAGGAATAAGGGCACGTTAAAGTCCGAACTGGGTTTTTCTCAAAACATGAAAGTTTTAGGGTTTCTCAAAATCTAAAACTTTCGTGAAGAAAACTTTTTCATATTTGATTTGGATTTTTAAATAAAAATTAGATTTCAAAAACTATGTAGGAAACAGGAAAATCCTGCACATGATTTTCTAAAAACAAAGCAGAAAAACTGTATTTTCAACCAAACCCAATGTTTTGATTATGAAAACTGTTCCAATGGCAGTTTTCAGCCCTTAACAACTTTTAAAACCCCATTTTAAGAACTATGTATTTTTAACAAAGGGTTTTGAATTAATTCAACAAATTTTTCCTAGACAAAAGAAAAAGGATTTTTAAGCGTAAATGAGCAGCAAGATAGTAAGAAATGGTAACCGGGAATGATACCCGAGTTAATGGGCTTGACCCCCAAAGCCCAAGTTTGACCATATAAGGTTGACTTTGGTTGACTAGGTTTGACCAAGGCTTATTACCTTAAGGGTTACCCAACATAACCCGTCGAGATACCAAAAATAGGATAAGCTAAGATCTAGGGTTATTTGAAATAACCCAAAGGATTATAGACTAAGAATGTTAAAGCTTATGCCCAAGGTTAGGATAAGTAACCTAACCCTACCTGTATAGATATGGGCTTAGCCCATGTGGTTACTCAATGTAACCTGATAAGTTTTAATCCATGATTGGGCTAGTCTCGAACAATAGGGTTACTTATTGTAACCAAGTAAGACTATGTATGCATGTTGGATAGGTCACCAATATTCTTCGATAATAGACCCTTACCTATGTCCTTCATTCAAGCAGGAAGTAGCCTGCAGCTGTATCCGGACGTGGAGCAGCATATCACCGGACATAGTAGTCGAGGTAAGTACAACTCCGCCTACAGCATAGGCTTTTGTTGTATACTTGCCCAAGTATGAATGATATAGATGGGATGTGATTGTATGTTAGATATGTATGATATTAGGAAAATGTTTATGTGATGTGATGCAATGACCTTATGTGCTATGATTTCAGTATGACATAATATATGATATGTCTATGATGCATTAAGTTATGTTAAGAAGCATCATATGATTCTATCTCATGAATATGTGACATCATGTGGCATGTTCACTAATTCTAAAGAAGAGTAGGATCAAACATGATTTATGAAAAACGAGTATGTTGGCAAGCAAGTTGCCTGTGTCGTACCGACCCGCTCACAGGTCGGGTTGGACTATGGTTTGAGTTGGAAATGGACTGGCCGCCCCAACCACTCCATAGTTACGCGCCCGGTATGTACACTCATGTAAGGGGCCCATAAGTAAGATAAGCAAGTAAGATACGATAAGCTATGAAAACACGCAAGCATAATAAAGCATAATCGGTTCATGCATATATTATGCGATGCTATGTTATGACACGAGATGTATGTTACGATGCTATGTTAGGTTATGCTATGTTACGACACGATACATTATGTTACGATGTTATGTTAAGTTAGGACACGAGATGTATGTTACGATGCTATGTTAGGTTATGCTATGTTACGACATGATACGTTATGTTACGATGCTATGTTAGGTCATACCATAATATGCGCTTTGATAGCCTAGGTTTGTTTTGTTTCGCAGTTTAGTAGTTGTACTTGCCGAGCGAAAGCTCACTGTCTTACGTCTATGCTGTAGGTAAGCAACCTACGGGCAATTGTTGATGCAAGATGGGGGAGCGTGACAGGGCAAGCTGTGAAATGTGGGAAATAAAGCCGCTACGCGTTTTATCTTTTTTTTTTATGTATAATGATTGTTTTTCAAACATCGTTTTTATATATTGTTATGCGCTCGTACCCGCCTTATAAAAAATATATATATTTTCCGCTGTTTACGCCAAACATGTAAGTATGATTCATGTATGTATGTATGTTACGAAAGTATGTATGTACAGTAGCGACCTGTGCTAGGCGGGTCGTTACACAATTTTCATTAATTGCCTTAGTTTAGAAAGTTAGATATGTGCTTGATTAGGATCTAAGAGTAGTTTGAATTTATTAAGTTTTGCATGATTTATTTGATGTTTGATTGATTTATGTGGTTTGTATGATAGCTGCTGCATAGGGTTGTATGTCCCCTAATTGGATTAAAGTTGATCTAGAATGGTTAAATAGGTTGCATGGTTAATGTAGGTTGAATTATGCAACTTTAGAAATTAGGCAAACCCTAGAATTCTAGAAAAGAATAATGGTCTGCATGGTTGTGTTCTAAAATGTGTTTAAAGAAACTTTACGTTAGAAAAAGCGCTGTATGTTGATGTTAAGCTCCCGCTGTGGTCGGTTGAGGTAGTGTGCGCGATTAGGACGCAAAACTAAGTTGAACAAGAGAAACTGCCAGATTCGGGTCTAAGCTGACCAGTTTTCTGGAAACCTAAATTTGAGGTTCTTAGAGACCGAATCTGGTAAAACCTAAAACATGAAAGTTGTAGAGTTTGGTTTTTCCTAGTGGACAACGTAAACATTTTTTCAAAATGAGGCTCCAACGGCCTTCATTTTTATGGAGATCCGAGCCTGACCATGCCCAGTTTTCATGCACGGCCAGGTGATTTCAACAGGGTAAATAAGTAAGTTAAAATCCGAACTGGATTTTGACCAAAACATGAAAGTTTTAGGGTTTTTCAAGGTCAAAAACTTTTATGAAGAAAGGTTTTTCAGATTCGATCTGGATTTTTAAATAAACATTAGATTTCAAAAACTGTGTAGGAAACAGGAAATTCCTGCACAGGATTTTCTAAAACAAAACAGAAAAACTGTATTTTTCATTAACCCCAATGTTTTGACTGCTAAGACTATTCCAATGGTAGTTTTCAGCCCTTAAACAATTTATAAAACCTACTCATAAGATTTCAAGGATTTTTGAAAGAAAAATCTAAGTTTTCTAAAAACAAAGCAAGAAGGGATTTTTAACCAAGTTATTGGTTTGGGCCCAAAGCCCAAGGGTTATCCAATGTAACCCAATAAAGTACCAAGCCTTTTGATTCAACCCTTATCTCGAGGGTTACTTACGAGGTTACAAATAGTAACCGTTTGCGATATTTTCAAGGTAATATTGTGGGGACATATAACTAGGAAGTAAAGTAAATGTTGGTTGATTACCAACAATTTAAGAATAGGATTTATAGAATCCTTACCCTATGTCCTTTGTCATAGCAGGGGATAATCTGCTATTGCGCCCTGATCTGGAACAGCTCAGCATCGGACATAGGAAGACAAGGTAAGTACAACTCCGCCTACAGCATAGGCTCTTGTTGTATACTTGCCCAAGTATGAATGATTTAGATGGGATGTGATTTTATGTTAGATTTATCTGATATTAGGAAAATGTTTATGTGATGTGATGCAATGACGTTATGTGCTATGATTTCAGTATGACATGATGTATGATATGTCTATGATGCATTAAGTTATGTTATGAAGCATGATATGATTATATCTCATGAATGTGTGACATCACGAAGTATTTTCACAAATTCTAAATAAGAGATAACGAAAAGCAAGTATGATGGCAAGCAAGTTGCCTGTGTCGTACCGACCCGCTCATAGGTCGGGTTTGACTATGATTTGAGTTGGAAATGGACTGGCCACCCCAATCACTCCATAGTTGCGCGCCCGGTACGTACACTTATGTAAGGGGCCCATTGTAATGCCCCGACCCGTCCACGCAGGGCCAAATACGCAGACGTGGGCCGTTGCATTATTTACTTAACTTACTTCTTCATTCAAAAAGCTTAAACTTAATGAAAATTTCGGAGTAAAAATTTTCTCATTTCTTACTCACATAACATCCATACTTACATACTTACATACTATGATGCTATCATATTCTCTTTTCATATTGCATCACAAGAACTATCTTCATAAAAATTTGAGCAAGTATATCATATAACTTGTCATGTTTGAAAAACATTTCTTATCATATAACTTTTCATACATGAAAAGCGTTTCATACTTTATAATTTTTTTCCACACTTGGAAAACATATCTTAAAATAGCTTCTTTCTTGAACCTTGATCTTATGCTATTAGAACCCTTTACTTATCATAATGGCCCCTTTCTTGGAACTCATCCCATTCTTGGAACTTGTCCCTCAAGGATTCGGCCTATGACCCCTATCTTGGGACCTGTCCCTCAAGGATTCGGTCATTTAACGAACATAATGGCTCCTATCTTGGAACCTTTACTGTTCATAACAGCCCTATCTTGGAATTCTTCCTCAAGGATTCGGCTGTATTACATAAAATGAGGGATTCTTTCAAGCATGAGCTCAAGATTTAAGCATCTTTTATAAAAATATTTCCTTTGAATTCTTTCAAAGTCAATAATGGAGAAATCATAATGTCGTTCGAGTGATGCAATATTCATATCATATCGACTAGCTGCTTGCTAGATAATAGAATGGTAGAAGCTTCTCTCATTGCTTCTAACATTTTCTTCATAACTCAAAATCATTATCCTTAGGAATGTCTAAAACTTCCCATTATTTCATAATTTCCTTTACTAAGGGATCATATTCTTAATTTCCTTGTCATACTGATAGCCATCATTCAACTTATTTTTTGTGTATTGCCTTGATATTACCACCAGTCAAGGTACTATCAAACATCTTTCTCCACATCTAATATTATTCTTATGGAAGCATAAGTTTCACAACCACGAAACTTAAGTTCCATAGCATCTAGCTTATTTCTTAAAATGAAAACTTCCAGATTATCACCCTACTGAGGTAAGGCGATAGTGTAAGATCTAGAAATTTCAACGTTTATGATTTCTCGTATACAAATGTAATTTGTACCATAATGGTATTTATGAAAAAGCCCGGCTTAGGGTTTTTATTAAATTTCATGAGTTCTTATGGCTTCGTAAGACTCAAATATGATTGCTTAGTCAAGCCTATGATCTTTTGTGTACAAAAGATAGAAAATTTCTATGATTTATAGAAAGTCAACGTTGACCGAAAAAGTCAAAGTTGACAATGAAGGTCAAAGTTGACCATGAAAGTCAAAGTTGACCCGAGAAGTCAAAGATTGACTAAAAAGGTCAACTATATGACGGAACTTAAGTATGTTAAGCAGTATAGGTCATATACTGAGAAAAACCGTTTTTACGGATAAAATAGTTGGAATTAAATCTAAAACCACCATAGAAAAATCAAGCACATTAAATAGGTTTTTAAGGGCCAAAGGACTCGAAACAAAAAGAGAAGTTTTCGTACAGTCCATTTTAAGACAGATAAATTTTGGACTGTAATTAAATATATAATACTGTGTATTAAGTAACACAGTATTAGAAATATCTGTTTTGGGAGAAACATGGACTGATTTTAAGAATTAAGGTAAACAAGCCTTAAATAAGGATGACATCATCTAAGCTCCTAATTATGACATCATTAAGGATTTAATTAAATTTTGGAAAGTATTATTTTCTTGTTCACCAAGGATGGCCGGCCACCTAGCATGCCAAAAGTGCAAATAGTTGGTTTTTGGAGGACTATTTTACAATTAAGCAAAGTTTCAAAACCTCTATAAATAGGTGCTGATTTTATTCAAAAAAATCAGGAAAACCAAGCCAAATTCTGCCCATTTCTCTGCCCAAAACCGAACCCAAGCTGCCAAAGAAAAACAAGAACCAAAAACAAAAATCCAAGAGCCAATCCCTTAGGGAGAGTTCGGATTTCAGCTAGGAGGAAAGAAAGGGTGCTGGAAAATTTGGAACCCATTTGTTTGGCATGTTGGCCGGTTGTGGGTGAGCTGAAAAGGAAGAGAAAAAGCTGAAGGAGTTAGGGGGTTAGAGGCCGGAATTGGTGAGGAGCAGCAGCCAAGGGACAGAAAATTTTTGGAAGGCCTTAGGGAGTGGCCGGTTGTGTTAGGAGCAAAGGAGGAGCAGAAAATTTGGACCAAACCCTAACCAATCTTAGGATTCACTAAGGTAATCCTCCCATGGCCTTATTCTCCTCAATTTGATTTCAATTTGAAGTTTATTTGTATTGAAAGTCAGCAATTGTAAGAGCATAAGCTCTGATTTTATTTTCGGCCCTAGATTAAGTTATGTGCTTGATTTGTAGATTAAGGGTGGTTTGATGTTTTTAAGCATTGTATGATTTTAATATGCTTGCTTGATGTATGTGGATTGTATGCTAGCTGATTACAAGATTATATGCTCCCTAATAGGTTAAGATATGAGCTAGAATGATTGATTAGATTAAATGGCAGATTTGGTGTAATTAGGCAAGCTGGAATTTTCTGCAAACCTTAATTATTTGGGAAAAGAATAATGGTTTGCATGGCTGAGTTTTAATTTGTGTTTAAAAAGAAATGGACGTTAGAAAGGCGCTGTATGATTGACTTTAGGCTCCCTCTGAGTTCGGTTGAGGTAGTGTGCTCGTTTTAGGACCGAAAACGATTAAGAGATAGAAAACTGCCAATTCGGGTTCATTCTGCCCAGTTTTCTGGAAACCCAAATTTGAGGCCCTTAGAGGCCGAATCTTGTAAAACCTAAAACATGAAAGTTGTAGAGTAAGGTTTTTCCTAGAGGGTAACTCAGACAGTTTTCAAAAATAAGGCTTCAACGGCCTTCGTTTTTATGGAAACCCGAGCTTGACTGTGCCCAGTTTTTATGCACGGCCAGGTGACTTGAACAGGGTAAATGAATGAGTTAAGTTCCGAACTGGGTTTTGAGCAAAACATGAAAGTTTTAGGATTTTCTAAGATCTAAAACTTTCATGAAGAAAAGTTTTTCAGATTCGATCTGGATTTCTAATTAAAAATTGGAGTTTTAAAACTGTGTAGGAAATCGGAAATTCCTGCATAAGATTTTCTAAAACAAAACAGAAAAAACTGTTTCAAAGGCAGTTTTTAGTGTTTAATCGTTTTGTAGTTTAAAACCAATATTTGACCACTAAAACTGTTCCAATAACAGTTTTCAACCCTTAACGATTTATAAAACCTAATCATATGATTTCAAGAATTTTTTAAAGAAAAACCTTAAGTTTTTAAAAGTAGTTTTAAAAACAAAATTCGGTGAGCAATAACCGGAAAAAGATGCCGAGTTATTGGTTTGGGCCCGAAGCCCAAGGGTTATCCAACGTAACCCAATAAGAGATTAAGACTACGGATCAGGGCCCTTGGCTCAAGGGTTACCTATGGGGTTATTTTTAATAACCCATCGATAATGTTTCAAGATAGTTAGGTGGGGGGCATATAACAAAGAATAAATGGAACGTTGGTACGGATTACCAACAATTTAAAAGTTAGGATTTTCAGAATCCTGACACTATGTCCTTTGTCATAGCAGGATGTAATCTGCTACAGAATGTCGCTTCCATGACTGAGATTGGACGACCGTTTTTTAAAAACCGTCGTTGAAACGATGGCAAAAACACGGAACAGAAAAGTGACATCCGAAAACCGTCGTGGAATTTTATATTTCCACCACGGTTGTTTAAAACCGTCGTGTAATATTGTATTTCCACGACGGTTGTGTAAAACCGTCATGGAAGTATATATTCCACGACGGTTTATGGGAACCGTCGTGGAATATCTTGATTATTACATGACGGTTCTATACAACCGTCGTGGTATTTCCGTGTATTACACGACGGTTGTCTAAAAACCGTCGTGTAATTACGTTCTTACACGACGGTTTCCATAAAACCGTGGTCGAAACATCGTACTTTTTTTCAGTCATATATAAAAGGTGTTGCCCTGTTTTTTTCCACATTGGTAGAGCTGCTGCCGTGAACCAAAATCATATCAGATCGCTCCTTCAACAGTTCCATACACTGCAAAGGATTCTAACCACCGCCTCTACTGCTCTCCCGTCGTTTTTGTAAGTGATGATGACACAAATTAAGTAAACAAGGAAGTTGTTTTCCTCTTTATTATATTTTTATTTACGAACCCGGCCATATTATGTAAATTTTAATTTGAAATTTGTTGGATTGCTTTTGATACGTTATATACTGCAAAGTGTTTAATTAATTAAGTGATCTCATGACGATCAATGTATTTTTAATTTGGTTTTATTTAAATTAGTTTGGATTTTTTAGTTAAATAATTAAAAAATTTTATTTATATATAATCCTATATATTACGATGTATTTATAGTTTGTTTTTTTAAGCTAAATAACCCGGGCCGGTTTTTAATTTATAATGGCACTTTTAGTTTTGTTATATTTTTTGGAGTTTTAATTTAGTAAATATATTGTTGATTTAATTAATGCATGAGCAGGGGTCTGTATATATAACTAGCTATGAATTAAGTGCATGCAATTAATGATATTCATGCCAAAAATTAAAAAAGATGCATGTAATAACTAGAATTTCCCAGCGTCATAATATCTTGTACAGATATTTGAATTATGCCCTGAAGGTATTTATGAAAAGCGCAGCTTAGGGTTTTTATTAGATATGCGAGTTCTTATGCTTTTATAAGACTCCAAAAAATTATTGCTTTGTAAAGCAAGTGACCTTTTGAGTAAAACGGTATAAAACGTAATGATCAGCTTGTTTACAAATTTTGATTTCTGTTATGAATAATCAAAGTTTGTAATTAAGAAATGTTTATGTGTTATGTTAAATTCTTCGAAAGACCTTTTTGTAGTAAAGGGCAAATCTATGATTTATGATTCTCTGTTAGTAGTTTCTAAAATTAAGAGAACCCTAGACGCAGTTCAGATAAATTCTGGATAATGGTCCAGTGCAAGTATACTGTTATCAGTTGAAAACAGTATCTGAATGTGTATGCTAGTATGAAAATGAACTGTGTTTAGGAGTTAAGCCAAGTAAGGTCTTAATCGGTGATACATTGTCCTAAAAAGAATGACAAATGTCACTTTGAGAACCGGCCACCCTATAGGGACTAAAGTGCAAATGTTTTGCCTTTAGGGGCCAAAATGCAATTTTGTGAAAAATTGTGGTTCGATAGATAAATTTGTAAATTTATGGAACTATGGATTTTTCTAGTTAGATTTCCTAGTTCAATTTAGCTTATGATGATTTTTTAAATTTGGTTAACCTAGTTGGAAACCAAGGAATCAAGTTAGGTTTGGATTGGTTCAAAATTGACCAATCATTTGCCTACACTTGTACTTAAGGGAACCAGCCACATCAAGGGTTGATGAGCTGATATTTTGCTCTTAAGGACCAATAGGCAAGGTATGAAAAATTTGAAGTTCATTAGAATTTGATACCTCACAATTTTAGCCTTGCCAAGTAAGCAAAGTAGTTTTGCATACTAAGCTATGTTGCATTTTGCAACTTTCATACCTAGCAAGTAATGGCCGGCCACCTTATGAATAATTGCAAGAAAATTTTATGATTTTAAGGGCTGATTAGTAGATAGGGAATTAGGTGTTTCTTTATGAGTTTGACACCTAAAAACCTAGCCTTGCTTAGTAAGCATTTTAGTCATGCTTACTTGGCTATTTGTGATGTATCATTAAGCAAAAATCTGTCCATGTGGCACACTAAGGAACCGGCCACCACCTTGGCTAGGCACATCATGAAACTAGCCTTGGTTAGCAAGCACTTTAGCCTTGCCTATTTGGCTAGCAAAGCCAAGCACACCAAGCCACCTAAGGCCGGCCACCATATGGTTTAGACACCTAATGGCCTAGCCTTGGTGAATCACCATTCTAGCTTGCTCATTTGGCAAGCCAAGCTCTTGCCAAACCTACACCAAATCCGGCCATTTGGAGGAAGAGACACCTCATGGTCTAGCCTTGATGAGTCACCCTTTTAGCTTGCCTCTTTGGCCAGCCAAGGCCTTGCCAAATCTGCACAAAAATCCGACCAATTGGAGAATGACACACCATGATGTAGCTTAGATGAATCAGCATTTCTAGCTTTGCCACCATGGCTAGCTAAGATTTTGACACATCATCACTCTAATAACCAGCCATCCTAAGGGCAAGGCACATCACCTAGTAGCCTTGGTGAGTCATTTTAGCCTTGCTTACTCATTTTCTAGGGCCAGCCATGGTCGGCCAGCACACTAGGATTGCTGGAAAAAAATAAAAATTCTTGGAGGACTAGATGGCAAAGTAAGAACAAGAATTCATCTATAAATAGGTGAAGGCAAAATCTGTAGGTTTCTTTTAGTCCACCTCTCAGCCATCAAGCACCTCTTTTACCCCTTAGAAGCCGAACAAAAGTGTGAGTGAAATCAGATTCGGTTGGTGTTGGTCTAGTGAAAAAGAAAACCTCCGAAACCCTAAGCTAGAATTTGTTTTGTGAAGCTTGAGGTAAACTTTTTAACCTCTAGTTTTCATTCACGTTTTTGATAAGAAGATTATGAGTGTGATGTTATGTATAAGCATGAGTTTATGAAAAGCAGGTTCAAGTACTATGCTTTATGTGTAGTTGATAGTTTTCGGTTTCGATATGCTAGTTTCGAAATAGGAATTTTATGCAAGTTTAAGATTTTTGTTTTACAAAAGTTATATGAGTAAGATCTGGATGTATGATTATGAAATGGTTAGGTAACGCCTGCATGCTTGATATAGGCTCACGGGGTATCCGTTTGAGGTAGTGTGCACGTTAGTTACCTAAAAACCAAACCGAACAAAAAAACTGCCAGTTTCGGGTCAAACTGGACAGTAAATTTGGAAAGTGAATTTTGAGGCCCTTAGAGGCCGAATCTTTAAAAAGTCAAAACTACAAAGTTGTAGAGAATGGAAAATACTAGGGGCCATCGTGGACAGTTTTTGAAAATAAGGCCTCTAAGATCTTCGTTTTTACAAAAACTCGAGACCAAATTTTAGGGTAATGAAAATGGTCGAAGAATTTTCAAAGGCAGAAACAAGCATGTTTAAGTCAGATTTGAGTTTTGAGTTAAAAACAGAAGTTGTAGGAACCTTCAAGGTCTACAACTTTCATGAAGGAAATATTTTCAAATTCGGAACAGATTTGTTAAAAAAAAGGATCAAATTTAAAGACTGATTTCAAATATAGTTTGTTTTTAGAATTTTAGTGTTTTAAAAGATAGTAGGATTTTAAAGTTTATGCTATGTTTTAATATCCTTGTACTGAGATAAGTCAATAACTAGGGTTGTATGATACTATGATAGGATGATTCTCATCCTATGATTTTTTCTGTGAAAACAGGAAAACCACTCGGTTAGGAAAAGCGCTAAACTTGAGATTTAGTATCTGGTAAGTACAACTCCGTCTACAGCATAGACTTTCTGTTGTATACTTACCCAAGTATGATGAATGATCGCTATTAGAATGTGATGTAAATGTATGCTAGAATTGTTTGATGCGGTGATTATTATGATGATATCAAGCTTATGATTATTATGGTGATATCAAGCTTATGATTATTATGATGATATCAAGTTTATGATTATGAGATAAGGCATGTTGTTAAGATATGAGTATGATTTAAGTTTAGTGACATCACGAAGCATGTTCACTAACAAGATCAATTATGAGATCACGAAAAGCAAGTATGATGGCAAGCGAGCTTGCCGTGTCGTACCGACCCGCGTTAGGTCAGGTTGGACTATGGTTTGAGTTGGAAATGGTCTGGCCGCCCCAACCACTCCATAGTTGCGCGCCCGGTACGCACACTTATGTTATGGGGCCCATAAACAAGATAAGTTAAGAATGCATGAGATGGCATAATACAAGCATAATCGGTTCATGCATATATTATGCAATGCTACGATATGTTATGTATGAAATGCTACGATATGATGAGTTAAGTATGAAATTCTATGATATGAGATGTTATGTAAGATTATGATATGTTATGTATGAGATGTTACGATATGATGAGATAAGTAGGAAATGTTATGACATGAGATGCTATGTAAGGTTATGATGAATTATGTTTTGAGTTGTATTGTCGCGGATAATTATGTTGTACTTACTGAGCGAAAGCTCACGTCTTACGTCTATGCTGTAGGTAAGCAACCTATGGGCAGTTGTTGATACAAGATGGCGAGCGTGACAGGGCGAACTGTGAAATGTGGGATTAATAGCCGCTACGCGTTTTGTTCTTTATATGTATATGATTTTGTATTCCGAACATCGTTATATTATTATGCTTTCCGCTTATCCACGCTGTATATATATATATATATATGGCTAATCGCTCGTACGCGTTACGTATATAAAAAAAAAAAAAAAAATTTCCGCTATTTACGTTAAATAAATAAGAATGTATGTATGTATGTATGGTAACGGCCTGTGCAAGGCGGATCGTTACAGAGTTGGTATCAGAGCGGTTTCCTGCTATCCAATTTCACAGTATGCCTGCCATTGCCGCTATCATTGTAAGTAATTTTATTTTATGAGTAAATACTTATTACGTAATTATGTTATGCTAGACGCGACGTTATGGATCCCGCGCATGTAAATGAGGATCGGCGTGCAGTGATGTCTTTCTACGAGTCGCATCCTATGATTTATGATCGCACTAGACGGACGGTGTCGTTGGCAGCATGGCTATACGACATGGAATTGATTTTCCATCTTTGCCATATCGAGGAGCGACTACAGGTCTCATTAGCCAGTCGATGTCTCGCAGTAGACGTTCGACTTTGGTGGATGACGATAGGAGAGAGAGAAATGCCAAGTCAGACTTGGGCGCATTTCCGTGCGTTACTAGTTGCGCGCTATGGACCGATACCAGATGAGGGGCAGATGAGCCCAATCGCGATCCGACGATGTACCGGGATACGCACCATGCCCGATATCTGAGTTTTTCAATGGTTTGGCACGCCTATCCGCAGGAGTCTATGAGCCACTACTGTCGGAGGTTCCAGGAGGAGTTATTGCCATATGTCCCCCAGGACCTGGCTAACCCGGTGACATTGGCATTGCAGACACTTCGAGACGGACTGCCTCATCAGATCCGACAGTATGTTCCTATACCGATGCCAGGCATGACGGTGGGGAACATGATCGATGACATTTTAGAGGCGGAGGATGTCATGCAGGCCATGCAGGTTGCTGAGGTTGCGGGTGGTCCGCAGGCACCAGTCGATGAGGCTGGGATGGGAGAGCCACCTTACGAGGCCGATCCAGCACCGCCCCAGGACGCCGAGGCTGATATGGCCGTAAATGAGTTCGATGATTTCCTAGTCGCTCTGGAGGATCAGCCTGAGGATCCCCCTATCATTGACATTTCTAGCGACGACGAGGAAGAAATAGAGCCAGCGCCAGAAATTGAGCATGCGGGCTGGCTAGAGAATGATGATGATGTGTTTGATTATGGCGAGGACCCCGAGGAGATTTTGTTTCATGACGAAGCTGAGGAGTCAGATTCCGACGCATCCTCGGTGGTTACGATCGAACACATAGAATAGACTAATCGTGTATATATATTTTGAGTAGTTTATGACTAATATGTACTAGCTTATCTTTTTGTGTCTTTTTGACGATAGGCTTATACTGTTATATGATGAGAAAGTGTTAGACACTTCCATCAGAAGTTATGGTTATGTATGTACAGTGATCGTGTCAAAATGTATTTACAAGATGGTAAATATGAAGTACTTTTTATAAGAATGTAAAAAGTCAGTTCAAGAATGATATGATATGATTATGAAAGGCATATTACGAGTTGTATGTGCTATAATACGATGAAAACGTTCTGATATGATACAGTAATAACGTTCTGATGTAACGTAATATGTTATGCTATGATAAGAAAGGTATGAAAGAAAGGATATTCCTAGTATGATAATATTTTTCTTGTGATTTGATAGGAACTAGAAAATGGTTCGTACTCGTCGTACGGTACCTGTAAATCAGCCAGAACCAGATTTCTCAACTGTTGTAACAAATTTGCAACGGCAGCTGCTGGAACAGCAGCGAGAAACGAATAGATTGCGGGAGCAATTAGCTCATGTGAACCAGAGACCTCGAGCTGAGGAAGTTCCTCTACAACAGAATAGAGTACCGCCGGAACCAGAAGTTCAACCAGAGGTACAGCCGGAAAATCCACGGAATTTTGGAGTTCCGTTAGTACCTGCAGGAGTTCCAGTAAACATGCAACCAGTACGGGAGGATTTACTGTACGAAAGATTCAGGCGAATGAAGGCACCTGAATTCGAAGGACTGATGGACCCGATAGCTGCGGATAATTGGTTAATCGTTATCCAAGTTATCTTGGACTTTATGAGGCTATCGGAACAGGAACAAGTTCTATGTGCTTCCTTTGCACTCAAGAAAAACGCTAGACACTGGTGGAGGACTGCCCAGATGCGTCGAGATGTTGCCACCATGGGCTGGCAAGATTTTGTGACGGAGTTCCGTACCACGTACTACAACAGGGAAATCCTGGCAGCTCAGCTGGATTAGTTCGCTAGTCTGAAACAAGTGTCAATGACAGTATTGGAGGCTGTCAAGAAATTTGATCAGTTAGCCCGGTTGTGTCCGGAGTTGGTTCCCAATGAAACGGAAAAGGTGAGAAGGATGATGAAGATGTTCCGTACTGATATTGCCAAGCAGGTTAGTGCTGGCAGTAGCCCACCTACCCTGGTATCCGACTGTGTGAGTCGGTCAATGAAAGCCGAATATTGGATAAACCAGGACAAGAAGCAAGGGCTCAGATTTTTAAGGCCAGAAAGGAGGAGAAAACCGTAGTAAAGCCGACGCAGCCTCGTCAAGGCCTGGAGTTGAGTCAGAAAGGCCCGATAAGTAGCCCGGCCCAAGGTTCCAAACATTTTGGAAGAAACAAGAAAAAAGGGAGTTTCTCTGGCCAGGGTCAGCAAAGGAATTACCTTCAACAGAAGAACAATAGAGGAAATGAGGGAAATAGCACTGATTACCCCACGTGTACTAGGTGTGGAAGGAAACACCTAGGAGTTTGTAGAATGGGGTCAAATGCCTGCTTCCTGTGTGGTAAGGAAGGGCATTATGCGAAGAACTGCCATCTGAATAATCGAGGCCAAAATCCTTCGTACCCGAGTCAGAACACCAACAGGCAGCTGCATGCAGTCCAAACTAAACTTGAAGGACCCTCAATCACTCAAGGCAGATTAGAGGCTCCTGAACCTCAAGCCAGGATCTATGCCTACACCAGGGGTGATGCTGAAGCTGGGACTTCACATGTGGTGACAGGTCAGATTTCTATCGCCACCTTCGATGCTATCGCTTTGTTTGATTCTGGGGCTACTCACTCATTTGTATCTTTGGAGTTCGCCCAGAAGTTAGGAAAAGGAGTGGATAGTTTAGATCAACCTGTTAAAACTTCTTTGCCATCCGGAGAGATTTTGTGGTCCAATTTTTGGATACGAAATACTTCCGTGACTATCTATGGCAGAGAATTGTTTGTAGATCTCATCGTGATCAAGCTTCAGGATTTCGATGTGATCTTAGGGATGGACTTCTTAGGCAAATACAACGCCAAGATCGACTGTCGAAAGCGTTGTGTAACGTTTAACCCGTACGAAGAGGAGGAGTTTAATTTCTACTGACAATCTCGGAATTCAGCAACCAAACTGGTTTTAGTAATGAAGGCTTGGAAGATGTTAGCTAATGGTTGTCAAGGATATTTAGCTAACATGATGGATAAGGATTGTGAAGTGGAGTTGATGCCGGAAGATGTTCCCATTATAAAGGAATATGTGGATATCTTTCCGAAGGATTTACCCAGACTTCCGCCAGAACGCGAGATTTTGTTCGAAATCGAATTACTACCTGGAGTTGCACCGATCTCCAAAGCGCCTTATCGTATGGCACCGGCTGAGCTTAGGGAATTGCAAGTGCAGTTACAAGAACTGCTTGACAAAGGATTCATCCGACAGAGTTACTCCCCATGGGGAGCACCGGTGCTGTTCGTAAAGAAGAAGGATGGATCATTACGTATGTGTATCGACTACCGCGAGTTGAATAAGATTACGATCAAGAACAAGTATCCCCTTCCGAGGATTGACGATCTCTTCGATCAACTCAGAGGAGCGGTAGTATTTTCGAAGGTCGATCTACGTTCAGGCTATCATCAGCTCAGGATCAAGGAGACAGATATCTCCAAGACGGCCTTTCGAACACGTTACGGGCATTATGAGTTTTTAGTTATGCCATTTGGATTAACCAATGCCCCGGCAGCATTTATGGACCTTATGAATCGAGTATTCAAGGAATACCTGGATAAGTTCGTCATTGTTTTTATCGACGATATTCTGATCTACTCAAGGTCCAAAGAGGAACATGAACATCACCTTAGATTGGTGATGGAGATGTTGAGAAGGAATCAGCTGTATGCCAAATTCACAAAATGTGAATTTTGGTTGGAAAAAGTTCATTTCTTTGGTCATGTGGTATCGAAGGAAGGAATTTCAGTAGACCCTGCTAAAGTGGAGGCGGTTAGTGCATGGCCAGCACCCAAAAATGTTACGGAAATAAGAAGTTTCCTAGGATTAGCTGGCTATTACCGATGATTCGTCGAGGAATTTTCCAAGATCGCTACACCCCTCACCGCTCTTACCAGGAAAGGAAAAACTTTTGAATGGACTCAGAAGTGTGAGGAGAATTTCCAAGAGCTAAAGAAGAGGCTGACGAGTGCGCCTGTGTTGATAATTCCTGATGTAGATGCAGGAAATTTCGTGATCTATAGTGACGCTTCTAAAAATGGATTAGGAGCTGTCTTAATGCAGAATGGCAAGGTAGTGGCCTATGCATCCCGACAGTTAAAGATTCACGAAAGGAATTATCCCACGCACGATTTAGAGCTCGTGGCAGTAGTTTTCGCACTTAAAATTTGGAGACACTATTTGTATGGGAATGTAAGATCTAGAATTTTCATCGCTAAGATTTTCTTGTATAGAAATTTAATGTATACCGTAATGGTATCTATGAAAAAAATCCCAGCTCAGGGTTTTTATTTATTTTATGGGTTCTTATGGCTTCATAAGACTCAAATATGATTGCTTAGCCAAGCCTATGATCTTTTGGGGTCAAAAGATAGCAAATCCTATGGTTTAATAAAAAGTCAACGTTGACCGAAAAAGTCAAAGTTGACCATGAAGGTCAAAGTTGACCATGAAAGTCAAAGTTGACCCGATGAGTCAAAGATTGACTGGAAAGACCAAATTTATGACGGAATTTAAGTATGTTGAACAGTATAGGTTTTGAACTGCGAAAATCATTTTCTACGGATAAAATAGCTAGAATTAAACCTAAAACCGCCATAGAAAAATCAAGCACATTAAATAGATTATTAAGGGCCAAAGGACTTGAAGCGAAAAGAAAAGTTTTTCGTACCGTCCATTTTATGACAGATAAATTTTGAAATGAAATTTAATTTATGATACTGTGTATTAAGTAACACAGTATTAACAATGTTTGTTGGGCTAAAAATGGATTACTTATCAAGGTTTAAAGCCAAACAAGCCTTAAGAGATATGACATCACCTTATCCATTATTTATGACATCATTTGTATTTAAGCTAAATTAGGAAAGTATTAGGTTGGTTCTAGACCACATGATGGCCGGCCAACTCACCCCCCCTTGGTGTAAAATGCTAATTTTTGAGGGACTAAAATTGCAATTAAGCAAAGCTCCAAAACCTCTATAAATAGGTGGCCATTCTATTCAAAAAAATCAGAAAATTCAGCCTTACTCTGCCCATTTTTCTCTGCCCAAAACCGACCCTTAGCAGCCAAAGAAAAACAAGAACCAAAGCAGAAATCCAAGAGTGAATTGCTTAGGGTAAGTTCGGATTTCACCAAGAAAACAAGGAAAAGTGTTGGAAAAATTTTAGGGTCCCATTTTGGCACTTTGGCCGGCTGTTAGAGAGCTGGAAAAAGGAAGGGAAAGGCTAAAGGAGTGGCCGGATTTGGTGGCTGGATTTGGTGAGGAGCAGTAGCCAAGGGCCAGAAAAATTTGTGGGTGAGCTTAGGGAGGAGGCCGGTGGTGTCTAGGAGCCAAGGGGGAAGAAACTTTGGACCAAACCCTAACCAACTTTAGGGTGTATTAAGGTAAAATCTCTCCTAAGTTTTCAGCTTTCAATTTGGTGCAATTTGGAGGTTATCTTGTATTTCAAGTCATTGGTTGTATGAGCTTAAGCTCAAATTTTATTTTCAGCACTAGTTAGGTTATGTGCTTGATTTATTTTTAGGGTGGTTTGGTTTAATTAGTATGCTATGCTTTTAAAATGCTTGCTTGTTTGTATGCTAGTTGAATGGTTAAGTTATATGCCCCTAATAAGTTAAGTTATGAGTTAGAATGCATGACTAGGTAAATTGGCAGATTTGGTGTATGTTAGTTAAGTTGGATTTTTTTCAGCAAACCTTAATTTTTGGGATAAGATAATGGTTTGCTTGGCTGAGTTTTTAATTTGTGTTTGAAGAGAATTTGACGTTAGAAAGTCGCTGTATGTTTGATTTAGGCTCCCGCTGGTTCGGTTGAGGTAGTGTGCACGTTTTTAGGGCGAGTAACGAATGAAAACACAAAAACTGCCAATTCGGGTGTATGTTGCCCTGTTTTCTGGAAAGTAAATTTTGAGGCCCTTAGAGGCCGATTTTCGAAAAACGTAAAACATGAAAGTTGTTCAGAACAGTTTTTCCTATAAGACAACATGGACAGTTTTTAAAAATAAGGCTCCAACGGCCTTCGTTTTCACGGAAATCCGAGCCTGACCGTGCCAGTTTCTATGCACGGCCAGGTGAAATTAAAAAGGGAAAACGAGTGGGTTTGAGTCCGAATTAGGTTTTGTATAAAACAGGGAAGTTTTAGAATTTTCCAAGATCTAAAACTTCTATGAAGAAAAGTTTTTCAGATTCGATCTAGATTTCTAAATAAAAATTATATTTCAAAAACTGTGCAGTGATCGGGAGGTTGCTGCTCAAGGTATTTAAAGACAGTGTTGGAATTGGACATTCCTGCACGTACATTAGCAAGTTTTCAAAAAGAAACTGCTCCAAAGGCAGTTTTGACTTTAGATGATTTTTATAAAGAACCCACTCATAAGGATTTTAAAGAAAACCTTAAATTTTCAAAAGCGGTTTTTAAACTAAGTTCGGTGAGCAATAACCGGGAAAAGACACCGAGTTATTGGTTTGGGCCCGAAGCCCAAGGGTTATCCAACGTAACCCAATAATAAACTAAGATTAAGGAATAGGGCCCTTATCTCGAGGGTTACCTACAGGGTTAGTTATAGTAACCGTTCCAAATGTTTACGAATTTGTTATATGGGGGCATATAACGCAGAATAAAATGAATGTTGGTTGGGATAACCAACAGATTAAAAAGTAGGATTTTCAGAAATCCTTACGCTATGTCCTTTGTAATAACAGGTGATAATCTGTTATTGCGACCTGTTCAGGAGCGGCATAGCATCGGACTTAGAGTTCGAGGTAAGTACAACTCCGCCTACAGCATAGGCTTTAGTTGAATACTTGCCTAAGTATGAATGATGAATGCTATAGTATGTGTTATGATATGATTTATACTAGGTTATGCTTACGAAATGTTATGTGAATATTTATGATTTGATTATGCTATGATTACGTTTTATGAATATGAGACATTCACGAAGCATGTTCACAAATTCTAAACAAGAATAATTAAGAAATTATGAAAGACAAGTATGAAGGCAAGCAAGTTGCCTGTGTCGTACCGACCCGCTCGCAGGTCGGGTTGGACTATGGATTGAGTTGGAAATGGACTGGCCGCCCAATCACTCCATAGTTGCGCGCCCGGTACGTACACTTATGGGGCCATAAGCATGATAAGCATGATAAGCAAGATAAGCATGTTAAGTACGATAAGTATGATAAGCCATGAGATACCAAGCAAGCATAATCAAGCATAATTGGCCCATGCATGAATAGGGTAGAATGTGTTATGTTAGATTTGAGTTATGTTTTGTACTGTTATTTGTTGCGGATAATTATGTTGTACTTGCTGAGCGAAAGCTCACGTCTTACGTCTATGCTGTAGGTAAGCAACCTGTCAGCAAATTTTGATACGAGATGGCGAGCGGGGCAGGGTGAACTGTGAAGTGAGTGGGATATTCTGCCGCTAGTGTTTTATATTTTATGAACATTATATATTATCCGGTGTTTGAATATCGCTTTTTGTTTTGTTCATACATTTGCTATTTATATATCGTTATTGTTCATACACCCTGTATAAAAAAAAAAAATATTTCCGCTGTGTACGTTAAGTATGTATGTATGTATGTACGGTAACGACCTGTGCTAGCGGTCGTTACAGAGTTGGTATCAGAGCCGGTTTCCTGCTATCCCACTTCACAGTCTGCCTGCCATCGCCACCATCATTGTAAGTTGAGTTTAATTTCAAATAGTAAATAATTATTATGCGCCTATATTATGATAGACTTGACGATATGGACCCGGACCAAGTCGACGCGGATCGAGAGGTGACGAGGTCATTCTTTCAGTCGTGTCCGCTTATGTTTGATGGCACGAGACGTACGGTACCGGTGGCAGCATGGTTGTATGATATGGAGTTGATCTTCCATACCTGCCACATCGAGGCCCGGCTACAGGTTTCCTTGGCTAGCCGATGTTTCGCTGTTGATGCTAGGATATGGTGGATCATCCTTGGAGAGCGTCAGTTGCCAGCCGTACGTGGCCGCATTTTCGCACGGCAGTGATGGCTCGTTACGGGTCGATAATAGGCGAGGGAGCGGGCGATTTACTCCGCGATGCTGAGATCTATGAGGACATGCACCAACTCGTTACCTCAGCTACTAGCTGATTGGCACGCGTATCCTCAGGAGACGATGGCCCATTATTGCCGACGATTCCAGGAGTCGATGCTGCATACATTCCTCAGTATCTGCAGAGTCCCGAGCTGCAGGCCTTAGTTATTCTTAGGAATGGATTGCCTATTCAGATCCGGCAGTACGTTCCTGAACCTATGCTCGGCATGTCAGTTGACACATGATTGAGGCTATTTTGGGAGTCGAGGCTAACCTTCACGATATGCCAGTCCCGGATTTGGCAGAGGCTCAGCAGGCGTAGTAGAGGACGCCGAGATGGCAGAGCCGATTTATGAGCCGGTTCCCGTTGTTCCCGAGGATCCGATTCCCAGCCCAGTACCGGAGGTGCCACATCAGGAGGCCGAGTTTGATTTGGCAGATGAGGACTTTGACCCTGATGACCTCATCATTATTCCGGAGGACCCACCGGAGGATCCACCTATCATCGACATATCGAGTGATGATGAGGATGATGAGGAGCCAGATCCTGAGTTAGAGCACGCAGGTTGGCTGGACTATGAGGAGGATTTAGAAGATCCAGAGGAGATTCCGTTGGCGGACGGAGAGGGATAGTCCGATTCTGACACATCGTCGGGGGTCACTTCTGAGCACATAGATTAGATAGACTGTATGTATATCTTTTGATACTAGACTGATATGTACTAGCTTATTCTTTTTGGATGATAGGCTTGTACACATATGTATGATGGTAAAGTGGTAGACACTTCCATCTGAAATTTTTGACCAAGTATGATGTATCTGATATGTATATACGATATTGTAAATATGATGTTCTTTTTGTACAAATGCAAAAGACAGTTTATGAATGAAATATTATGATACGATGAAATTTTGGAAATTATGTTATGATATGTTATGTTATGTATGAATGATATGAAATACAGTCTATAGCGCCAGCCTTCACAGCTTGCATCATGTATTGCCGTAGGTTCCTAACCTACAGCATGAACGTAAGTAATGAGCTTATGCCCAGTAAGTACAACGTGCAATCCGCAAAACATTTTAACAAAAGAATGCATTGACCGATTATGCTTTCTTGTGAATCAATTAAACTTTCATATATTATCTTGATTATATTTCTTGCATGTCATAGGTGCACGTACCGTAGTC
>CM046372.1:988456-1022911 GCA_025413025.1 Ficus hispida | reverse complement strand
TATAAATGGTGCGCACACGTAAGACGGTACCAGTCAGCCTCCTGAGCCTGATATCGCAACTGTTGTAGCAAATTTACAACGGCAATTGCTGGAGCAGCAACGCGAAACGGATAGACTCGAGAGCAGTTGGCTCAGATGAACCAAGGACCGCGTGTGGACGAAGTTCCCGCATCACGATAGAGTACCCCGGTAGTACGCAGTTACCGGAAGTACAACCAGAAGTTCGATAGAGGTTCCACGGAACTTTGAAGTTCCGTTAGCACCAGTTGGGATTCCAGCGAATCTACCACCGGTACGGGAAGATTTGCTTTACGAGCAATTCAGGTGGATGAAGGCGCCGAAATTTGAAGGAATAATGGATCCGATCGTCGCAGACAATTGGCTGATAGACATCCAAGTTATATTGGATTTTATGAGGCTTTCGGAGCAGGAAAAAGGTTCTTTGTGCTTCTTTTGTAAGATCTAGAATTTTCATCGCTAAGATTTCTTGTATAGAAATTTAAATTATACCGTAATGGTATCTATGAAAAATCCCGGCTCAGGGTTTTTATTTATTTTTATGAGTTCTTATGGCTCTATAAGACTCAAATATGATGGTTTAGCCAAGCCTATGATCTTTGGGTTCAAAAGATAGCAAATCCTATGGTTTAATAAAAAGTCAACGTTGACCGAAAAGTCAAAGTTGACCATGAAGGTCAAAGTTGACCATGAAAGTCAAAGTTGACCCGATGAGTCAAGATTGACTGGAAAGACCAAATATATGACGGAATTTAAGTATGTTGACAGTATAGGTTTTGAACTGCGAAAATCATTTTCTACGGATAAAATAGCTAGAATTAAACCTAAAACCGCCATAGAAAAATCAAGCACATTAAATAGATTATTAAGGACCAAAGGACTTGAAGCGAAAAGAAAAGTTTTTCGTACCGTCCATTTATGACAGATAAATTTTGGAATGAAATTTAATTTATGATACTGTGTATTAAGTAACACAGTATTAACAATGCCTGTTTGGCTAAAAATGGACTACTTATCAAGGTTTAAAGCCAAACAAGCCTTAAGAGATATGACATCACCTTATCCATTATTTATGACATCATTTGGATTTAAGCTAAATTGGGAAAGTATTAAGTGGTTCTAGACCATTCCATGCCGGCCACCTCACCTTCCCCTTGCATAAAATGATAATTTTTGAGGACTAAAGTTGCAATTAAGCAAAGCTCCAAAACCTCTATAAATAGGTGGCCATTCTATTCAAAAAAATCAGAAATTCCAGCCACACTCTGCCCATTTTTCTCTGCCCAAAACCGGTCCTTAGCAGCCAAAGAAAAACAAGAACAAAAACAGAAATCCAAGAGAGAATCCATTAGGGAGAGTTCGGATTTTCAGTTTGGAAGCAAGGAAAAGTGCTGGAAAATTTTGGAACCCTTTGTTGGGCAAGCTGGCCGGCTGTTGGTGAGCTGGAAAAGGAAGAGAAGGCTGTAGGAGTGGCCGGATTTGGTGGCTGGTCTTGGTGGGCAGCAGCAGCCAAAGACAGAAAATTTGTGGGTGAACTTAGGGAGGAGGCCGGTGGTGTCTAGGAGCCAAGGGGGAAGAAACTTTGGACCAAACCCTAACCAACTTTAGGGTATATTAAGGTAAAATCTCTCCTAAGTTTTCAGCTTTCAATTTGGTGCAATTTGGAGGTTATCTTGTATTTCAAGTCATTGGTTGAGTATGAGCTTGAGCTCAAATTTTATTTTCAGCACTAGTTAGGTTATGTGCTTGATTTAATTTTAGGGTGGTTTGGTTTAATTAGTATGCTATGCTTTTAAAATGCTTGCTTGTTTGTATGCTAGTTGAATGGTTAAGTTATATGCCCCTAATAAGTTAAGTTATGAGTTAGAATGCATGATTAGGTAAATTGGCAGATTTGGTGTATGTTAGTTAAGCTGGATTTTTTTTTTTTCAGCAAACCTTAATTTTTGGGATAAGATAATGGTTTGCTTGGCTGAGTTTTTTGTAACGACCCGCCTAGCACAGGCCGTTACCATACATACATACTTACATACTTAACTTCTCGTACATACTTACATACTTATGAAACACAGTGGAAATTTTTTTTTTTTTTTTTTATATATGGCATACAAGTGCAACATATAAGAGTGTCTTTATCAAAAATATTTTCCATAACATAAATACGTATATCAAAACGCGTAGCGGCTACATTTCCCACATTTCACAGTTTGCTCCGCCATGCCCTTCCATCTTGTATCAACCATTGCTGACGGTTTCTTACCTACAGCATAAACGTAAGACAGTGAGCTTTCGCTCAGCAAGCACAACCTCCTATACCGCGACATCATGAACATAACATATTCTAATATATCATATCTTAACTTATCATGCATATCATTCATTACTTAACTTCATTCATCGTAACATAGCATACATATCATAATGCATGGTCCATTTATGCACATTTTATGCTCAATTCATTCTTAACTTACTTCCATTTCTTATCTTACTTATGGGCCCATAACATAAGTGTATGTACCGGGCGCGCGACTATGGAGTGGTTGGGGCGGCCAGACCATTTGCAACCCAAACCATAGTCCAACCCGACCTTACTCGGGTCGGTACAACACAAGCGACTTGCTCGCCATCTTACTTTCTTTTCGTCTTGCATGTCATACTTGATCTTATTATTCTTTAAAGATTTCGTGAACATGCTTCTGTCTTAACACATCATAACATAGCATTCATCAATAGCATACCTTAACCTATCATACAACATAACCCAACATAGCATAACAACAATAACATCACATAGCATCAACATTATAACCTATCATCACATCCTAACATAGCATCAACATCATAACATACATCAACATCTAACATAGCATCAACATCATAGCATACATCCCTAGCATACATCTATCATACTTAGGCAAGTACCACAACAAAGCCTATGCTGTAGGCGGTGGTTGTACTTACCTCTCTTACTATGTCCTGCGTTAAGCTGCTTCTCCTCCGAGTACAGCTGCAGGTTCCCTCCTGCTCGTTGAAGGACATAGGCGAGGTTCTAATTAGTTTTGCGGAAATGTTGATAATCTAATCAACATGCTTACATAATCCTAATTGTATGTCCCCATTTCTAAAATGTCTTACTGGGTTACAAATAGTAACCCTAACCAAATATGAATCAATTCTTTAAGAGGTTACGTTGGATAACCTCATGTGTTATACCGTTAGGGTTAGGTTACCTTCCTAACCTGGACTTTATTCTTATCCATAATTATTAGGTTACTTTAATTAACCCTATACCTTAGCCCAATTTTTTTTTTACTCTTGGTATCCTTTAGGGTTAACTTGACTAACCCTTAAGGTTAATAATAGTTGAACTCTTAATCAACCAAGGTTTAACCTATATGGGTCAAACTTGAGCTCTAGGCTTTGGTCTAGTAACTCGGATATTACATCCGGTTATTACCCGTAATTATTTTACTTACCCAATTTGGTTTAAAAATCCATTTTCCATTTCCTTGGAAACTTGGGTAATTTTAACTTTAAAAATCGTTTACTTAACTCATAAAAATTCATATCATTAAAATAGGTTTTTATAAAATCATTTAGGACTGGAAACTGCCTTTGGAACAGTTTCCCTAGTCAAAACAGTGGTTTTGGAAAAGATACAATTTTTCTGTACTGTTTTTAGAAAATCCTGTACAGGAATTTCTCATTCCTGCACAGTCTTTATAAACCGTGTCAGTTTAAAAATCCATTCTGATTTTGAAAAAGTTGTCTTCACAAAAGTTCTAGCTCTCGAAAAATCCTAAAACTTTCATGTTTTACGAAAAATCCAGTTCTGCTTGTATTCGTACCAGTTTTTTTTGAAACTGGCTGATCCTGTAAACTGGGTCTGGGCAGGCTAGCCACGGGTTTTTGTAAAAACGGAGACCATTGGAGCCTCAATTTGGAAAACTGTCCGCGTTGGCCCCTAGTAAAACTCGTTCTGAACAACTTTTATGTTTTACGTTTTACCCATTTCGGCCTCTAAAGGCTCAAATTCCACTTTTCCCGAAACTGGGCAGTTCACATCCGAACTGGCAGTTTTCGGTTTTAAGTTTGTTTTACGTCCTATTTCGCGGATTCTAACTCGACCGATCACGCGGGAGCCTAGATAACATACATGCAGCGTTTTCTAACGTCCCACATGAACCAACATGTAATTCAAACATGCCCATGCAAACCAAAACCCGTATTAACTTAACCTAGGTTTGCATGGTTCTAACTTTTTGCATACAACACATACAAACACTAAACTTTGCTCCCTAAGCTAGCATGTTTCAAGCACTGCCTAAGGGCAGATTTTCGGACCAAACCAGGGGACACACAACCCTAAGCATTAGGCATGAAAATCAATCATACACAAGCACAACTTATGCAAGAAATCAAGCCATACACCCTTAGATCTACAAATCAAGCACATACAACTATTAGGGCAAAAATTGGAAGATGGACTTATGTCCTTACAACCAAATTGAACTACCTTAAATCTTAAAATTTGAACTCAAATAAAAGAGTTAGGGTTCTAGATTTTTACCTTGGACCAAAGTCAAGTTTTGGTCACAAAATTTCTGCCTTCCCTAGCTCCAAAACCGTGGCTGCCCTAGACCAAGAAAATGGTCTCAAAAAAACTTGGTTTCGGTTGATGAAACAAACCCGAATTCTTTCCCTTAAAATTTTTGGATTCCCTCTTGGTTTCCCTGCACCCTAACAGTCGGCTGCAAGCCTAGAACAAGGCTGGAAAATTTCTCAAACTCTCCCCTTAGCTTTCCCTTGCAAACCGAAAACTAACCTAAGCTTGGTTTAGGCAAAAATTCAGTTTTTCTCTTGGCTCCCTGTCACCTTCTCTCACGGTTTTGATGGCAGAAAATGGCAAGAGTTTGGCTAAGTTTTTCATTAAAAATGAATATGGGTCACTCCTATTTATAGGCAAAAGGGGAACTTTCAAAAATTCAACTTTGACCCCTAAATTTTTTGAAAATTTGGAGAATTCCCCATGAGGTGGCCGGCCATCCCCTTGGTGAGCAAGGCAAAATTGTTCTAGAACAAGACACATGGCATCTAATGGTTGGTTCATGGAATTATGATGTCATAATTCCAAATAAGGATGATGTCATAATTATGATGTCATCCTAAGGCCTTGTTTGGCTACTTTTCTCTAAAATAACCCATTTTTGAGCTACACAGATATTTCTAATACTGTGTTTACTAATACACAGTACAATTCAGTACTGTTTTACTTGACTGCAGTCCAAAATTTATCTGCGTAAAAATGGACTGTAAAAACTTTTTCTTATTTTTTTCGAGCCCTTTTGGTCTTTAATCCTACTTGGTGTGCTTGATTTTCTAAGCTAGTTTTCAAAGCCTATTCATACTATTTCAACCGTAAAGACGGTTTTTTTACAGTATACTTTATTTCATAATACTGCAAAGTCACTCCTTTGACCGTTTTTGGTCAAACTTTGACTTTCGTATAATCATGCACTTTTCCGTCCTTTTGTCTAAAAAGGTCCGTTGCTAATCTACATAGTCCATTTTGAGTTTTATTGATCTAAAAACTCATAAAATGTAAGAGAACTCTTAACCGAGCTTCTCTTTCAATAATACCTCTATGGTATTCATTTAGTTCCTTTAAAAAGAATAGTAACATTGAAAAATCTAGGTATTACATTTTTAATTTGTGTTTGAAGAGAATTTGACGTTAGAAAGGCGCTGTATGTTTGATTTAGGCTCCCGCTGGTTCGGTTGAGGTAGTGTGCACGTTTTTAGGGCGAGTAACGAATGAAAACACAAAAACTGCCAATTCGGGTGTATGTTGCCCTGTTTTCTGGAAAGTAAATTTTGAGGCCCTTAGAGGCCGATTTTCAAAAAACGTAAAACATGAAAGTTGTTCAGAACAGTTTTTCCTATAAGACAACGTGGACAGTTTTTAAAAATAAGGCTCCAACGGCCTTCGTTTTCACGGAAATCCGAGCCTGACCGTGCCAGTTTCTATGCACGGCCAGGTGAAATTAAAAAGGGAAAACGAGTGGGTTTGAGTCCGAACTGGGTTTTGTATAAAACAGTGAAGTTTAGATTTCCAAATCTAAAATTCTATGAAGAAAAGTTTTCAATCGATCTAGATTCTAAATAAAATTATATTTCAAAACTGTGCAGTGATCGGAGGCTGCCAAGAATTTAAAGTGGGAATTGGACATTCCTGCACGTACATTAGCAAGTTTTCAAAAAGAAACTGCTCCAAAGGCAAGTTTTGACTTTAGATGATTTTTATAAAGAACCCACTCATAAGGATTTTAAAGAAAACCTTAAATTTCAAAAGCGGTTTTAAACTAAGTTCGGTGAGCAATAACCGGGAAAAGACACCGAGTTATTGGTTTGGGCCCGAAGCCCAAGGGTTATCCAACGTAACCCAATAATAAACTAAGATTAAGGAATAGGGCCCTTATCTCGAGGGTTACCTACAGGGTTAGTTATAGTAACCCGTTCCAAATGTTTACGAATTTGTTATATGGGGGCATATAACGCAGAATGAAATGAATGTTGGTTGGGATAACCAACAGATTAAAAAGTAGGATTTTCAGAAATCCTTACGCTATGTCCTTTGTAATAACAGGTGATAATCTGTTATTGCGACCTGTTCAGGAGCGGCATAGCATCGGACTTAGATTCGAGGTAAGTACAACTCCGCCTACAGCATAGGCTTTAGTTGAATACTTGCCTAAGTATGAATGATAAATGCTATGGTATTGATGTGATATGCTAGGAAATTTATATTAGATATGCATGATGAAATGTTATGTTGATATATTTGATGATTATGATATGATAAGATTATGTTTTATGAATATGTGACATCACGAAGCATGTTCACAACCTAAATAAGAATAATTAAGGAATTATGAAAGACAAGTATGAAGGCAAGCAAGTTGCCTGTGTCGTACGACCCGCTCGCAGGTCGGGTTGGACTATGGATTGAGTTGGAAATGGACTGGCCGCCCCAACCACTCCATAGTTGCGCGCCCGGTACGTACACTTAGGGCCCATAAGCATGATAAACATGATAAGTAAGATAAGCATGTTTAGTACGATAAGTATGATACGCTATGAAATACCAAGCAAGCATAATCAAACATAATTGGCTCATGCATGATTAGAGTAGAATGTGTTATGTTAGATTGAGTTACGTTTTGTATTATTAATTGTTGCGGATAATTATGTTGTACTTGCTGAGCGAAAGCTCACTCTTACGTCTATGCTGTAGGTAAGTAACCTGTCAGCAATTTTGATACAGATGGCGAGCGGGCGGGTGAACTGTGAAGTGAGTGGATATTCTGCCGCTACGTTTTTTCTTTATGTACATTATATATTATCCGGTGATCGATATCGCTTTTGTTTTTTCATACATTCGCTATTTATATATCGTTATTGTTTATACACCTGTATAAAAAAAAAAAAAAATTTCCGCTGTTTATGTATGTATGTATGTATGTAACGGCCTGTGCTAGGCGGGTCGTTACAGAGTTGGTATCAGAGAGGTTTCCTGCTATCCCACTTCACAGTCTGCCTGCCATCGCCACCATCATTGTAAGTTGAGTTTAATTTCAAATAGTAAATAATTATTATGCGCCTATATTATGATAGACTTGACGATATGGACCCGACCAAGTCGACGCGGACCGAGAGGCGACGAGGTCATTCTTTCATCGTGTCCGCTTATGTTTGACGGCACGAGACGTACGGTGCCGTGGCAGCATGGTTTATGATATGGAGTTGATCTTCCATATCTGCCACATCGAGGCCCGCTACAGGTTTCCTTGGCTAGCCGATGTTTCGCTGTTGACGCTAGGATATGGTGGATCATCCTTGCAGAGCGTCAGTTGCCGAGCCGCACGTGGCCGTATTTTCGCACGGCAGTGATGGCTCGTTACGGGCCGATGATAGGCGAGGGAGCGGGCGATTTACTCCGCGATGCTGAGATCTATGAGGACATGCACCACACTCGTTACCTCAGCTACGTAGCTGATTGGCACGCGTATCCTCAGGAGACGATGGCCCATTATTGCCGACGATTCCAGGAGTCGATGCTGCCATACATTCCTCAGTATCTGAGAGTCCCGAGCTGCAGGCTTAGTTATTCTTAGGAATGGATTGCCTATTCAGATCCGGCAGTACGTTCCTGAACCTATGCTCGGCTTGTCAGTTGGACACATGATTGAGGCTATTTTGGGAGTCGAGGCTAACCTTCACGATATGCCAGCCCCGGATTTGGCAGAGGCTCAGCAGGCGCCAGTAGAGGACGCCGAGATGGCAGAGCCGATTTATGAGCCGGTTCCCGTTGTTCCAGAGGATCCGATTCCCGCAGCCCCAGTACCGGAGGTGCCACATCAGGAGGCCGAGTTTGATTTGGCAGATGAGGACTCTGACCCTGATGACCTCATCATTATTCCGGAGGACCCACCGGAGGATCCACCTATCATCGACATATCGAGTGATGATGAGGATGATGAGGAGCCAGACCCTGAGTTAGAGCACGCAGGTTGGCTGGACTATGAGGAGGATTTAGAGGATCCAGAGGAGATTCCGTTGGCTGACGGGGAGGGAGAGTCCGATTCTGACGTATCGTCGGTGGTCACTTCTGAGCACATAGATTAGATAGACTGTATGATATCTTTTGATGCTAGACTGATATGTACTAGCTTATTCTTTTTGGATGATAGCTTGTACACATATGTATGATGGTAAAGTGGTAGACACTTCCATCTGAAATTTTTGACCAGGTATGATGTATCTGATATGTATATACGATATTGTAAATATGATGTTCTTTTTGTACAAATGCAAAAGACAAGTTTATGAATGAAATGTTATGTTACGATGAAATTCTAAGAATTATGTTATGATATGTTATGTTATGTTAATGTATGAATGATACGATATGTATGAAATATGTGTGCGATGATATGATATGATCGGCTATGTTTGTGATTGGACACAAGTATGATAGTGTTATAGAATATTATATGCATGAAAGATAGGATATTACAGTATGTAATATCTTTTCTTTGTCTTATAAAGGAATTTGAAAATGGTGGCACTCGTAAGACGGTACCAGTGAATCCTCCTGACCTGATATCGCGACCGTTGTAGCAAATTTACAACGGCAGTTGCTGGAGCAGCAACGTGAAACAGAAAGACTGCGAGAGCAGCTGGCTCAGATAAATGATAGACCGCGTATGGATGAAGTTCCTCCGCATCACGACAGAGTACCCCGGTAACACCCCAGGTACCTGAAGTCCAACCTGAGGTCCGACAAGAGGTTCCATGGAACTTTGAAGTTCCGTTAGCACCCATTGGGAATCCAGCAAATCTACAACCGGTGCGGGAAGATTTGCTCTATGAGCGGTTTAGAAGGATGAAGGCGCCGGAATTTGATGGACTAATGGATCCGATTGCCGCGGATAATTGGTTGATAGACATCCAAGTTATCTTGGATTTCATGAGACTTTCGGAACAAGAGAAGGTGCTTTGTGCTTCCTTCGCTCTGAAAAAGGATGCAAGGCACTGGTGGATGACCGTTCAGATACGGCGAGACGTTGCGACTATGGGTTGGCAGGATTTTGTCACAGAGTTTCACACATGTTCTACAATAGGGAGATTTTAGCAGCTCAGCAGGACGAATTCTCCAATATGAAGCAAGGATCGATGACTGTGATGGAAGCAGTCAAGAAATTTGAGCAGTTAGCCCGGCTATGCCCTGAATTGGTACCCAACGAGACCGAAAAGGTTAGACGAATGATGAAAATGTTTCGTACCGACATTGCCAGGCAAGTGAGTGCTGGCAGTAGCCCACCTACTTTGGTGTCCGACTGTGTGAGTCGAGCCTGAGAGCAGAATACTGGATCAACCATGATAGGGAGGCTAGGGCTCAGATTTTTAAGGCCAGGAAGGAGGAGAAAGCCGGAGTTAAGCCAACGCCACCCAGGCAAGGTCCGGAGTTGAATCAGAAGGGTCAGATGAGTAGCCAGACCCAAGGCCCCAAGCAATTTGGGAGGTTCAAGAGGAAGGGAAATTTCTCTAGTCAAGGACCACAAAAGAATTTCCCTCAGAAGAGGATTTCTGGAGGAAATGAGGGAAACCGTACTGAATACCCGGTGTGCGAAATGTGGAAAGAAACACCCGGGGACGTGCAGAATGGGATCTAATGCTTGCTTTCTTTGCGGCAAAGAAGGGCATTATGCGAGGAATTGCACTTTAAACAATCAAGGCCAGAACCCTTCCTATCCGAACCGGAACCCCAACAGCCAACTTCATGCAGTCCAGGCAAGGCTAGAGGGACCCTCGATCACTCAGGGAAGATTAGAAGCCCCTGAACCCCAGGCCAGAATCTATGCCTACACGAGGGAGATGCAGAAGCAGGGACTTCGCATGTGGTGACAGGTCAGATTTCTATCGCCACTCTTGATGCTGTTGCTCTATTTGATTCTGGTGCTACGCATTCTTTTGTGTCTCTGGAGTTCATCCAGAAGCTAGAAGAGGTGTGGATGTGTTAGATCAACCTTTCAAAACTTCTTTGCCATCCGGAGAATTTTTGTGGTCAAATTTCTGGATTCGTGAGGCTTCTGTCATTCTCTGTAATAGAGAATTGTTTGTAGATCTCATCGCAATCAAGCTCCAAGATTTCGATGTGATCTTAGGGATGGATTTCTTAGAAAGATACAACGCCCGGATTGACTGTCGGAAACGTTGCGTCACGTTCAACCCCTACGGTGAAGAAGAATTTACTTCTACGGACAGACTCACCACTCAACCACCAGATTGATTTCGGCAATAAAGGCTTGGAGAATGTTAGCTAACGGTTGTCAAGGTTATTTAGCTAGCATGGTGGACAAAGATCGGGTATTGGAGTTGAGATCGGAAGATATTCCCATTATAAAGGAATATGTGGATGTCTTTCCAGAGGAACTGCCAGGACTTCCGCCGGAGCGCGAAATATCGTTCGAGATCGAGCTACTACCTGGAACCGCACCGATATCGAAAGCACCCTACCGAATGGCACCTGCCGAGCTTAGGGAACTTCAAGTGCAGTTGCAGGAACTGCTTGACAAAGGATTTATTCGACAAAGCTACTCCCCATGGGGAGCCCCGGTGTTGTTCGTGAAGAAGAAAGATGGATCTTTGCGCATGTGCATTGATTACCGGGAGCTAAATAAGATAACGATCAAGAATAAGTATCCTCTTCCGAGGATTGATGATCTGTTCGATCAACTAGAGGAGCAGTAGTATTTTCAAAGGTCGATCTGTGCTCAGGCTACCACCAGTTGAAGATCAAGGAGTCCGATATCTCCAAGACGGCTTTTCGAACTCGTTATGGGCATTATGAGTTTTTGGTTATGCCATTTGGACTAACCAATACCCCAGCCGCGTTCATGGACCTTATGAATCGAGTATTCAAGGAATACCTGGACAAGTTCGTCATCGTCTTTATTACGATATTTTAATCTACTCGAGGTCCAACGAAGAATATGAGCATCACCTTAGGTTGGTAATGGAAACGTTGAGAAGGAACCAGCTATATGCCAAATTCACAAAGTGTGAATTTTGGCTGGAAAAAGTGCATTTCTTGGGCCATGTAGTGCTAAAGGAAGGGATTTCTGTAGACCCTGCAAAGGTGGAAGCGGTCAGTACGTGGTCAGCACCCAAGAATGTCACGGAAATAAGGAGCTTTCTTGGACTAGCAGGATATTATCGACGGTTTGTTGAAGGATTCTCCAAGATTGCTGCACCCCTTACCGCCCTTACCAGAAAAGGGAAGAGTTTTGAATGGACTCAGAAATGTGAGGAAAATTTCCAGGAGCTCAAGAGGAGGCTAACCAGTGCACCTGTGCTAATAATTCCTGATGTAGATGCTGGGAATTTCGTCATCTACAGCGATGCATCAAAAAGCGGATTAGGAGCTGTTTGATGCAAAACGGGAAGGTAGTGGCCTACGCATCCCGTCAACTGAAAGATCATGAAAGGAATTATCCTACTCATGATTTGGAGCTTGCGGCAGTAGTTTTCGCACTCAAGATTTGGAGGCACTATTTGTACGGAAACAAATGTGCGATCTATACCGATCATCAGAGCCTCAAGTACATTTTCACTCAAAAAGAGCTCAACATGAGACAGCGTAGATGGCTGGAGCTCGTAAAGGACTACGATTGCGAAATCCTTTACCACCCTGGCAAGGCAAACAAGGTAGCAGACGCCTTAAGTAGGAAATCCGTAGGCATGCTGATGTCTATAGAGGCGTTTCCTAAGCCACTACAAAGGGAAATTTCTGAGTTTAACTTGGAGATGATAACGGGGAAATTATCTTCTCTGACTATTCAGTCTGGTTTGTTGGAATCCATCAAGTCACACCAAGAAAAGGATCCCTTTTTGCTGAAAACTCAACTTTTTGGCAGAAAAAGTGATGAGTTCAAAACCTCTACAGATGGCGTCATCTACTTCAAGGAGAGGATCTGCGTTCCTGACTTTGAAGTTTTGAAGATCAGATTTTGTCAAAGCACATATGACACCTACTCAGTACATCCAGGAGCTACCAAGATGTACAAAGACCTCCGAGAAAATTATTGGTGGCCCAATATGAAGAATGAGGTGGCTGAATTCGTATCAAAATGCCTAACTTGTCAGAAAGTTAAGGCCGAACATCGACATCCTGGTGGAGAACTACAGAAGATAGAGCTTCCTGAATGGAAATGGGAGCAAATTACTATGGATTTCATAGTAGGATTACCCAGGACGTCCAGTGGGAATGATATGATTTGGGTTATCGTGGATAGATTAACCAAATCAGCCCACTTTATTGCAATCAAAGCCACTTTTTCCGTGGAGAAATTGGCCGAGATTTTCGTATTCCAGATCGTCAGATTCCATGGAGTGCCAAATCGATCATCTCTGATCGTGATGGACGTTTCACCTCTCGATTTTGGAGCAGTATTCACAACGCTATGGGGTCGAAATTGAAGTTCAGTACGGCATTTCACCCCCAAACTGACGGTCAATCAGAGCGAACTATCCAAACGCTGGAGGACATGCTGAGATCTTGTGTGTTGGATTTTAAGGGCAATTGGGACCAGAAGCTGCCATTGATTGAATTCTCCTACAACAACAGCTATCATGCCTCGATTGGTATGGCTCCATTCGAAGCACTATATGGAAGGAAATGCCGATCTCCTATCAATTGGCAGGAAGTTGGACAGAAACAGCTTCAAACCACAGACTTCATCAAGAAGACCTCTGAGGATGTCAAGAAGATCAAGCAAAGGCTCGATATAGCTTTTAGCAGACAAAAAGCTATGCGATAAACGAAGGAGGCCTTTGGAATTTCAAGTTGGAGATGCTGTTTTCATCAAGTTGCTCCTATGAAGGGAGTAATGCGGTTTGGAAAGAAAGGGAAGCTTAGCCCAAGATATACGGACCGTTTGAGATCCTAGAAAGGATTGGAAAAGTAGCCTATAAGCTTGCCCTACCGCCAGAATTAGCTTCAATGCATAATGTTTTCATGTTTCGATGCTAAAGAAGTATATACCGGACCCTTCCCATGTACTTAGTCAGGAACCAGTAGAGGTTCAAACGGACTTAACTTACGAGGAGAAGCCAGTTCGAATTCTAGATCGGGAAGAGAAGGTCTTAAGGAATAAAACCATTCCCATGGTTAAAGTGTTGTGGCGAAACCATAAGGTTGAGGAGGCAACATGGGAATTGGAAGATGATATGAGAAAGAACTACCCTGGTTTGTTCTAATTTTCGAGGACGAAAATTTTAAGGAGGGTAGATTGTAAGATCTAGAATTTTCATCGCTAAGATTTCTTGTATAGAAATTAAATTGTACCGTAATGGTATCTATGAAAAATCCCGGCTCAGGGTTTTTGATTAATTTCATGAGTTCTTATGGATTCGTAAGACTCAAATACGATCGCTTAGTCAAGCCCATGATCTTTTGTGTCCAAAAGATAGAAAATTCTATGATTTTATGAAAGTCAACGTTGACCGAAAAAGTCAAAGTTGACAATGAAGGTCAAAGTTGACCATGAAAGTCAAAGTTGACCCGATGAGTCAAAGATTGACTGGAAAGACCAAATTATGACGGAATTTAAGTATGTTGAACATTATAGGTTTTGAACTGCGAAAATCATTTTCTACGAACAAAATAGCTAGAATTAAACCTAAAACCGCCATAGAAAAATCAAGCACATTAAATAGATTATTAAGGGCCAAAGGACTTGAAGCGAAAAGAAAAGTTTTTCGTACCGTCCATTTTATGACAGATAAATTTTGGAATGAAATTTAATTTATGATACTGTGTATTAAGTAACACAGTATTAACAATGCCTGTTTGGCTAAAAATGGACTACTTATCAAGGTTTAAAGCCAAACAAGCCTTAAGAGATATGACATCACCTTATCTATTATTTATGACATCATTTGTATTTAAGCTAAATTAGGAAAGTATTAGGTTGGTTCTAGACCACATGATGGCCGGCCAACTCACCCCCCCTTGGTGTAAAATGCTAATTTTTGAGGGACTAAAATTGCAATTAAGCAAAGCTCCAAAACCTCTATAAATAGGTGGCCATTCTATTAAAAAAAATCAGAAAAACCAGCCATACTCTGCCCATTTTTCTCTGCCCAAAACCGACCCTTAGCAGCCAAGAAAGAACAAGAACAAAAACAGAAATCCAAGAGAGAATCCACTAGGGTAAGTTCGGTTTTCAGCTAGGAGGAAAGAAAAGAGTGCTGGAAATTTTGGAGCCTTGTTTGGAAGCTGGCCGTGTGTGTGTGTGCTGGAAAAAGGGTGAGAAAAATTGTTGGAAGGCCTTAGGGAGTGCTGGAATTAGTGGCTGGTCTTGGTGGGCAGCAGCCAAAGACAGAAAATTTGTGGGTGAGCTTAGGGAGGAGGCCGGTGGTGTCTAGGAGCCAAGGGGGAAGAAACTTTGGACCAAACCCTAACCAACTTTAGGGTATATTAAGGTAAAATCTCTCCTAAGTTTCAGCTTTCAATTTGGTGCAATTTGGAGGTTATCTTGTATTTCAAGTCATTGGTTGTATGAGCTTAAGCTCAAATTTTATTTTCAGCACTAGTTAGGTTATGTGCTTGATTTAATTTTAGGGTGGTTTGGTTTAATTAGTATGCTATGCTTTTAAAATGCTTGCTTGTTTGTATGCTAGTTGAATGGTTAAGTTATATGCCCCTAATAAGTTAAGTTATGAGTTAGAATGCATGACTAGGTAAATTGGCAGATTTGGTGTATGTTAGTTAAGCTGGATTTTTCAGCAAACCTTAATTTTTGGGATAAGATAATGGTTTACTTGGCTGAGTTTTTAATTTGTGTTTGAAGAGAATTTGACGTTAGAAAGTCGCTGTATGTTTGATTTAGGCTCCCGCTGGTTCGGTTGAGGTAGTGTGCACGTTTTTAGGGCGAGTAACGAATGAAAACACAAAAACTGCCAATTCGGGTGTATGTTGCCCTGTTTTCTGGAAAGTAAATTTTGAGGCCCTTAGAGGCCGATTTTCGAAAAACGTAAAACATGAAAGTTGTTCAGAACAGTTTTTCCTATAAGACTACGTGGACAGTTTTTAAAAATAAGGCTCCAACGGCCTTCGTTTTCACGGAAATCCGAGCCTGACCGTGCCAGTTTCTATGCACGGCCAGGTTAAATTAAAAAGGGAAAACGAGTGGGTTTGAGTCCGAACTGGGTTTTGTATAAAACAGTGAAGTTTTATGATTTTCCAAGATCTAAAACTTATATGAAGAAAAGTTTTTCAGATTCGATCTAGATTTCTAAATAAAAATTATATTTCAAAAACTGTGCAGTGATCGAGAGGTTGCTGCTCAAGGTATTTAAAGACAGTGTTGGAATTGGACATTCCTGCACGTACATTAGCAAGTTTTCAAAAAGAAACTGCTCCAAAGGCAGTTTTGACTTTAGATGATTTTATAAAGAACCCACTCATAAGGATTTTAAAGAAAACCTTAAATTTTCAAAAGCGGTTTTAAACTAAGTTCGGTGAGCAATAACCGGGAAAAGACACCGAGTTATTGGTTTGGGCCCGAAGCCCAAGGGTTATCCAACGTAACCCAATAATAAACTAAGATTAAGGAATAGGGCCCTTATCTCGAGGGTTACCTACAGGGTTAGTTATAGTAACCCGTTCCAAATGTTTACGAATTTGTTATATGGGGGCATATAACGCAGAATAAAATGAATGTTGGTTGGGATAACCAACAGATTAAAAAGTAGGATTTTCAGAAATCCTTACGCTATGTCCTTTGTAATAACAGGTGATAATCTGTTATTGCGACCTGTTCAGGAGCGGCATAGCATCGGACTTAGAGTTCGAGGTAAGTACAACTCCGCCTACAGCATAGGCTTTAGTTGAATACTTGCCTAAGTATGAATGATGAATGCTATAGTATGTGTTATGATATGATTTATACTAGATTATGCTTACGAAATGTTATGTGAATATTTTATGATTTGATTATGCTATGATTATGTTTTATGAATATGAGACATTCACGAAGCATGTTCACAAATTCTAAACAAGAATAATTAAGAAATTATGAAAGACAAGCATGAAGGCAAGCAAGTTGCCTGTGTCGTACCGACCCGCTCGCAGGTCGGGTTGGACTATGGATTGAGTTGGAAATGGACTGGCCGCCCCAACCACTCCATAGTTGCGAATCCAATTTTTACTTTAAAATCTGTTTATAATTTGATAAAACTTTCTTCATAAAAATTGTAGACCTCGGATAATACTACAACTTTCATGTTTTGAGGAAAATCCAGTTCGGAACTTATCGAGCCCTTATTCCTTGTTGAACTCACCTGGCCGTGCATAGATCCTGGGCACGGTCAGGCTCGGATTTTCATAAAAATTGAGGCCTTTGGAGTCTTATTTTTAAAAACCGTCTAAGTTTTTCTCTAGGAAAAACCATTATCTACAATTTTATAGTTTTGAGTTTCTTCAAATTCGGCCTCTAAGGGCCTCAAATTATCATTTCCAGAAAGCTGCCCAGTCTTGACCCGAGACTGGCAGTTTCGGTTCTTAATTTCGTTTCTCGTCCTAAAACTTGCACACTACCTCAACCGACCACAGCGGCAGCCTAAGATCACACATGCAATCGTTTCTAATGTTCCAATCCATCATGCACATAATCAAACATTCATTCTCAACCTATGGGGACTTATAACAAACACTTAATAGGCATATTTGCAAACATGCATCAAATCATAACTAGAGACCACCAACCCTAATCAAGCATAATTAAGCACTTAAAGGTGAGCTTATGCTCTTACATCCAATGCTGGAAATACACTTTAAATTTCAAATTGAAGCTCAACTTAAAAAGCTTAGGGCTTAAGGAGATTACCTAATTGATTGAACACAAGGCTAGGCTAGGAGTTTGGTTCACATTTTTCTCCTTTCTCCTTGGCTGCCCATAACCGGCCATTCTCCTCCTATTCCTAGAATTTTTCTGCTTTTTCCAGCTTATCCCTAACCGGCCATTCAAGCCAAAAAAAAATGGATTTCCAATTTTTTTTCCACTCTTTCTTTTCTCACAAAAATCCGGCCACTAAAATTTTTCCACTTTGGGTTCGGTTTCTAGGGAGGTTTTGAGAAAATTGGGCAGAGTTTTGGGATGATTTTGAACTGCCAAAACCGCCCCCTTTGAGCCCTATTTATAGGTGAAAATTACAAATTTTCACCATTTAATTTTATTTCAAAAATTGCATATTAGGACCTAAAAATAAAATATTTGCTAACTAGTCCCTAACATGTGGCCGGCCACTTGGAGTCCTTGGAGGCCAAGTAATTGTCTTGCCTCATGCTTGCATCATCTTGCTTACATCACCTTGCTTACATCACCTTGCTTGCATCACATTTTCTTAAATTTGCATTTTAGTCCCTAAATGACAAAATATTTGCCCATTTATCCTTGTAGGTGGCCGGCCATTACAATTTGCTTGGAGTCCAAGTTTGCTTACCTCATCATGCTTATGTCACCTTGCTTACATCATCAAGGTAATTTCTTAAAATTATACTTTGGCCCCTATGGATAAAATATTTGTAATTTAGCCCCTAAATGTGGCCGGCCATTTGATGCTAAGTGGCATCCAAATATTTTTCCCACTTTTCTTTAATCAATAATGATGTCATAAATCCAAGATAAGGTGATGACATCATAAGGCCTTGTTTGGCTTGATACTTAATATGCAGTCCATTTTTATGCTAACACAGATATTTCCAATACTGTTATTAACTAATAACATATGTACACTGTAAATCAAAATATCGTCAAAAAGACGATAAAATTTCATATTCTTGATACTCTTCTGATCCATAAAGCACTTGTCAATCTTGTCATAAATCTTATCCAAAGTTCTTGCAACTGTACTTGGAGTTCTCTAAGCTCAGCCGGGCCATACGATAGGTGCTTCGATATAGGTGCTGCTCTTGCACAATTCTATTTCGAAAGAAATTTCTCACTCCGGCTAAAGTCTAATCAAATCTTTTGGAAGACATCCACATATTCCTTAATGATAGGAACATCCTCAGGCTGTAGCTCCCTTTCTTGTTCCTTATCTACCATATTAGCTAAGTATCCTGACATCATACTTCATACATTCTTACATACTATCTTACTTCTTACTTCATATTTTCTTACTTACATACTTTCCTTTCATATGCATCACAAGAACTATCTACATAAAAAAAAAAAAAAAACTGAGCAAGTATATCATATAACTTGCCATGTTTGGAAATCATATCATATCATATAATTTTTCCATACTTTGAAAGTATTTCGCACTATATAACTTTCCATACTTGGAAAGCATATCGTAAATAGCTTCTTCTTGAACCCTGATCTTATGCTATTAGAACCTTTATTTTTCTTAATGGCCCTTTCTTGGAACTCGTTCCTCAAGGATTCGGCCTAAGGCTCCATTTCGGAACCTTTACTTTCATGAAAGCCCTATCTTGGAATTTCCTCCTCAAGGATTCGGCTGTCTTACATAAAATGAGGGTTCTATTAAGCATGAGCTCAAGATTTAAGCATCTTTTATAAAAATATTTCCTTTGAATCTTTTCTGTAACGCCCCGCCTAGCACAGGTGTTACCATACATACATGCATACATTCTTACTTATTTAACGTAAACAGCGGAATTTTTTTTTTTTTTTATATACGTAACGCGTACGAGCGATTAGCCATATATATATATACGGCGCGGTTAAACGGAATACGTAATAATATAACGATGTTTGAAATACAAAACTATATACATAAAAAGAACAAAACGCGTAGCGGCTATTAATCCCACATTTCACAGTTTGCCCTGCCACGCTCGCCATCTTGTATCAACAACTGCCCATAGGTTGCTTACCTACAGCATAGACGTAAGACGTGAGCTTTCGCTCAGCAAGTACAACATAATTATCCGTGACAATACAACTCAAAACATAATTCATCGTAACCTTACATAGTATCTCATATCATAACATTTCCTACTTATCTCATCGTATTGTAACATCTCAGACATAACATATCATAATCTTACATAGTTTCTCATATCATAGCATTTCATACTTAACTCATCATATCGTAACATTTCATACATAACATATCATAGCATTGCATAATAAATGCATGAACCGATTATGCTCGTATTATGCCATTTTATGCAGTCTTAACTTATCTTGTTTATGGGCCCCATAACATAAGTGTACGTACCGGGCGCGCTCTATGGGCTTACTCTTGCCATAGCTCAACCCGACCTGACGCGGGTCGGTACGACACGGCAAGCTCGCCTGCCATCATAATTGCTTTTCGTGATCTCATAATTGATCTTGTTAGTGAACATGCTTCGTGATGTCACTAAACTTAAATCATACTCATATCTTAACATCATGCCTTATCTTATAATCATAACTTGATATCACCATAATAATCATAAGCTTGATATCACCATAATAATCATAAGCTTGATATCACCATAATAATCATAAGCTTGATATCATCATAATAATCATAAGCTTAACATTATCATCATTAATCATAACCCAGCATCAAACATTCCTAACATACATTTATATCGCATACTAATAGCGATCATTCATTATACTTGGGTAAGTATACAACGGAAAGTCTATGCTGTAGACGGAGTTGTACTTACCAGATACTAAATCTCAAGTTTAGCGCTTTTCCTAACCGAGTGGTTTTCCTGTTTTCACAGAAAAATCATAGGATGAGAATCATCCTATCATAATATCATACAACCCTAGTTATCAACTTATCTTAGCATAAGGATATCAACAACATAGTATAAACATTAAAATCTTACTATCCTTTTAAAACACTAAAATTCTTGAAAACAAATTATATTTGAAGTCAGTCTTTTATTTGATCCTTTTCTAACAAATTTGTTCCGAATTTGAAAATATTTCCTTCATGAAAGTTGTAGACCTTGAAGATTCCTACAACTTCTGTTTTAAACTTAAAATCCAAATCTGACCCTAAAATACTTGTTTCTGCCTTTGAAAATTCTTCGACCATTTTTCTTAATCTTGAAACAGGTCTCGGGTTTTTGTAAAAACGAAGGTCTTAGAGGCCTTATTTTCAAAAACAGTCCGCGTTGGCCCCTAGGATTTTCCCTTCTCTACAACTTTGTAGTTTTGAACTTTTCAAGATTCGGCCTCTAAGGGCCTCAAAATTCGCTTTCAAAAATACTGTCCGAATCTACCCGAAACTGGCAGTTTTTGTTCGGTTTGGTTTTAGGTAATCTAACGTGCACACTACCTCAAACGGACACCCCGTGAGCCTATATCAAGCATGCAGGCGTTACCTAATCATTCCATACTCATACAATCAGATCTCACTCATATAATTTTTGTAAAACAAAAATCTTAAACTTGCATAACATTCTATTTCGAACTAGCATATCGAAACCGAAAACTATCAACTACACATAAGGCATAGTGCTTGAATTTGCTTTTCATAAACTCATGCTTATACATAACATCACACTCACAATCTTCTTATCAAAAACGTGAATGAACACTAGAGGTTAAAAAGATTTACCTCAAGCTTCACAAGATAATTTCTAGCTTAAGGTTTTGGAGATTTTCTTTTTTCACTCGACCAACACCAACCGAATATGTTTTCAGCTTGCTCTCACTTTTTTTTGTTCGGCTCTTAAGGAAAAGGAAGACTAGAGAATGAGCTGAAATCTAAGGTTTATTGTCCAAAGAAGCATATGGTCGTACCACCTCCTATATATATATGAGAGGAAAAGAATTTCACTTAGACTTTTCTTCCTTTCCAATATTGCTTATAGCTCCCTTGGACAGCATATTTGCTGCCAAGTCCATTGAGGTGGCCGGTTGTGAAGGGTCTAAATGGCCACATAACCTAAGCTAATTGATGACTCACCAATGCTAGACACATGAAGTGTCTCATTCTTGTAATGGTCGGCCAAGAGGTGTCAACACATGTTTAATTACAAGCTTAGCAAGCAAAGCTATAAGCTTGCTTATTCAAGCTATGTATAACACTTGTCTTGTTCTCAAAATTTTTGAGAAACAATTATCTCCTAAGCTGCAGATAATTGTCAAGAGTAATTTACTCCATGGACTCAAGTGGTGGCCGGCCATGATGAGTCAAAATGGAAGCAAATAGTTAGACTAACTAAGTTCACAAATCTAGTTACTTCCTTGGTTTTAACATAACTATGGTAACTAAATTTTGTAACTAATCCTTGGCTTAGTTGAATTTGAATGCTTAGTAAAAAAATCTATCATAATTTTTCTTGCAATTCATCATAAGGTGGCCGGCCATACATTGCTAAATGTGAAGATTGCAAGATGCAATCTAGCTTAGTAAGCAAAACTACCTTGCTTAATAGGCAAAGCTAAAATTGTGAAGTGTCAATTTCAAATGAACTTCATATTTATTTTTTTTTCATACTTTGCCTATTGGTTCTTAAGAGCAAAATATTTGCTCATTAACCCTTACAATGACCGGTCCCATTGTGCACAAAAATAAGCAAATGATTGGTCAATTTTTGAACCAATCAAACTTAACCTAATTCCTTGGTTTCCAACTAGGTTAACCAAATCTTAAAAATCATCATAAGCTAATTTGAACTAGGAAATCTAACTAGAAAAATCCATAGTTTCATAAATTTACAAATTTATCTATCGAACCACAATTTTCTCAAAATTGCACTTTGGCCCCTAAAGGCAAAAATATTTGCACTTTAGTCCTTAAAGGGTGACCAATTCTCAAAGTGAGATTTGTCATTCTTTTTAAGTCCTTACTTGGCTTATCTCCTAAACACAGTTCATTTCCAACTGCATACATATTCAGATACTGTTTTCGACGGATAACAGTATACTAACATTGGACCAAAATCCAGAATTTATCTGAACTGCGTCTAGGGTTCTCTTATTATTAGAAACTACTAACAGAGAATCATATATCATAAATTTTCCTTTTACTACCAAAAAGGTCTTTCATAAATAACTTATCGAATCCTTTAATCAAGAATTCAATAATTTAACTGATAAAACGTAACACATAAACATTTCTTAATTACAAACTTTGATTGTTCACAACAGACATCAAAATTTGTAAACAAGCTGGTCATTACATTTTATACCTTTTTACTCAAAAGGTCATATGCTTGGCTAAGCAATAATTTTTGAGTCTTATAAACATATAAGAACTCTCAAATTTTAATAAAAACCCCGAACTGGGCTTTTTTCATAAATACCATCATGGTACAATTCAAATATCTATACGAGAAATTGTAACTTGAAAAATTCTAGTTATTACAATTTTCCCCCCTTAAAAATTTTCGTCCTCGAAAATTAAAACAAGTTGGGATAGTTCTTTCTCATGTCAACCTCCAATTCCCAGGTTGCTTCTTCAACCCTGTGGTTTCGCCATAACACTTAACCATGGGAATGGTTTTATTTCTTAAGACCTTTTCTTCCCAATCCAGTACTTGAACGGGCTTTTCTTCATAAGTTAAGTCCGTGTGAACCTCTACTGGTTCTTGATTAAGCACATGGGATGAGTCGGATATATACTTCTTTAGCATCGATACATGGAAACATTATGCATCGAAGCCATTAGGCGGTAGGGCAAGCTTATAGGCTACTTTTCCAATCCTTTCAAGGATTCAAATGGCCCCGTATATCTTGGCTAAGCTTCCCTTTCTTTCCAAAGCGCATTACTCCTTTCATAGGAGTAATCTTGATGAAAACCGCATCTCCCACTTGGAATTCCAAAGGTCTCCTACGTTTGTCGGCATAATTTTTTGTATGCTAAAAGCTATGTCGAGCCTCTGCCTGATCTTCTGAATGTCCTTAGAAGTCTTTTGATAAAATCTGTGGTTTGTAGCTGTTTCTGTCCAACTTCCTGCCAGTGAATAGGAGATCGACATTTTCTTCCATATAATGCTTCAAATGGAGCCATACCAATTGAAGCATGATAACTGTTGTTATATGAAAATTCGATCAATGGCAGCTTCTGATCCCAGTTTCCTTTGAAATCCAGCACACAAGACCTTAGCATATCTTCCAGTGTCTGGATGTTCGTTCAGATTGACCGTCAGTTTGGGGGTGAAATGCCGTGCTGAACTTCAATTTCGACCCCATGACGTTGTGAACACTAGTCCAAAATCGAGAAGTGAAACGTCCATCACGGTCCGAGATGATCGATTTTGGCATTCCATGAAATCTGACAATCTGGGATACATAAATTTCAGCTAATTTTTCACAGAAAAGGTGGCCTTAATCGCAATAAAGTGAGCCGATTTGGTTAATCTGTCAACAATCACCCAAATCGTGTCACTTCCGCTTGTAGTATTGGGCAGTCCTACTACGAAATCTATAGTAATCTGCTCCCATTTCCACTCAGGAAGCTCTATCTTCTGCAGTTCTCCGCCCGGATGTCGATGTTCAGCCTTAACTTTCTGACAAGTTAGGCATTTCGATACATATTCTGCTACCTCATTCTTCATGTTGGGCCACCAGAAACTCTCTCGGAGGTCTTTGTACATCTTGGAAGCTCCTGGATGTACTGAGTATGCGTCATATGTGCTTCCAACAAAATCTGATCCTTCAATTCTTTGAAGTTGGGAACACAAAGCCTTTCCTTGAATAAATGACACCATCTGCAGCAGTTCTAAACTCATTGCTTTTATTGCCAAAAAGCTGAGTTTTCATCAAAAAGGAATCTTTTCCTTGTGAGACTTAATGGATTCCATCAAATTAGACTGGATGGTTAGAGAAGATAATTTCCCCTTATATCTCCAATTAAACTCAGAAATCTCCTTTTGTAGTGGCTTAGGAAACATTCCAATAGACATCAGCATGCCTACGGATTTCCTGCTTAAGGCGTCTGCTACTCTATTCGCCTTTCCAGGATGATAAAGGATCTCACAGTCATAATCCTTAACAAGCTCCAGCCATCTACGTTGTCTCATATTGAGTTCTTTCTGAGTAAAAATATACTTAAGGCTCTGGTGATCAGTGTAGATTTCACACTTATTCCCATACAAATAGTGTCTCCAAATCTTAAGTGCGAAAACTACTGCCGCGAGCTCTAAATCGTGTGTGGGATAATTCCTTTCGTGAATCTTTAACTGTCGGGATGCATAGGCCACTACCTTGCTATTTTGCATCAAGACAGCTCCTAATCCATTTTTAGACGCGTCACTATAGATCACGAAATTTCCTGCATCTACATCAGGAATTATCAACATAGGCGCACTCGTCAGCCTCTTCTTGAGCTCCTGGAAATTCTCCTCACACTTCTGAGTCCATTCAAAATCTTTCCTTTCCTAGTAAGAGCGGTGAGGGGTGTGGCAATCTTGGAAAATCCCTCAACGAATCGTCGGTAATAGCCAGCTAATCCAAGGAAACTCCTTATTTCCGTAACATTCTTGGGTGCTGGCCATGCACTAACCCCTCCACCTTAGCAGGGTCTACTGAAATGCCTTCCTTCGATACCACATGACCCAAGAAATGAACTTTTTCCAACCAAAATTCACATTTTGTGAATTTGGCATACAACTGATTCTTCTTCAATGTCTCCATCACCAATCTAAGGTGATGTTCATGTTCCACTTTGGACCTTGAGTAGATTAGAATATCGTCAATAAAAACAATGACGAACTTATCCAGGTATTCCTTGAATACTCGATTCATAAGGTCCATAAATGCTGCCGGAGCATTGGTTAATCCAAATGGCATAACCAAAAACTCATAGTGCCCGTAACGTGTTCGAAAGGCCGTCTTGGAGATATCCGCCTCCTTGATCCTGAGCTGATGATAGCCTGAACGTAGATCGACCTTCGAAAATACTACTGCTTCTCTGAGTTGATCAAAGAGATCGTCAATCCTTGGAAGGGGATACTTGTTCTTGATCGTAATCTTATTCAACTCACGGTAGTCGATACACATACGTAATGATCCATCTTTCTTCTTTACGAACAGCACTGGTGCTCCCCATGGGGAGTAACTCTGTCGGATGAATCCTTTGTCAAGCAGTTCTTGCAACTGCACTTGCAATTCCCTAAGCTCAGCTGGTGCCATACGGTAAGGCGCTTTGGAGATCGGTGCAACTCCAGGTAGTAATTCGATTTCGAACAAAATCTCGCGTTCTGGCGGAAGTCCGGGTAAATCCTTCGGAAAGATATCCATATATTCCCTTATAATGGGAATATCTCCCAGTGATAATTCCACTTCGAAATCCTTATCCACCATGTTAGCTAAATATCCTTGACAGCCATTAGCTAACATTTTCCAAGCCTTCATTGCTGAAACCAGTTTGGTTGCTGAATTCCGAGATTGTCCGTAGAGATTAAACTCCTCTTCTCCGTACGGGTTAAACGTTACACAACGCTTTCGACAGTCGATCTTGGCGTTGTATTTACCTAAGAAGTCCATCCCTAAGATCAATCGAAATCCTGAAGCTTATCACGATGAGATCTACAAACAATTCTCTGCCACAGATAGTCACGGAAGTATTTCGTATCCAAAAATTGGACCACAAAATCTCTCCGGATGGCAAAGAGGTTTTAACAGGTTGATCTAAACTATCCACACCTCTTCCTAACTTCTGGGTGAACTCCAAAGATACAAATGAGTGAGTAGCCCCAGAATCAAACAAAGCGATAGCATCGAAGGTGGCGATAGAAATCTGACCTGTCACCACATGTGAAGTCCCAGCTTCAGCATCACCCCTGGTGTAGGCATAGATCCTGGCTTAGGTTCAGGGGCCTCTAATCTGCCCTGAGTAATTGAGGGTCCTTCTAGCTTAGCTTGGACTGCATGTAGCTGCCTGTTAGTGTTCTGACTCGGGTACGAAGGATTTTGGCCACGGTTATTCAGATGGCATTCTTCGCATAATGCCCTTCCTTACCACACAGGAAGCAGGCATTTGACCCCATTCTACAAACTCCTGGGTGTTTCCTTCCACACCTAGTACAGTGGGGTAATCAGTGCTAGTACCCTCATTTCCTCTATTGTTCTTCTTCTGAGGGTAATTCCTTTGCGGACCCTGGCCAGAGAAACTCCTTTTCTCTTGTTCCTCCCAAAATGTTTGGAACCTTGGGCCGGGCTACTTATCGGGCCTTTCTGACTCAACTCTAGACCTTGACGGGGCTGCGTCGGCTTTACTACGGTTTTCTCCTCCTTTCTGGCCTTAAAAATCTGAGCCCTTGCTTCCTTGTCCTGGTTTATCCAATACTCAGCTCTCATTGCCCGACTCACACAGTCGGATACCAGGGTAGGTGGACTACTGCCAGCACTAACCTGCTTGGCAATATCCGTACGGAACATCTTCATCATCCTTCTCACCTTTTCCGTTTCATTGGGAACCAACTCCGGACACAACCGGGCTAACTGATCAAATTTCTTGACAGCCTCCAATACTGTCATTGACCCTTGTTTCAAACTGGCGAACTCATCCTGCTGAGTTGCCAAGATTTCTCTGTTGTAATACGTAGTGCGGAACTCCGTCACAAAGTCTTGCCAGCCCATGGTAGCAACATCTCGACGTATCTGGATAGTCCTCCACCAGTGTCTAGCGTCTTTCTTGAGTGCGAAGGAAGCACATAAAACTTGTTCCTGTTCCGATAGCCTCATAAAGTCCAAGATAACTTGGATATCGATTAACCAATTATCCGCAGCTATCGGGTCCATCAGTCCTTCGAATTCAGGCGCCTTCATTCGCCTGAATCTTTCGTACAGTAAATCCTCCCGTACTGGCTGCATGTTAACAGGAATTCCTGCAGGTACTAACGGAACTCCAAAATTCCGTGGATTTTCCGGCTGTACCTCTGGTTGAACTTCTGGTTCCGGAGGTACTCTATTCTGTTGTAGAGGAACTTCCTCAGCTCGAGGTCTCTGGTTCACATGAGCTAATTGCTCGCGTAATCTATTCGTTTCTTGCTGTTGTTCCAACAGCTGTCGTTGCAAATTTACTACAACGGTTGCAAAATCCGGTTCTAGCGGATTTGCAGGTACCGTTCGTCGTGTACGAACCATTTTCTAGTTCCTATCAAATCACAAGAAAAGATATTATCATACTAGAAATATCCTTTCTTTCATACCTTTCTTATCATAGCATAACATATTACGTTACCTCAGAACGTTATTACTGTATCATATCAGAACGTTTTCATCGTATTATAGCACATACAACTCGTAATATGCCTTTCATAATCATATCATAACTTTTCATAAACATATCATATCATTCTTGAACTGACTTTTTACATTCTTATAAAAAGTACTTCATATTTATAATCTTGTAAATGCATTTTAACACGATCACTATACATACATAACCATAACTTCTGATGGAAGTGTCTAACACTTTCTCATCTTATAACAGTACAAGCCTATCGTCAAAAAAAACACAAAAAGATAAGCCAATACATGTTAGTCATAACTACACAAAATACATATATACGGTTAGCCTATTCTACGTGTTCGATCGTAACTACCGTGGATGCGTCGGAATCTGACTCCTCAGCTCCGTTATGAAACACTATCTCCTCGGGGTCCTCGCCGAAATCAAACATACCATCGTCGTTCTCTAGCCAGCCCGCATGTTCCAACTCTGGCGCTGGCTCAATATCCTCCTCCTCGTCGCTAGAAATGTCAATAATCGGGGGATTAGGATCTAATGGCTGATCCTCTAGGGCAACTAGGAAGTTATCAAACTCATTTACGGCCATATCAGCCTCGGCGTCCTGAGGTGGTGCTGGATCGGCCTCGAAAGGCGGCTCTCCTATCCCAGCTTCATCGACTGGTGCTTGTGGACTACCCACAACCTCAGCAACTTGCATGGCCTGCATGACAGCCTCTGCCTCTAAAATATCATCGATCATGTTCCCCACCGTCGTGCCAGGCATCGGTATAGGAACATACTGTCGGATCTGCTGAGGCAGTCCGTCTCGAAACGTCTGCAATGCCATTGTCACCGGGTTAACCAGGTCCTGCGGGACATATGGCAATAACTCTTCCTGGAACCTCCGACAGTAGTGGCTCATAGGCTCCTGCGGGTAGGCGTGCCAAACCACTGAAAAACTCAGATATCGGGCGTGGTACGTATCCCGGTACATCGCAGGATTGCGATAGGGCTCATCTGCCCCCACATCTAGTACCGGTCCGTAGCGCGCAACTAGTAACGCACGGAAATGCGCCCAGGTCCGACTCGGCATTTCTCTCTCTCCTATCGTCATCCACCAAAGTCGTACGTCGACTGCGAAACATCGACTGGCTAAGGGACTTGTAGTCGCTCCTCGATATGGCAAAGATGGAAAATAATTCCATGTCATATAGCCACGCTGCTAGTGACACCGTCCGTCTAGTGCCATCAAATATCATCGGATACGACTCGTAGAAAGACAACACTGCACGCCGATCGTCATTTACATACGCGGGATCCATAACGTCGCGTCTATAATAACATAATACGTAATAAGTATTTACTCGTAAAATAAAATTACTTACAATGATGGCGGCAATGGCAGGCATACTGTGAAATTGGATAGCAGGAAACCGCTCTGATACCAACTCTGTAACGCCCCGCCTAGCACAGGCCGTTACCATACATACATGCATACATTCTTACTTATTTAACGTAAACAGCGGAAATTTTTTTTTTTTTTTATATACGTAACGCGTACGAGCGATTAGCCATATATATATATACGGCGCGGTTAAACGGAATACGTAATAATATAACGATGTTTGAAATACAAAACTATATACATAAAAAGAACAAAACGCGTAGCGGCTATTAATCCCACATTTCACAGTTCGCCCTGCCACGCTCGCCATCTTGTATCAACAACTGCCCATAGGTTGCTTACCTACAGCATAGACGTAAGACGTGAGCTTTCGCTCAGCAAGTACAACATAATTATCCGTGACAATACAACTCAAAACATAATTCATCGTAACCTTACATAGTATCTCATATCATAACATTTCCTACTTATCTCATCGTATTGTAACATCTCAGACATAACATATCATAATCTTACATAGTTTCTCATATCATAGCATTTCATACTTAACTCATCATATCGTAACATTTCATACATAACATATCATAGCATTGCATAATAAATGCATGAACCGATTATGCTCGTATTATGCCATTTTATGCAGTCTTAACTTATCTTGTTTATGGGCCCCATAACATAAGTGTACGTACCGGGCGCGCTCTATGGGCTTACTCTTGCCATAGCTCAACCCGACCTGACGCGGGTCGGTACGACACGGCAAGCTCGCCTGCCATCATAATTGCTTTTCGTGATCTCATAATTGATCTTGTTAGTGAACATGCTTCGTGATGTCACTAAACTTAAATCATACTCATATCTTAACATCATGCCTTATCTTATAATCATAAACTTGATATCACCATAATAATCATAAGCTTGATATCATCATAATAATCATAAGCTTGATATCATCATAATAATCATAAGCTTAATATCATCATAATAATCATAAGCTTGATATCACCATAATAATCATAAGCTTGATATCATCATAATAATCATAAGCCAGCATCAAACATTCCTAACATACATTTATATCGCATACTAATAGCGATCATTCATTATACTTGGGTAAGTATACAACGGAAAGTCTATGCTGTAGACGGAGTTGTACTTACCAGATACTAAATCTCAAGTTTAGCGCTTTTCCTAACCGAGTGGTTTTCCTGTTTTCACAGAAAAATCATAGGATGAGAATCATCCTATCATAATATCATACAACCCTAGTTATCAACTTATCTTAGCATAAGGATATCAACAACATAGTATAAACATTAAAATCTTACTATCCTTTTAAAACACTAAAATTCTTGAAAACAAATTATATTTGAAGTCAGTCTTTTATTTGATCCTTTTCTAACAAATTTGTTCCGAATTTGAAAATATTTTCTTCATGAAAGTTGTAGACCTTGAAGATTCCTACAACTTCTGTTTTAAACTTAAAATCCAAATCTGACCCTAAAATACTTGTTTCTGCCTTTGAAAATTCTTCGACCATTTTTCTTAATCTTGGAACAGGTATCGGGTTTTTGTAAAAACGAAGGTCTTAGAGGCCTTATTTTCAAAAACAGTCCGCGGGGCCCCTAGGATTTTCCCTTCTCTACAACTTTATAGTTTTGAACTTTTCAAGATTCGGCCTCTAAGGGCCTCAAAATTCGCTTTCAAAAATACTGTCCGAATCTACCCGAAACTGGCAGTTTTTGTTCGGTTTGGTTTTAGGTAATCTAACGTGCACACTACCTCAAACGGACACCCCGTGAGCCTATATCAAGCATGCAGGCGTTACCTAATCATTCCATACTCATACAATCAGATCTCACTCATATAATTTTTGTAAAACAAAAATCTTAAACTTGCATAACATTCTATTTCGAACTAGCATATCGAAACCGAAAACTATCAACTACACATAAGGCATAGTGCTTGAATTTGCTTTTCATAAACTCATGCTTATACATAACATCACACTCACAATCTTCTTATCAAAAACGTGAATGAACACTAGAGGTTAAAAAGATTTACCTCAAGCTTCACAAGATAATTTCTAGCTTAAGGTTTTGGAGATTTTTTTTTTCACTTGACCAACACCAACCGAATATGTTTTCAGCTTGCTCTCACTTTTTTTTGTTCGGCTCTTAAGGAAAAGGAAGACTAGAGAATGAGCTGAAATCTAAGGTTTATTGTCCAAAGAAGCATATGGTCGTACCACCTCCTATATATATATGAAAGGAAAAGAATTTCACTTAGACTTTTCTTCCTTTCCAATATTGCTTATAGCTCCCTTGGACAGCATATTTGCTGCCAAGTCCATTGAGGTGGCCGGTTGTGAAGGGTCTAAATGGCCACATAACCTAAGCTAATTGATGACTCACCAATGCTAGACACATGAAGTGTCTCATTCTTGTAATGGTCGGCCAAGAGGTGTCAACACATGTTTAATTACAAGCTTAGCAAGCAAAGCTATAAGCTTGCTTATTCAAGCTATGTATAACACTTGTCTTGTTCTCAAAATTTTTGAGAAACAATTATCTCCTAAGCTGCAGATAATTGTCAAGAGTAATTTACTCCATGGACTCAAGTGGTGGCCGGCCATGATGAGTCAAAATGGAAGCAAATAGTTAGACTAACTAAGTTCACAAATCTAGTTACTTCCTTGGTTTTAACATAACTATGGTAACTAAATTTTGTAACTAATCCTTGGCTTAGTTGAATTTGAATGCTTAGTAAGAAAAATATATCATAATTTTTCTTGCAATTCATCATAAGGTGGCCTGCCATACATTGCTAAATGTGAAGATTGCAAGATGCAATCTAGCTTAGTAAGCAAAACTACCTTGCTTAATAGGCAAAGCTAAAATTGTGAAGTGTCAATTTCAAATGAACTTCATATTTTTATTTTATTTTTTCATACTTTGCCTATTGGTTCTTAAGAGCAAAATATTTGCTCATTAACCCTTACAATGACCGGTCCCATTGTGCACAAAAATAAGCAAATGATTGGTCAATTTTTGAACCAATCAAACTTAACCTAATTCCTTGGTTTCCAACTAGGTTAACCAAATCTTAAAAATCATCATAAGCTAATTTGAACTAGGAAATCTAACTAGAAAAATCCATAGTTTCATAAATTTACAAATCTATCTATCGAACCACAATTTTCTCAAAATTACACTTTGGCCCCTAAAGGCAAAAATATTTGCACTTTAGTCCTTAAAGGGTGACCAATTCTCAAAGTGAGATTTGTCATTCTTTTTAAGTCCTTACTTGGCTTATCTCCTAAACACAGTTCATTTCCAACTGGCATACATATTCAGATACTGTTTTCGACGGATAACAGTATACTAACATTGGACCAAAATCCAGAATTTATCTGAACTGCGTCTAGGGTTCTCTTATTATTAGAAACTACTAACAGAGAATCATATATCATAAATTTTCCTTTTACTACCAAAAAGGTCTTTCATAAATAACTTATCGAATCCTTTAATCAAGAATTCAATAATTTAACTGATAAAACGTAACACATAAACATTTCTTAATTACAAACTTTGATTGTTCACAACAGACATCAAAATTTGTAAACAAGCTGGTCATTACATTTTATGCCTTTTTACTCAAAAGGTCATATGCTTGGCTAAGCAATAATTTTTGAGTCTTATAAACATATAAGAACTCTCAAATTTTAATAAAAACCCCGAACTGGGCTTTTTTCATAAATACCATCATGGTACAATTCAAATATCTATACGAGAAATTGTAACTTGAAAAATTCTAGTTATTACATCAAGTAGTCAAGAAGTCGTCCCCAAGATAGCTGAGTCAATTGAATTTCCAGTAAAGGTGCCTTTCCCCCAAGCTCTGCGATCTGCTGAGAAAGTTCTGGATAGTCAAAGTGAGATCCTAGAGCATTTGACTCAAGTGAAGATTAATCTTCCTTTGCTTCATGTGATTAAGCAAGTGCCGGCTTATGCCAAAGTCATCAAGGATCTGTGCACCGCCAAAAGGAAGCACCACGTTAAGAAGACTGCCTTCTTGACGGAACAAGTGAGTGCGGTGATCGAGCAGAAGGCGCCGCCTAAGTACAAAGATCCTGGTTGTCCCACCATCTCGTGCCAAATTGGGACTCAGGAATTCGGCCAAGCTTTGCTCGACCTTGGAGCAAGCGTCAATCTCATGCCTTACTCCATCTACTCGCAACTTGGTCTTGGAGAGATTAAGCCCACATCTGTGGTTTTGCAACTGGCCGATCGTTCGATCAAGAAGCCTCGGGGTATAGTTGAGGATGTTCTGGTTCAAGTTGAGAAATTTTATTACCCCGTTGATTTCCTTGTCCTTGATACTCAATCTGTGGTAAGCATGGAATCCAATATTCCCATCATCCTCGGTAGACCGTTCCTTGCTACAGCCAATGCGTTGATTAACTGTAGGAATGATCTCATGAAGATATCTTTCGGGAACATGACCTTGGAGGTAAATGTTTTCCACATTGCGAAGCAGCCACATGATGATGACGAGTGTCACCAAACATTTATGATCGACACACTCGTCTCGGAGGAGGTTCGACTGTATAGTGATTTCGATAATCTTGATGAACTCCTCCACAATTCTGACTCTGAAAATTCCGGTCCTTGTGAGTTGGCTAACAACGCTACCATCTATAAAGACCCACAAGGCAGAGGAACCAAGTTTTGGCAACCGCATTTTGAAGAGCTTCCTCGAGAAAAAGAAAAGCCAAAACCATCAACTGAAGAAATCCCAACACTTAAGCTGGCTCAATTACCTGAGGGTTTGAAACATGTCTTCCTAGGAGCTGGTGATACCTTTCCTGTTATCATTTCATCTAAACTTGACGCATCACAAGAACAGCGGTTAGTCGACATGCTGCGAAAGCACAAAGCAGCGTTAGGTTGGACGATTGCTGACATTAAGGGTATTAGCCCCTTAATTTGCTCCCATCACATCAATTTGGAAGACGGGGCTGTTCCACGAAGGGATCCCCAAAGGAGACTAAACCCAACGATGAAAGAAGTTGTGAAAAATGAGGTCTTGAAGCTTCTGGATGCAGGGATCATTTATCCGGTTACCGATAGCAAGTGGGTTAGTCCAACTCAGGTAGTGCCTAAAAAATCGGGGGTGACAGTGGTAGAGAACGAGAAAGGGGCTCTTGTCCCCACAAGGACAGTTACGGGTTGGCGCATGTGCATTGACTACCGAAAGCTGAACGCTTCCACCCGCAAGGATCATTTTCCGCTTCCGTTCATCGA
>CM046372.1:903307-988356 GCA_025413025.1 Ficus hispida | reverse complement strand
TTTTTTTAATTTATAGGAGTTTTATATTGAAATGATTTGTTTAGAGAACCACTGATAGTATTGTGTTTCAATCAAGTCATTTACAAAATTAAAGTAATCTTTGCAGGTTGTGTTTAACAATCTACAAAAGTTGGCTATTGAAAAGTGCAATAGTTTGCAGTCTATATGGGCATTGGCCACATTTAAAAGCCTTCAACAGCTTAAGAAACTATGCATAGTAAAGTGTGATCTTATAGAAGAGGTATTAGTAATCACAAAAGAAGCAGGGGATCATGAGGAGACAAAGTTGAAGAAGATCACATTCCCCAAACTTGAATATCTTAAACTTAGAAATCTTCCAAAACTCAAAAGGTTTGGGATGTGTCAAGCAGATGACTATTATACTGTTCAATTTCCATCACTATCAAGAATAGAATTTACTAATTGTCCTGAATTGAGGACATTCATCGCCAAGTCCATACCTTCAACAAGTACTACCGTGGAAGAAGTGGAAGAGAGAAGAATGGCTCAAGAAATTCTGTTAAGCCAAAAGGTAATTTTTATTTTTCTTACTTTCGTTTTCCCCAACAAATTTCTATTTGGCTTTCATTCTCTAATTGTTCTTTACAATCTATTACTGATAGGTTCGATTGAATGTGATAAATCTCTTATAAGATTATATATAGATAAAAACATAAATAAATAAAAAGAACATAATCAACTGATCCTGTAGAAAAAGAAATAAAACGTAATCAAGTACTATAAGTATTAGCATTACTTACTATACTTTTTATATGTATGAATATTATATTGAATATCATTAATGTTCTGTATTGAAATTAATTACGTATCCCATATATAAACTTCTGATCCTGATTTCTTTTTTAAAAAAAAAATATAAGTAGAAAAGTATATATTAATTAAAGAATTTTTTTTAAAAAGTGGAGATTAGCACTATTTATGCTACTATCAAGTTGATTCAGCACTAACATAAAATACGAAAAATCATAATTAAAACTTGAATCTGCATTTAATATTTAGAGACATACAAATAAATTTGGTTTTTACTGCCAAAAGGTTTCTCTAAATTTTTTTTTCTAAATAAAAATAAGAATAAAATATTTCATTCACAAAAGTTTGAACAATTTTTGTACATTTTGTTTTTTGTTTTTTTGTTTTGTTTTTTGTTTTTTAAATTTATTGGAGTTTAATATTGAAATTATTTGTTTATAGAATCATTGATAGTATTGTGTTTCAATCAAGTCATTACAAAATTAAAGTCATCTTTGCAGGTTGTGTTTAACAATCTACAAGAGTTGACTATTCAAGGGTTTAAAAGTTTGATGTCTGTATGCGCTTTAACTACGGTTGAAAGCCTTCAACAACTTAAGAAGCTAAGCATAGGACACTGTGATCTCATTGAACCAAATTTCATCTCAAGATTGGTAAGCTAGAGAGTTGTATATGGAGGATGTCGGTGAAATTAATGCCAGTCTTGTGAGTGAAATAAAAGATCTGCCAAAGCTTAGAGTTCTGCATATACAGACACTAGATGGTAGTTTTTGCCAGAAGACATGTTTAATATTCTGAATTTGGAAAGGTACGTCATTCAAATTGGACCGTATAATGGATTTTACTTCAAAGAATTAACAAGAGTGTTGCGGGTCAAAAATCCCAAGATAGAAGTCGATTATATGAGGATGGCTTTCAAGGTTGATGAAAAGTCTGATGAGTTGAATTGGAGTCCATCCCAGGGTTAGCCCATATTGTTAATGAATTAGATGCAAGCAGTTTTCATGACTTGGAGTGTCTGGAGCTTGTTGAACTGGAAAACCTGGAAGCTTTATGCGACGTCACCACCAACAAGATCAAATGAACGACCGACTCTCTTCAACGCAAGTAGCCCCTGATGCTCTTTTAACATCTTTATTTCATTATTAAATTTCATTTTTCTTATTCCTATTCTAATTCCTTCTTTATATTATTGTCATTATTCTTTATTTCCGAATAAGAACCCAATCACATGCCTGCCCAAATTACCAACACTAGTTACTACTTATGTATGCATATTTTATTGAATATCATTATTGATTCTTTATAGAAATTAATTGTGTATCCAATATATAACCTTCAAATATTACTGATTTTTTTATTAATTTTTTTATAGATAAGACAATCAATTAAAAGAATAATTTATTTATCCTTGGAAAACTTTGAGATTTAAGTACTACCATGTTGACCCAGCATATCTACGTATTGAAATGAAAAAAAAAAAAAAATCATAATAAAAACTTGAATAATATGCTTCTATCATATTAACCTAACTGTTTTCAACATATATAAATGAAAACTCATAATTCAAACTTGAATCTGCGTTTAATCTTTCCAGAAATACAAATTAATTGGTTTTTGCTACCTAACTAAAGGTCTCTCAAAGAATGTATTTTTAGGAAATAAAAATAAAAATAAAGATAAAAATAAAAATATTCGTTCATGAAAGTTTGGACAATCTTTCTATTGTTTTGTTTGTCTTTGAATTGGTACGAATAAATGATTTGTTTAGAGAACAAATTATAATGTTGTGTATCAATCAAGTCATTCGTAAAATTGAGATCATCTTTACATTATTTTTTCTATTTTTGCTAAGTGAATCTTTACAGCTTGTCTAGTTGCGTTTGAAAGCCTTCAACAGGTAATCTTTTCATGAAATTTGACTTTCCTCCAAATATTCACAAGAGATAGTTAGTACAAATTTCTCTCTTGTTATGTTATAAAAGATGTTGGTGAGTTCAAATTTCTCTCTTGTAGTACAAATTTATAAAAATATCTGTAAGTTCAAAATTTAAAGCATTAATTTTGTATAATTAGAAATATACTTAGGTAAAGAAGAAGCAGTAACATACAAGAAATAAAACATAAAACATAGAAGCAAATAATGATATGGAATTTTTCAAAAGAAAGTCCAAGAAAAGCCTACATACCGAATTATATATGCAGCACACACATTATAACAATGAATTTAAATAAAATGATAATAAAAAAAAACATTAGCACATAATTTATATTTATACCTTTTTGTTCAGAATTTGAAGTATTTGTAATTATAAAGCAGTATCATACCCAGTTCTTTTGTTTACTATTATTTTTTAAGTACATGATGATAATTAAAATTGACAAAAGTAGCAGTCAAATGTAACAAAAATTCTCTAACTTGATGCGACAATTTGCCTCTATTTCATTTTTACAGGTAGTTACTGGAATGAGTTTCAGAAATTTACAAGACCTGACAATCTTTAAATGCAACAACGTACAGTTTATGTTCTCTTTTGTAATGGTAGAAAGCCTTATTCAGCTTAAGTGGGCTAAGAGTATCAAAATGTGAGGCCATGGAACAGATAGTCACAAAAGCAGTAGGAGAAGATGGGAGGTTGATGAACATCATCTCATTCCCTAAACTTGAATCTCTTGATCTTAAATATCTTCCAAAACTCAAAAGGTTTTGTGAAGGAGATTGCATTGAATTCCCTTCCTTATCAAGGCTCATAATAAGGGATTGTTACGAATTGAGGACATTTATTCCTAATTCTCATGAATCAATAGTAACATTGCTGCCAGCTGTTGAAGGAAGAGGGTTGAAGGCCCAACATTCTCTATTCAATGAAAAGTATCCTTTCTTTACTATTTTTACATTCATTGACATTTGAATTCAATTTTATTTTGCTTCTTGTGGTATGCCGTTCATTAGGATTTGGTCCAAAGTCGCATAGTATAAAGAGAAAACACAAGTGTAGAAACTTTTTGCTACAAGAGTTTCATGAAAGTTTTGTTGCTGGGATTTGTATTTGAATGTATTGTAGAAAAGATACAAATCTATAAATATATAGTGCTACATTTGTATTGACACTGTGGTGACCAAAATGCTTTGGGAATACCAGATTACAAATCCTCTTTACAATGTTTTTTCTTTATACTAATAAATTTGATAATCTTTTCGCAGATTGTGACTACACACTTAACAGATCTTGTAGTATGGAAATGTCATGGGTTGATAAGTTTATTTAATTCCTCAATAGCTACAAGTCTGGCCCAACTCACAAGAGTTCTCATTAGTAAATGTGATCAGATGACACAAGTAATTCATGTCAATGATCAGATGGAGGATGAATCAGCTGCAGAAAACGAGATTGTTTTCAGCCAATTGAAAATCTTAGCTCTTCACTGTTTACCCAATCTCAAATGTTTTGATAGTGGAAATAATAAGTTACAATTTCCAAATTTGGAGAAAATAATTTTGAGTGAATACCCTGAGATGAGGAGCTTCTCTCATGGAACCACAAACACCCCGAACTTGAACAAATTAATTATTGCAGGCCCCCGGCTTCAATTCGATTATTTGAATGGGGTTTTTGAAACTCTGGAAGAAGCCGAAGAGCTATGGGAGGGTGATCTCAATAGGAGCATAAAAAAGCTTTGGGACGACTCATATGCATTACAATGGATATTCTCAGAGACTGTGGTATGCATTATCCCACCTTCATAAAACTTTGATATTAATATATATATATATATATATATATATTTGAAGTCTAATATAAGAATATTTGTGCCAATTGTTTAGTGGGACCTTGGTAAATCAGAATTATAATGGGATGCCAATACCACTCAGTTTGCTCAAATCCCTTCGGATATTTATTTAATTAGTGTAAATTTATGTAGCATTTATTTATATAGCTTACCTAGAAAATAATAAATATTGAAAACTTGTAAAAAGCAAACAGAGAAATTCAAGCTACTTGTATCTATATCTCTTATTTATAATTTCAGGATGACCAGATTTTTGAAGAAGATACGGCTGGTCATGATCAGAAGATTCAAATTAATAAAGAAAATGCATCATCATCTTCTTCTCAGAGTAAGCTAGAACAGAGCCACCATTTTACACGTGTACTTGTCCTTTTCGAAAATATAAACATCATGGTAAGAACAACCCTTGCCAATATTTTTAATATTATCTTAATATTCTTTGTGGAATTGGAATAGTCATATTACCAAATTTGATTCTGTTTATAAATGCATTGTTTTCATATATATTCTGAGAACAAATTCATTTAATATTTGAGAAATCTGATATGTAATGTGTAACTCGGCATTGAATTTAATGAGAAGGCAGAGTGCTAAAGTTTTCATTTATTTATTTCTCTTTCTTTTCCTTTCTATTTTACTTCAACAATTGTTTTTGATATTTGAACTTTGATATGTTTGGTTTCAGATTTTGAACAATTGAAGGAGATTGATTTATTTGGAAACTGGTTGCTGAAAGAGATGGATTCAATGATGCTCTATGTTCTCATGTTCTGTCAACCAATAAAAGTACAAGGATGTTTGGTTCGTTAAATGATGATTAATCTTTTCTTGACAATCTGTTCTGAGATGATTTACAAGTGCAAAGGTTTTATGCACTCTTTTTCCGCTCTAGAGTTTTTTTCCTTTGCGTTTTATCTAAAGATGTTTTAAACCGATGGTATTCTCTGAGGTGAAGGTCTAGGCTTTTCCCTGTGGGGTTGCTACCAGCTATATATTCATTTGAGTAGCTCTTTGCTATTAGGTGTTATTATCTTTATCATTTGAATGCTTACATTATGGTTGTTTATTTGTTTTTCCATTAATAAAATTGAGTTGAGAACTTAGTATGAGATAGATTGTTAGTAGTTGTCAATCTAATTGAGTTGTACTATATAATTTTTCTTGATGTTAGTTAATCTCTCATTTTTTAAAAATAATATACATATATATACACACGTACAATTCTAGGCATCCTCTTGAAATTTTATTTTCTATATTCTAGCTTCTCTTAAAAAAAATTTATTATGGCTGATTAAGTCAATTAGGGTATTTACTTTTGCCAAACTACTGAGGATGATATTTTTCATATATTATACTTTTCTAGATATATCTCCCAAAGGTGACTATATATATCTGTATAGGTAAGACAAATATAAGAATTGAAGTCACATAACATGAATCATTGAAATTCTCTCTCTACTCAAGTTCACTTAACCGAGACAACGATCTTGTGGACAAGGTTGATTTGGATGCTCACCCTAATGATGATTGTGATTCGATTGCTGATGGTTATATCTCTTCCGCAGATTTTGATGACAATTTCAAGAAGATCAAGTCTCTGATGATGATGGTTATGATGATATTTATGGTTGCAATTTGCTGATCATGCCGATCATGACTACATGGAAGATGGTTACATCTCAGATTCGTCCCAGCAAATGCAGCCAAGAGACTTTTACAGTGTGATTGAACATTAATCATGTATACTTGTTTTCTCTGATGGTTATTATAGTGATAATTAGACATGGCAAGTATGTAGCTCCAATGTATGTCCACTATAAAATCGTGTATATAATATAATTATTCTTTTTCTTAGTTTTGTTTTCTTATTGCTCTTGACCAGTAAAACGGATTGACGGTATTTAATTTGTTCATATATATATATATATATATATATATATTGATTTAGGTCCTTGTTATTTCCCTCATTATTTTGAGTTTGCTTTTTTCCTTTTTGGTAGAATATGTCGTGTTATGCTCTTGATTGCTCTATACATTGGGCATTATAATGGCCACAAATATGGTTCCTCCATTTTCTCGAGGCTTATTCATTTTCCGAGATAGTTTTTCTAGTTTCATTAGTGTATTTAATAGGGACTTTATATGAAAGTTATTAATTTTCAGGTGGTAAAGGAGAAAACTAAAAAGTTGTTAAGATCAAAATAAAAGAAAAAAAAATTCAATGCGGCAGCCCGAACTAAGCCCAACATGCATCCGCCTCTTCTTGTATCATCACAAGGTTATTTTGAATGGTTAGATTTATATTATATTATATTAATCTCGTAAGCGTAGTAATATTATTCTTCTACTTACGTCGACACTTAAAAACTAAAATCACTGGGATTCTCTCCAGATAATTACATGGGTAAAAAAGAAGATGAGAAGAGGAAGGAATTAGAATTCAACAAAGAGTAATTGGTCCAAATAACATTTGAATTCTTTATAAGATGATGGTTTGGTTTTTTTTTTTTTTTTTTTTTTTTTATCAAAATGACCATGAACTCTTAAAATATTGGCCATTATAGTCCGTTTTATTTAAAACCGTTAAATTTCTAATGGAATGAGTAATTTGAGATGGTATTTTAACAATTTAATAATAATTAATTTAATAAAATTTAAAAAATCATTAAAAAAAACTAAAATTCATCACTATTTTCTTTCTTTCCTTCCTCTCCCACCACCAACCACACCCCCCCCCCCCCTCCCCCCTCTCATTTCTCAGATTGGTGGATTGGGGGCAGCGGTTTGGGGCTTGAGCTGTTGGGATCTAAATGTGCCATAAGGATAGAAAATCAATGTTAGGGATTTTCTGTAAATATGACATTTTGATATTAATAAGAGAAGGTTATTCATGTTTAATAAGTAGTGTCCTATTTACTTTCATTTGTTGATTGTATGATTAAGTAAACATAAAATACTCATTAACTGTTGGTAATATATCGGATTACCATATGTGTACGGGGTATACATAAAAGACATGGTAATTTGATAACAGTCAAAATAAATAGTCCCCAATCGATGGAATGAGATTTGGGGATCTTATTCATGATAAGATTGTACAGGTTGTCTACTTCCTTAGAGGGATGGTTTGTCTTGATCATCGGATTGGTTCCGAGTGGAAACTTTAATGTATACCAGTATTGAGGTATGACATTGGACTGGAACTAAAGTTTTAATTGATTCGGTTTAATAATTCCGTTTATAAGAATCAATGAAGCTTTGATTATCAGCCTGTATTAATCTTAATCCTGAAATGATTACTTGAGTTCGTATCCATGACTTGTGTACTTTAATGCACTACAGGTGAGACACTGTTAATTTATGGTCAATATACTTGTGTTTTGGGTGCATGACTTATGGATAGAGAAATCAAGATTCATAGATATGGAATCCATAGCTATCTTAACGATAGTACATGTTATCTACTTAAAGGCATTATTCGGGGTTTGAAAGATAGTATAACAAGATCTTTGCCATCGGTTTACTTTGTGTTCTCGGATGGTTTACCAATTGTATGGTTTTATAATTGGTGGTTCTTTCAATGGAGAATAATGAAACTTTAAGTTAAAATGATTGAAAAGGTAAAATGGAAAAAGTCCTTAATTCAATCATGGATAACATATGGGGATTAAGCAAGCGATGAATAAATCATGGAAGAAGCACTGCGTGAGAGAGCTTCCGTAATACAGTATGTAAACAGGAGTTCAGCTTCAAACTTTTAGTGGAATAGTTTTGAAGTTGATAATTGATGAATAATTAATCTGGGATTAATTTTTCACAATTATAGGAGCCTCTTTACATATTTCCATCGGGTCCCTCTATTAGCTCATATAGTTCCAAATAGCGTCTCGGGATTTGTTCTAATGAGATCGGTAAATTTAAATGGAATTTTATAATGTCTATTAAGACATGGTACTCTCTAACATGTAATCCGGAAAAGGATTGGACATGTAGGATTAGTGTAGACAAATAACATGATTTGTCAACATGTGATTGGTTAATTTGAATTTTGAAAATAAGATTGTATTTGAATTATTTAATTTTGGAAAACAAAATTTTTCTCTCCTAATCTAAATATGGTGCACGGTTTTAGATAGGTGGAGGGAAGAAAATTTTGTTTCAAAATTATTCAAATATATTCCTAACATTAAATTATTAATTGATTTAAATAATAGAGATTATTTGATGAATTTTTTCTCTTGAAGTGCATGGTTTTTATGAGGAGAAAAGAATTCAAATATTCTATTTATTTAAATTATAAATATGGTTGATGTTTGAGGAAAAATATTTATTCAAACAAGTGAATCTTATTTAAATTCAAAAAGGTTTAAAAGTAATTTGAATCTAGATAAGACTAGGATCTTTTCACTAGTCTAGATTCTTGATTTAAAATTTGAACCACCAATCTAGATATATCCTTAAGTGGCCGAATTTTTGGAGGAATTTTCTCCTTGGAAAAACGTTTCTAGTTCAATGAATCTAGCCCTAAAGTTGTATGATCTTTTGGTTCAAAATTTATGCAGAAAAATAATTATTAATTATTTTTCAAGTAGGAATTAAATTTTGAAAAGGATTAGACTTCTATATAAAGGCTACGAATTCTTGAGAAACTAATTTTTGGTATTTTTCTAGGAGAAAAACGTTTTTTGGGAGAGAAGAAAAAATAATTTGGGTTTCTTCTACTTCATAAAATTCGGCTATTTGTGAGAAAGAAAAAAGAGAAAATTCCATTGAATCAAAACTGTGAGAAGGTTAAACCGAGTGATAATTTTCATAGGAGGTTAACCGGTTCCTGTTTTGTAGTTTTGAAGATAGAAGTTGGATCATATTCTCAACGAGGAACATCGGAATTGAGAAGGAGGGATCTAGACTTCGAAAGCATTACCGGTTGCTTGGATTCATAGAACGTGTGCCCACACACACTCTGAGATGTGGAACTCGAGAATATAGAAAGACACATTGGTCAAATGCTCTATGATTCCGGAATTCGAGAAATAAGGTACGCTTGATCATGAATTTAATTTATTGTTATATGCATCATGAGATTATTTTCAAAACGGCATAAAAATTTTTAAACTTCCACTGCGCCGTAACTCTGATATCGGATCCGTTTTTTCCAACAATTGGTATCAGAGCCTACTCATGATTATGCATATAACATAAATTATTTGATCAAATAAATTTCTCTCTATGCATTAATGAAATATTTTAGAGAGTTGGACTCTAGGTTTTATTTTGTATATGTTAAATATATTATGAATGGATGTATGGATGAATGAATGCTTTATATTATTTTTATAATATATGATGCTTGTTCAATTCTGCCGGTCATGATTCCATAGAGGTTAGAATTTGAATCTAAGTTTTTCAAGTATAATAGATGCGGTCTATTATCACCGCTAGGTCATTCTTTCAATTCCTAGAATTTATGTAATCCGTAAACGGCATAGGAATTTTTTTGTAAAATTCGGGAACAATGGATTCAAGGAGATTGAAGATGAACGAAGGTATGGAAATTTTCAAATGATGTGATTTTATTTTTTTATTATATTTAATTAAAAAACATTTTTTTATTAAAAAAAATCACAGAATCTTTATGAAAATTTAATTTTCCAATGATATGTGATCTTGATAATTTGAAAATCAAAATTGAAAATTTAAATTTAAATTTAATGGATATTATTATGAATTTTAAAATTTTGAGATTTAAATTTCAAATTTCAAATTTCAAATTTTTTTTGAATTTTAAAATTTAATAAATCGATTTTTTATTTAAATTTTGATATTTTGTATTTTGATTAAAATTAAAAATCACATATAATCTTTTTTAAATTTGAATTTTAAATTTAAATTGAAAAAGATGTGACATTGGAGAAGGAAGACACATTGAAGAAGGATAAAAGGCATGGATCTACAAATGAAGGCCGATATATGTTTCGGTTAATTTTTGTAAATTTTACAATTTTCTTTCTCTAGGATGGAATCATGATCCACGGCTATTTACATATTTTGCAAACCATGGATGATGTGTTGCTAGATTAATATGTTATACTATTTCGTGATGTATTGATAACATGCCATATAGACTAGGGAGTGCCACTCAATAGATATTGTTTATGCATGAAAACAAAAACCCAAATTTAAAAGATTGAGTGGGAGAAGGTTTTATATACTAAGACCTACGGTCTCCATCGTTGGTCCAATAGTTACGCATGGTAGTGCCTACTACTCGGTTTTGACCCGGGAATTCCCTTCGGATAGGTATCTTACCTAGAGCGCATACTGATTTGGATTTCCGAAAGGATAACAATTTTGGGCATATTTTATATTTAGATCACCCCTCGGTGGCGGATGTAAAATATGGATTCAAAATTGGAAACGATGGTTATACACTCATGCTACTTTATTTATTAATCCTCCCTCGAGGCTCTGATATGTAAAGTAGTGGCCAAATAAACGATAGTTAATATATATTTAATGGAGTTTGCTACATGGACGAATATGTATTAATCGGAAGGGATATGTGTTCTTGGCTAGTTATTCTATGACTACCCCTAGTAGCTTAGAAAGCAGAAGCTAGGAATTATCGTTGTAAGGTATATGTTTTAAGGGTTTTACACATGAACATTTAGATTGCATTTAGATCTTTATGTTTCATTGCAAAATCATATTTTATAAATTGATAGGATGTTTGCCATACTTATTACATGTTTTCTTATTATAGATCAAAATGTCGAGCCCTTTATCTGTGATACTTACACAAAACAAATTAACTGACGAAAATTTTAATGACTGGAAAAGGAACTTGCTTATCGTCCTAAACTTTGAGAAACACAGTTTTGTCCTAACCCAACCTAGACCACCTACGCCTGCGATCGATGCTCCTGATAGGGAATTTGTAGCGCTTGAGCACTGGGACAATTCTAACCTAAGTGTCATGTGCTATATTCGGGCGAGCATGTCTAATGTGCTCCAGAAACAGCATGAGGAACATCAAACTGCTAGGAAGATCATGGATAACCTGGAGGAGATGTTTGGTGAACAAACTATCCAGGCTAAGACCGATGCTATCAAAGGTCTCATGAACTGCAGGCAGAAGGTTGGAACTCCCATCAAGAAGCACATGATGAAAGTCATGGCTTATTTGTCTGAGGCTCAGATAAATGGGGCTGAGATCGATGCTGCAACTCAATTGGTGATGGTTTTCCAAACCTTATTCAAGGATTTCGATTTGTTTCAGGCATCCTACAACCTTAACCGGAAGGAGATGTCTTTAACGGAATTGATGAAAGAGTTACAAGCCTTTGAGAACATTTTTAAAAGTTCTGGATCTAAGGCTGAGGAAATGTGGCTGAACCTAGTTCGGCTGCTCCTAATCCCAAAAGGAAGAAGGAAAAGGGGAAGAACAAGGGAAATAAGCCTGTGGTGGATGCACCAGTTTCTAAGAAGTCTACCAAGACTAAGAAGCGAAAGGTGGATCCTAAAAAGGCTAAGTGTTTTCACTGTGGGAAGAAAGGACATTTCAAGAAGGATTGCCGAGAATACCTGACTTTGAAAAAGCAGAAAGGTAATTTCAATGTCCTGTATCTTGAGGGTTGTTTATAATAAGAATCTAAGGACAATTGGGTTATAGATTCTGGAGCCACTAACCATGTTTGTATTTCTCAACAGGGGTTCAAGGTACGAGAAGTCTGCGTGAGGAGAACTTCATGTTAAAAACCGGTGATGGGACGTTGGTGCAACCTAAAGCAGTGGGAGAAGTGCATCTTTATTTTTATGAATTTAGGTTTATTGTTTTGAGACATTGTTTTTATGTTCCTAGTTTTAAGAGGAACCTAATTTCAGTAGCTTGTTTGATTAAAGATTCTTATTCAGTTTCTTTTAATAATAAAGTTGTTATTAGGAAAAACAATTCTCTTATCTGTAATGGATGGATGCATGGAAATCTTTATTTTATTAAACCTAAGATACACTCACTGCTTGATACAGAATTGGAAAAGAACTCTAAAAGACATAAGTCTTCTCACTCTAACAAATCATATCTTTGGCATTTACGACTTGGTCACATAAGCCTTAACAGAATTTAAAGGATGGTAAAGGAGGAAAGCCTTGACTTGTATGAGGTTGAACCTTGGCCATAATGTGAATCCTGTTTGGAGGGCAAGATGACTAAACGGCACTTTGCTGCTAAGGATAGTCGTGTTGAGGAACTTTTAGAACTTGTGCATACGGATGTTTGTGATCCCATGAACATAGAAGCACGTGGTAGGTATGAGTATTATATCACTTTTATTGATGATTACTCAAGGTATGGATATGTCTATTTGATGACCCGCAAAAGCGAAGCCTTTGACAAGTTCAAAGAATTTCGGACTGAAGCGGAGAAACAATTAGGAAAGTCCATTAAAACACTTCGATCAGATCGAGGTGGGGAATACCTATCGGATGAGTTCTTAGGATATTTGATAGAGAATGAGATACAATCCCATTGACTGCACCTGGTACTCCTCAACATAATGGTGTGGCTGAGAGAAGAAATAGGACCTATTAGATATAGTCCGGTCTATGATGAGTTATTCCACATTACCTTTGTCATTTTGGGGGCACGCCATACAAACTGCATGCTATCTTCTGAATAACGTTCCCTCCAAATCGGTTCCTAAAACTCCTTACGAATTATGGACAAGTAGGAAACCTAATTTGAATCATATTCGAATTTGGGGTTGTCTGGCACACGTCCTAGATAAGGAAGCGAAGAAATTGGAGTCACGATCAGAAGTGTGCTTGTTTGTTGGCTATCCAAAAGGGACAAAAGGTGGTCTGTTCTATAATCCGAAGGAAAATAAAGTCTTTGTTTCTACACATGCAACATTCCTAGAGGAAAGTTATGTGGAAGACTTTAAACCTCGTAGCAAAGTAGTGCTTGAGGGGATGACTTCGGGTTTGGAAATTCCTAAAGTCACAGAAAACCCTGTGGAAAAACCACTAAAGAATCAACAACTACGGGAGCTTCGTCGTAGTGGGAGGATTATCAGGGAACCTGAAAGGTACATGTTCAATGGTGAAGTTTTTGAAGTAGAATCCATAGAACATGTTGATGATCCGGCTACGTACAAAGAAGCTATGGAGGATGTTGATTCTAGTCTTTGGCAAAAGGCTATGAACACCGAGATGGAATCTATGGATTCCAATGGGGTCTGGAAACTTGTAGACTTACCCCAAGGCATAAAACCAATTGGGTGTAAGTGGGTATACAAGAGGAAGAGAGGTGTGGATGGGAGAGTAGAAACTTTCAAGGCAAGACTTGTAGCAAAGGGCTATACGCAGAAAGAAGGAATCGACTATGAAGAAACCTTCTCGCCTGTAGCAATGCTCAAGTCAATCCGCATTCTTTTATCCATTGCGGCTGCTCTCGATTATGAGATCTGGCAAATGGATGTCAAGACAGTTTTCTTGAATGGCTCTCTTGAGGAAGATATCTATATGATACAACCAGACGAGTTCAAGGCAAAGGGCCAAGAAGACAAGGTGTGCAAGTTGCTTAAATCCATTTATGGATTAAAGCAAGCATCTCGTTCTTAGAATATTAGGTTTGATCAAGCAATCAAAACCTATGGATTCGAACAAAACATTGATGAACCATGTGTTTATAAATGGATCAAGAACTAGAAAGTGGTTTTCCTAATACTTATGTGGATGATATATTGCTTATTAGAAACGATATGGCAATGTTATCATCTGTCAAAGTTTGGTTAGCCAAACAGTTTGACATGAAGGACTTAGGAGAAGCTAGTTATGTTCTTGGAATTCAACTATTTAGAGATAGAAAGAACAAAATGATAGCACTCTCCCAAGCTTCATACATTGATAAAGTACTTGAAAAGTTTTCTATGAAAGATTCCAAGAAAGGTGCCCAACCTTTCAGGATTGGAATCAAGCTTTCTAGAGATGACTGTCCCAAGACATCAGAAGAAAGGGAGCGTATGAAAAATGTACCTTATGCATCTGCGGTAGGTAGTCTTATGTACGCTATGTTATGCACAATGCCTGACATTTGTTTTGCAGTTGGTATGGTAAGTCGATATCAGTCGAATCCAGGACCAAACCATTGGGCTGCGGTCAAGCATATAATCAAGTATTTATGGAGAACAAGGGATTATATGCTAGTGTATTCCGGTCAGGACCTTGTTCCTATAGGATACACAGATTCTGATTTTCAATCAGATCAGGATTCAAGGAAATCGACTTCAGGTTCTGTCTTTACCCTTGGAGGTGGTACCGTTGTGTGGAGGAGTATTAAGCAATCTTGCATTGCTGACTCGACCATGGAAGCCGAGTATGTGGTAGCCAGTGAGGCATCAAAGGAAGCGGTATGGCTCCGCAGGTTCCTTAGTGACCTTGAGGTCGTTCCTAGTATGGATAAAGCTATGGTGCTTTACTGTGATAACAGTGCAGCAGTAGCTAATACCAAGGATCTTAGGCATCATAAGAGGAGTAAGCACATTGACAGAAAATACCACATCATTAGAGGCTTTGTTGAGAGTGGAAATGTGACAGTTTGCAAAATTGCATCAGAGGACAATCTTGCCGACCCGTTCACGAAGACTTTGGTGGTCAGAAGATTCGAAGAACACGTTGAAAGCATGGGGATGTGTAATATGTCACATTTACTCGCTTAGGGCAAGTGGGAGATTGTTGGGATCTCAATATGCCCTAAGGATAGAAAATCAATGTTAGGGATTTTCTGTAAATATGACATTTTGATATTAATAAGAGGAGGTTATTCATGTTTAATAAGTAGTGTCCTATTTACTTTCATTTGTTGATTGTATGATTGAGCAAACATAAAATACTCCTTGACTGTTGGTAATATATCGGATTACCATATGTGTACGGGGTATACATAGATGACATGGTAATTTGATAACAGTCAAAATAAATAATCCGCAATCGATGGAATGAGATTTGTGGATCTTATTCATGATAAGATTATACAGGTTGTCTACTTCCTTGGAGGGATGGTTTGTCTTGACCATCGGATTGGTTCCGAGTGGAAACTTTAATGTATACCAGTATTGAGGTATGACATTGGACTGGAACTAAAGTTTTAATTGATTCGGTTTAATAATTCCGTTTATAAGAATCAATGAAGCTTTGATTATCAGCCTGTATTAATCTTAATCCTGAAATGATTACTTGAGTTCGTATCCATGACTTGTGTACTTTAATGCACTACAGGTGAGACACTGTTAATTTATGGTCAATATACTTGTGTTTTGGGTGCATGACTTATGGATAGAGAAATCAAGATTCATAGATATGGAATCCATAGCTATCTTAACGATAGTACATGTTATCTACTTAAAGGCATTATTCGGGGTTTGAAAGATAGTATAACAAGATCTTGGCCATCGGTTTACTTTGTATTCTCTAATGGTTTACCAATTGTATGGTTTTATAATTGGTGGTTCTTTCAATGGAGAATAATGGAACTTTAAGTTAAAATGATTGAAAAGGTAAAACGAAAAAAGTCCTTAATTCAATCATGGATAACATATGGGGATTAAGCAAGCGATGAATAAATCATGGAAGAAACACTGCGTGAGAGAGCTTTCATAATACGGTATGTAAACAGGAGTTCAGCTTCAAACTTTTAGTAGAATAGTTTTGAAGTTGATAATTGATGAATAATTAATCTGGGATTAATTATTCACAATTATAGGAGCATCTTTACATATTTCCATCGGGTCCCTCTATTAGTTCATATAGTTCCAAATAGCGTCTCGGGATTTATTCTTAATGAGATCGGTAAATTTAAATGGAATTTTATAATGTCTATTAAGACATGGTACTCTCTAACATGCAATCCGGAAAAGGATTGGACATGTAGGAATAGTGTAGACAAATAACATGATTTGTCAACATGTGATTGGTTAATTTGAATTTTGAAAATAAGATTGTGTTTGAATTATTTAATTTTGGAAAACAAAGTTTTTCTCTCCTAATCTAAATATGGTGCACGGTTTTTAGATAGGTGGAGGAAGAAAATTTTGTTTCAAAATTATTCAAATATATTCCTAACATTAAATTATTAATTGATTTAAATAATAGAGATTATTTGATGAATTTTTTTTCTTGAAGTGCACGGTTTTTATGAGGAGAAAAGAATTCAAATATTCTATTTATTTAAATTAATAAATATGATTGATGTTTGAGGAAAAATATTTAATTCAAACAAGTGAATCTTATTTAAATGCAAAAAGGTTTAAAAGTAATTTGAATCTAGATAGGACTAGGATCTTTTCACTAGTCTAGATTCTTGATTTAAAATTTGAACCACCAATCTAGATATATCCTTAAGTGGCCGAGTTTTTGGAGGAGATTTTCTCCTTGGAAAAACGTTTCTAGGTTCAATGAATCTAGCCCTAAAGTTGTATGATCTTTTGGTTCAAAATATATCCAGAAAAATAATTATTAATTATTTTTCAAGTAGGAATTAAATTTTGAAAAGGATTAGACTTCTATATAAAGGCTAGGAACTCTACATAAACTAATTTTTGGTATTTTCCTAGGAGAAAAACGTTTTTTGGGAGAGAAGAAAAAATAATTTGGGTTTCTTCTACTTCATAAAATTCGGCTATCTTGTGAGAAAGAAAAAAAGAGAAAATTCCATTGAATCAAAACTGTGAGGATGGTTAAACCGAGTGATAATTTTCATAGGAGGTTAACCGGTTCCTGTTTTGTAGTTTTGAAGATAGAAGTTGGATCATATTCTCAACGAGGAACATCGGAATTTAGAATGAGGGATCTAGACTTCGGAAAGCATTACCGGTTGCTTGGATTCATAGAACGTGCGCCCACACACATTCTGAGACGTGGAACTCGAGAATAATAGAGAAGACACGTTGGTCAAATGCTCTAGTGATTCCAGAATCCGAGAAATAAGGTACACTTGATCATGAATTTAATTTATTGTTATATGCATCATGAGATTCTTTTCAAAATGGCATAAAAATTTTAAAACTTCCTCTGCGCCGTAACTCTGATATCGGATCCGTTTTTTTCCAACATGAGCTCGATGGTGTAACGACCCGCCTAGCACAGGCCGTTACCATACATACATACATACACAAACATACATACTTATTTAACATAAGCAGCGGAAAATTTTTTTTTTTATACGGCGCGGATAACGAAACGTATATTAATAATAACGATGTTTAAATGCGGAATAATATACAAAATAAAATCAAAATGCGTAGCGGTTATAAATCCCACATTTCACAGCTTGCTCCGCCACGCCCACCATCTTGTATCATCAGTTGCTCGTAGGTTGCTTACCTACAGCATAGACGTACGACACGTGAGCTTTCGCTCAGCAAGTACAACATATAAATCCGCAACAATTAAACATAAACATAACTCTTCATAACTTTACATAAGCATAGCATATCATACATGTCATACATAACTTCTCATAGCATACATATCATACATACTCATACATCTCATACTGAACCTTATCATAACATACATACTATTGCATAATATATGCATGAACCAATTATGCTCTTATTATGCCATCTTATTCATTCTTAACTTATCTTACTTATGGGCCCCTTATCATAAGTGTACGTACCGGACGCGCAACTATGATTTGGTTGGGGCGGCCAGTCCATTTCCAACTCAAACCACAGTCCAACCCGACCTAACGCGGGTCGGTACGACACAGGCAAGCTTGCTTGCCATCATACTTACTTTTCATGAACTCATACTTGTTCTTATTAGTGAACATGCTTCGTGATGTTACTATTAATAAATTATGCTCATATCTTAACATCATGCCATAATCTCATACTCATGAACTTAACATAGTCATATCGTAAACATAACATCATTCCATCATAAACATCAAACATACTTGGGCAAGTATATAACGAAAGCCTATGCTGTAGGCGGAGTTGTACTTACCTTGTTTACTATGTCCCGAGATTTGTTGATCCGGTTCAGGATATTCCAGCAGGCTATCTCCTGCTATATCAAAGGACATAGGGTAAGAATTATATTCTTACAGAATGTTGGTAATCAAACCAACATTCATACCTATTTGTGGTTATATGCCCCCCTTCCCTAATACAATGCCGGATACTTTCTCAGTATCACAGATAACCCTAGGGTTTAGGGTTTAGAACGTACTTAGGTTGGTCACATAAAGTAACCTTGGCTAAACAGCCTTTCATAATTGTGTTAGGTCATTAAACCTAACCTTGGGCCTAAGCTTGCTTGAAAATTCATTCCATCGGGTTACTCTTGAGTAACCCTGGTTTTTAGGCGCAACTAGTTATACTTATAGTTCTATTGGGTTACGTTGAATAACCCTTGTGCTTTAGGCCCAAACCAATAACTCGGTACCTTCCCAGTTATTGCTCATTCAACTTGGTTTAAGAACCCTTTTTCTTTACTTTAGAAAGTTTAGGATTTTAAACTCACTTTTCCTTAAAATCTTTATAAAACTTGAAACCTTATGAGTGGATCTTTGTAAAAATCATTAAAAACAGAAACTACCTTTGGAATAGTTTCTCATTGTGAATTAGTTAGTGGATGTGCAAAAATGTCCTTTTCCTGCACTGTTTTAGAAAACTCTGTGCAGGAATTTCTTGTTCACTGCACAGTTTTGAAATCCAATTTTCTATTTAAAAATCAAAGCCGAATTTGAAAAAGTTTTCTTCATAAAAGTTTTAAAACTCGAAAAACCCTAAAACTTTTATGTTTAACCCGAGACCCAAATCGGTCTCTAACCCACTCATTTTCTCTGTTGAACTCATCTGGCCGTGCATAGGGTCTGGGCACAGTCAGGCTCGGGTTTTCTTAAAAACGAAGGCCATTGGAGCCTTATTTTGAAAAAAAGTCCCTAGCATCCTCTAGGAAAAACCCTACTCTACAACTTTCATGTTTTAAGTTTTTCCAAAATCAGCCTCTAAGGGCCTCAAAACTGGCTTTCCAGAAAACTGGCCAGCTTGAACCCGAATTGGCAATTTTCATTCCTTTATTGGTTTTTCGCCCTAATTCGTGCACACTACCTCAACCGACTACAGCGGGAGCCTAGAATCATCATGCAACGTTTTTCTAATGTCCCATTTTAACTTACATGAAGCCCAAACACATTCATGCAAGTCAATCACAAGATTACAGCATATAGGTTTAGGGTTTGTATTGGTTTTGGCTTTTCATCAAACCATTGGCATGCATAAACTCTCTAGCACCCTAACATACTTTTACAGCAAGCATAAACAGATTTTTAAGGGACATATGACCAACTAATTTTTCTAACATGCAACCCTAGAAATCAACAAATATAAACATAATCAAACTATAGCTCAAAATCATAAATCAAACCACCCTTAACTAATCAAGCACATAACCCTAAGATCTAATCTAGGCTTGAAAATTAAATTGAGCTTATGCTCATTACAACCAACTTGGAAATACACTTAAATCTTCAATTTAAAACTTGAATTGAAAGATTTAAGGTTCAAGAGAATTTTTACCTCACTTAATCTAAGAGTAGGTTTGCTTGGCTCCAAAATTTTTTCTTCCTTTCTCCTTGGTACAGCCGGCCTTGCTCCTTCAATGAGCACCAGAAATTTTTTTCCAGCCACTTAGGGGTTGCTCCAACCAACTCCGGCCACTCAACACAAAATCAGCCACCTTCCTACAGCTTTCCCTTTCACTTCCTCTTCTACCTTGCTGCTGCCTCACAACCGGCCACCAATGGCCAAGTGGTTTCCAAATTTTTTCCAGCTTCCTAGCTTGCTTCCTAGTGAAACCCGAACTCTCCTAAGACTATTTCCTTGAGTTTCCAAACTTTTTCTCTCTTCCTTGGCTGCTCTCAAGTTCGGTTTTTGTGAGGAGAAAATTGGGCAAAGTTTGGTTGCTTTTCTCAATTTTTGTGAACAAAAATGTTCAAATGACCACCTATTTATAGGTGAGGCCAAACTCTCCAATTTGCTCCAAAAACCCTCCAAAAATTTCAATTTTTGCACCAAGTCCTCTTAGTTGGCCGGCCACCTCATTGTTTAGATCCTTCCAAATTTCTTTTCAATCTTAACTAAATCCAAAAATGATGTCATAAATCAAAAGCTAATGACATCATCCATATTAAGGCTTGTTTGGCTTTTTCCCTTAGTAGACAATCCTTTTAAATGCCAAAACAGATATTGTTGATACTGTGGTCTTTAATCCACAGTACTGGCTGCTAACTACAGTCCAAAATTTATCTGTTTAAAAATGGACTGTACGAAAAATTCTCTTTTTGCTTAAAACTCTTAGGCCCTTAATTACCTACTTAATGTGCTTGATTTTATTCTATGGTGGTTTTAGAAATATCATAATCCATTTTAGCAGAAAAATGATTTTTCACAGTATACTTCCTATACTGCTCATCATACTTCATTATCGTCACATAGTTGACTTTTCCAGTCAATCTTTGACCTATCGGGTCAACCTTGACTTCCTTGGTCAACTGTGACTTTCTTGGTCAACATTGACTTTTGTTGACTTTCTTGGTCAAGCTTTGACCAACATAAAATCATAACATTTTTGTACCCTTTTTACTAAAAAGGTCACGTGCTTAACTAAGCAATCATTTTGAGTCTTATAAACTCATAAGAACTCATAAAATTCAATAAAAATCCTTAATCGGATTCTTTCATAAAGACCGTCATGGTACAGTTTAAATTTCTATACAAGAAATTGTAATATTGAAAATTTCTAGTCATTACAATCTACCCCCCTTAAAAATTTTTGTCCTCGAAAATTAGAACAAACTGGGGTAGTTCCTTCTCATCTCATCTTCCAATTCCTAAGTTGCTTCTTCAACCATGTGGTTTCGCCATAACACTTTAACCATGGGAATGGTTTTGTTCCTTAAGACCTTTTCTTTCCGATCCAGAATTTGAACTGGCTTTTCTTCATATGTCAAGTCTGTTTGAACCTCCACTGGTTCTTGACTAAGCACATAAGAAGGGTCTGGTACATACTTCTTTAGCATCGATACATGGAAAACATTATGCATCGAGGCTAATTCTGGCGGTAGGGCAAGCTTATAGGCTACTTTTCCAATCCGTTCGAGAATCTCAAATGGTCCCGTGTATCTCGGACTAAGCTTCCCCTTTTTACCAAATCGCATTACTCCTTTCATAGGAGTAATCTTGATGAACACCGCATCTCCTACTTGGAATTCCAAAGGCCTCCTACGTTTATCGGCATAACTTTTCTGTCTGCTAAAAGCTATGTCGAGCCTCTGCTTGATCATCTGAATATCCTCCGAGGTCTTTTTGATAAAATCAGTGGTTTGTAGCTGCTTCTGCCCCACTTCCTGCCAGTGGATAGGAGATCGACATTTTCTTCCATATAATGCTTCAAATGGAGTCATACCAATCGAAGTATGATAACTGTTGTTATATGAAAATTCGATCAATGGCAGCTTCTGATCCCAGTTTCCTTTGAAATTCAGCACACATGACCTTAGCATATCTTCTAGTGTCTGGATGGTTCGTTCTGATTGACCGTCAGTTTGGGGGTGAAATGCCGTACTGAACTTCAATTTCGACCCCATAGCATTGTGAACACTAGTCCAAAATCGAGAAGTGAAGCATCCATCACGGTCCGAAATGATCGATTTTGGTACTCCATGAAATCTGACGATCTAGGATATGTAGATTTCAGCCAATTTCTCCACTGAGAAGGTGACCTTAATCGCAATAAAGTGGGCTGATTTGGTTAATCTATCCACAATAACCCAAATCGAGTCATTCCCACTTGAAGTTCTGGTTAGCCCTACTACGAAATCCATAGTAATTTGCTCCCATTTCCATTCAGGAAGCTCTATCTTCTGTAGTTCTCCACCTGGATGTCGATGTTCAGCCTTAACTTTCTGACAAGTTAGGCATTTCGATACAAATTCTGCTACCTCATTCTTAATGTTGGGCCACCAATAACTCTCTCGGAGGTCTTTATACATCTTAGAAGCTCCTGGATGTACTGAATACGGCGTCTTGTGTGCCTCAGACAAGATCTGGTCCTTAAGAAACTCAAAGTCAGGAACACAAATCCTTCCTTTGAAATAAATAGTACCATCTTCAGAGACCTTAAACTCCTTGTTCTTCTCATCAAAGAGTTGCGCCTTCAGCAAAGAGGAATCCTTTCCTTGGTGTGAGTTGATGGTCTCTAGAAGATTGGACTGGAGGGACAGAACAGACAATTTCCCCGTTAACTGCTCCAAATTGAACTCAGAAATCTCCTTTTGTAGTGGCTTAGGAAACATCCAATAGACATCAGTATGCCTACTGATTTCCTGCTTAAGGCATCTGCCACCCTGTTGGCCTTTCCAGGGTGGTAAAGGATCTCACAATCATAATCCTTCACAAGTTCCATCTATCTACGTTGTCTCATGTTGAGCTCTTTCTGAGTAAAAATATACTTGAGGCTCTGATGATCGGTGTAGATTTCACACTTATTTCCATACAGATAGTGCCTCCAAATCTTAAGTGCGAAAACTACAGCTGCGAGCTCCAAGTCGTGCGTAGGATAATTCCTTTCATGAATATTCAACTGTCGAGATGCGTAGGCAACTACCTTCCCATTTTGCATCAAGACGGCTCCTAATCCATTCTTAGAAGCATCGCTGTAGATCACGAAATTTCCTGCATCTACATCAGGAATTATCAACACAGGCGCACTTGTCAACCTCCTCTTGAGCTCTTGGAAATTCTCCTCACATTTCTGAGTCCATTCGAATTTGTTTTCCTTACGGGTAAGAGCGGTGAGGGGTGTAGCGATCTTGGAAAATCCCTCAACGAACCGTCGGTAGTAGCCAGCTAGTCCAAGGAAACTTCTTATTTCCGTAACATTCTTGGGTGCTGGCCATGCACTAACCGCCTCTACCTTAGCAGGGTCCACTGAAATTCCTTCCTTTGATACTACATGGCCCAAAAAGTGGACTTTTTCCAGCCAAAATTCACATTTTGAGAATTTGGCGTACAGCTGGTTCCGTCTTAGCGTCTCCATCACCAGTCTAAGGTGATGCTCGTGCTCCTCTTTGGACCTTGAGTATATCAAAATATCGTCAATAAAAACAATGACGAACTTATCCAGGTACTCCTTGAATACTCGGTTCATAAGGTCCATGAACGCAGCAGGGGCATTGGTTAATCCAAATGGCATAACCAAAAACTCATAATGGGCATAATGTGTTCGAAAAGCCGTCTTGGAGATATCTACCTCCTTGACCCTGAGCTGATGATAGCCTGACCGTAGATCGACTTTTGAAAATACTACCGCTCCCCTGAGTTGATCAAAAAGATCATCAATCCTCGGAAGGGGATACTTATTCTTGATCGTAATCTTATTCAGCTCTCGATAGTCGATACACATACGCAGTGATCCATCCTTCTTCTTCACGAATAACACTGGCGCTCCCCAGGGAGAGTAACTTTGTCGGATGAATCCTTTGTCAAGTGACTCTTGTAACTGCACTTGCAGTTCCCTAAGCTCAGCAGGTGCCATACGGTAAGGCGCTTTCGATATCGGTGCAGCTCCAGGTAGCAATTCGATTTCTAATGAAATTTCGCGTTCCGGTGGAAGTCCTGGTAAATCCTTCGGAAAGATATCCACATACTCGTTTATGATGGGAACATCTTCTGGTGTCAACTCCACCTCACAATCTTTATCCACCATGTTAGCTAAATATCCTTGGCAGCCATGAGCTAACATTTTCCAAGCCTTCAATGCTGAAACCAGTTTAGTTGCAGAATTCTGAGATTGCCCGTAGAAATTAAACTCCTCTTCTCCGTACGGGTTGAACGTTACACAGCGTTTTCGGCAGTCGATCCTGGCGTTGTATTTGCTTAAGAAGTCCATTCCTAAGATCACATCGAAATCCTGATGCCTGATCGTGATGAGATCTACAACCAGTTCTCTGCCACAGATCATCACGGAAGTATTTCGTATCCAAGAATTGGACCACAAAATCTCTCCGGATGGCAAAGAAGTTTTGAAGAGTTGGTCTAAGCTATCCACACCTCTTCGTAACTTCTGGGCGAACTCCAAGGACACAAATGAGTGAGTGGCACCAGAATCAAACAACGCGATAGCATCATAGGTGGTGATAGAAATCTGACCTGTCACCACATGTGAAGTCCCAGCTTCAGCATCACCTCGGGTGTAAGCATAAATCCGGGCTTGAGGTTCAGGAGCCTCCAATCTGCCTTGTGTTATAGAGGGTCCTTCCAGCCTAGCCTGGACTGCATGCAACTGACTGTTTGTGTTTCGGCACTGGTACGGAGGGTTCTGGCCTTGATTATTCAGATGGCAGTTCTTCGCATAATGCCCCTCCTTGCCACACAGGAAGCAGGCATTTGACCCCATTCTGCACATTCCCGGATGTTTCTTCCCACACTTAGCACACACCGGGTAGTCAGTGGTATTACCCTCAATTCCTCTATTATTCCTCTTCTGAGGGTAATTCTTTTGTTGGCCCTGGCCAGAGAAATTTCCCTTTCTCTTGTTCCTCCCAAACTGTTTGGAACCTTGGGCCGGGCTACCAGCTTGTCCCTTCTGGTTCATCTCAAAGTTCTAGCGGGGCTGTATCTGCTTTACTACTGCCTTCTCCTCCCTTTTTGCTTTAAATATCTGAGCCCATGCTTCCTTATCCTGGTTTATCCAATACTCGGCTCTTATTGCCCGACTCACACAGTCGGATACCAGGGTAGGTGGGCTACTGCCAGCACTAACTTGCTTGGCAATGTCCGTCCGGAACCTCTTCATCATCCTTCTAACCTTCTCCGTTTCATTTGGAACCAATTCCGGATACAATTGGGCTAATTGTTTGAACTTTTTGACAGCCTCCATTACTGTCATAGACCCCTGTTTAAGGCTAGCGAACTCGTCCTGCTGGGCTGCCAGAATCTCCCTGTTGTAGTACATAGTGCGGAATTCCGTCATGAAATCCTGCCAGTTCATGGTGGTAATGTCGCGACGCATCTGAACAGTCATCCACCAATGTCTGGCGTCCTTCTTAAGGGCGAAGGAAGCACAGAGGACCTTCTCCTGTTCCGATAGCCTCATGAAGTCCAAGATGACTTGGATATCAATTAGCCAATTATCCGCGGCTATCGGGTCCATCTATCCTTCGAATTCAGGCGCCTTCATTCGCCTGAATCTCTCGTATAGTAAGTCTTCCCGCACTGGCAGAATCACTGGAACTCCAGCCGGTGCTAATGGAATTCCAAAATTCCGTAAATCTTCTTGTCGAACCTCCGGTTGAACTTCTGGTACTGGAGGTACCCTATCTTGTTGAAGAGGAACCTCATCAGCTCGAGGTCTCTGGTTTAGCTGAACTAACTGCTCCCGCAATCTATTCATTTTCTTGTTGTTGCTCCAACAGCTGCCGTTGTAAATTTGCAACAACAGTTGCGAGATCCGGCTCTGGCGGATTCACAGGCACTGCTCGACGTGTACGAACCATTTCTAGCTCCTATCAAAATCATAAGAAAAGATATTATTATACCAGGAATATCCTTTCTTTCATACATTTCTCATCATAACATAACATAATACATTAAATCATAACTTCATAGTCGTATCATAGCACATAACAACTCGTAATATGCTTTTCATAATCATATCATAATATAATAGTTTATACTTGAACTGTCTTTTTGTATTCTTACAAAAAAATATAAATTATATTTACAATCCCGTAAATACATTTTGATCCGATCACTGTACATATAGGGTCAATATTTCGGATGGAAGTGTCTAACACTTTCTCATCATATAATAGTACAAGCCTATCGTCCAAAAACATAAGCTAGTACATATCAGTCTAACGTCAAAAATATATACACGGTGAGCCTAATCTATATGCTCTATCGTCACTACGGATGACGCATCTGAGTCCGACTCATCATCATCGTCGCGTAACGGAATCTTCTCCAGATCCTCATCAAAGTCATCCTCTATCCAGCCTACAGGCTCAAACTCTGGCCCTAGTTCCAAGTCCTCCTCATCATCCTCGAACCAATCCATATGCTTATGCTCTGGCTCGGGCCCAACGTCCTCATCCTCGTCGCTTGAGATATCTGTAACGACCCGCCTAGCACAGGCCGTTACCATTCATACATACATACACAAACATACATACTTATTTAACATAAGCAGCGAAATTTTTTTTTTATACGACGCGGATAACGAAACGTATATTAATAATAACGATGTTTAAATGTGGAATAATATACAAAATAAAATCGAAACGCGTAGCGGTTATAAATCCCATATTTCACAGCCTGCTCCGCCACGCCCACCATCTTGTATCATCAGTTGCCCGTGTAATAACTAGAATTTCCCAACGTCACAATGTCTTGTATAGATATTGAATTATGCCCTGAAGGTATTTATGAAAAGCCCAGCTTAGGGTTTTTATTAGATATTGCGAGTTCTTATGCTTTTATAAGACTCCAAAAATTATTGCTTTGTAAAGCAAGTGATCTTTTAAGTAAAACGGTATAAAACGTAATGATCAGCTTGTTTACAAATTTTGATTTCTGTTATGAATAATCAAAGTTTGTAATTAAGAAATGTTTATGTGTTATGTTAAATTCTTCGAAAGACCTTTTTGTAGTAAAAGGCAAATCTATGATTTATGATTCTCTGTTAGTAGTTTCTAAAATTAAGAGAACCCTAGACGCAGTTCAGATAAATTCTGGATAATGGTCCAGTGCAAGTATATTGTTATCAGTTGAAAACAGTATCTGAATATGTATGCCAGTATGAGAATGAACTGTGTTTAGGAGATAAGCCAAGTGAGGTCTTAAAAAGAATGACAAATGTCATTTTGAGAACCGGCCACCCTATAGGGACTAAAGTGCAAATATTTTTGCCTTTAGGGGCCAAAGTGCAATTTTGTGAAAATTAAGGTTCGATAGATAAATTTGTAAATTTATGGAACTATGGATTTTTCTAGTTAGATTTCCTAGTTCAATTTAGCTTATGATGATTTTTAAATTTGGTTAACCTAGTTGGAAACCAAGGAATCAAGTTAGGTTTGGATTGGTTCAAAATTGACCAATCATTTGCCTACACTTGTACTTAAGGGAACCGGCCACATTAAGGGTTAATGAGCTGATATTTTGCTCTTAAGGACCAATAGGCAAGGTATGAAAAATTTGAAGTTCATTAGAATTTGATACCTCATAATTTTAACCTTGCCTAGTAAGCAAAGTAGTTTTGCATACTAAGCTATGTTGCATTTTGCAACTTTTATACCTAGCAAAGATTGGCCGGCCACCTTATGAATAATTGCAAGAAAATTTTATGACTTTAAGGGCTGATTAGTAGATAGGGAATTAGGTGTTTCTTTATGAGTTTGACACCTAAAAACCTAGCCTTGCTTAGTAAGCATTTTAGTCATGCTTACTTGGCTATTTGTGATGAATCATTGAGCAAAAATCTGTCCATTTGGCACACCAAGGAACCGGCCACCACCTTGGCTAGACACATCATGAAACTAGCCTTGGTTAGTAAGCACTTTAGCCTAGCCTATTTGGCTAGCAAAGCCAAGCAAACCAAGCCACTTAAGGCCGGCCACCATATGGTTTAGACACCTAATGGCCTAGCCTTGGTGAATCACTATTTTAGCTTGCTCATTTGGCAAGCCAAGCTCTTGCCAAACCTACACCAAATCCGGCCATTTGGAGGGAGAGACATCTCATGGTCTAGCCTTGATGAGTCACCCTTTTAGCTTGCCTCTTTGGCCAGCCAAGGCCTTGCTAAATCAGCACCAAAATCCGGCCAATGGAAGGATGACACCATGATGTAGCTTAGATGAATCAGCATGTCTAGCTTTGCCACCATGGCTAGCTAGGATTTTGACACATCATCACTCTAATGACCAGCCATCCTAAGGGCAAGGCACATCACCTAGTAGCCTTGGTGAGTCAATTTAGCTTTGCTTACTCATTTCCTAGGGCCAGCCATGGCCGGCCAGCACACAAGGATTTGCTGGAAAAAAATAAAAAGTTTGGAGGACTAGTTGGCAAAGTAAGAACAAAAAATTCATCTATAAATAGATGAAGGCAAAATCTGTAGGATTCTTTTAGTTCACCTCTCAGCCATCAAGCATCTCTCTTACCACTTAAAAGCCGACCAAAAGTGTGAGTGAAATCAGTTTCGGTTGGTGTTGGTCTAGTGAAAAAGAAAACCTCCAAAACCTAAGCTAGAATTTGTTTTGTGAAGCTTGAGGTAAACTCTTTAACCTCTAGTTTTCATTCACGTTTTTGATAAGAAGATTATGAGTGTGATGTTATGTATAAGCATGAGTTTATGAAAAGTAAATTCAAGTACTATGCTTTATGTGTAGTTGATAGTTTTCGGTTTCGATATGCTAGTTCGAAATAGAATGTTATGCAAGTTTAAGATTTTTGTTTTACAAAAATTATATGAGTAAGATCTGATTGTATGAGTATGAAATGATTAGGTAACGCCTGCATGCTTGATATAGGCTCGCGGGGTATCCGTTTGAGGTAGTGTGCACGTTAGATTACCTAAAACCCAAACCGAACAAAAACTGCCAGTTTCGGGTCAAACTGGACAGTAAATTTGAAAAGCGAATTTTGAGGCCTTTAGAGGCCGAATCATGAAAAAGTTAAAACTACAAAGTTGTAGAGAAGGGAAAATCCTAGGGGCCAACGCGGCTAGTTTTTAAAAATCAGGCCTCTAAGACCTTCGTTTTTACAAAAACCCGAGACCAAATTTTAGGGTAATGAAAATGGTCGAAGAATTTTCAAAGGCAGAAACAAGCATGTTTAAGTCAGATTTGAGTTTTGAGTTAAAAACAGAAGTTGTAGGAACCTTCAAGGTCTACAACTTTCATGAAGGAAATATTTTCAAATTCGGAACAGATTTGTTAAAAAAGGATCAAATTTAAAGACTGATTTCAAATATAGTTTGTTTTTAGAATTTTAGTGTTTTAAAAGACAATAGGATTTAAGTTTAGTGACATCACGAAGCATGTTCACTAACAAGATCAATTATGAGATCATGAAAAGCAAGTATGATGGCAAGCGAGCTTGCCGTGTCGTACCGACCCGCGTCAGGTCGGGTTGAGCTATGGCAAGAGTAAGCCCATAGAGCGCACCCGGTACGTACACTTATGTTATGGGGCCCATAAGCAAGATAAGTTAAGAATGCACAAGATGGCATAATAAGAGCATAATCGGTTCATGCATATATTATGCGATGTCATGAAATGGTATGTACGTTATGTATGAGTTAAGTATGTTATGTATGAATTAAGTATGTTATGATGAGTTCAGTACGTTATGTATGAATTAAGTATGTTATGATGAGTTCCGTATGTTATGTATGAGTTAAGTATGTTGTGCTATGAGAAATTATGCTATATTATAAGATTGTGATGGATTATGTTTTGAGTTGTATTGTCACGGATAATTATGTTGTACTTGCTGAGCGAAAGCTCACGTCTTACGTCTATACTGTAGGTAAGCAACCTATGGGCAGTTGTTGATACAAATGGCGAGCGTGGCAGGGCGAACTGTGAAATGTGGGATTAATAACCGCTACGCGTTTTGTTTCTTTATGTATAAATTTCGTATTCCAAACATACTGATGTTATTATGCTTTCCGCTTATCCGTGCCGTATATGTATATATATATGGCTAATCGCTCGTACGCGTTACGTATAAAAAAAAAAAAAATTTCCGCTGTTTACGCTAAATAAGTAAGAACGTATGTATGTATGTAGCGTAACGGCCTGTGCAAGTCGGGTCGTTACAGCCCGTAGGTTGCTTACCTACAGCATAGACGTAAGACACGTGAGCTTTCGCTCAGCAAGTACAACATATAAATCCGCAACAATTAAACATAAACATAACTCTTCATAACTTTATATAAGCATAGCATATCATACATGTCATACATAACTTCTCATAGCATACATATCATACATACTCATACATCTCATACTGAACCTTATCATAACATACATACTATTGCATAATATATGCATGAACCAATTATGCTCTTATTATGCCATCTTATTCATTCTTAACTTATCTTACTTATGGGCCCCTTATCATAAGTGTACGTACCGGGCGCACAACTATGATTTGGTTGGGGCGGCCAGTCCATTTCCAACTCAAACCACAGTCCAACCCGACCTAACGCGGGTCGGTACGATACAGGCAAGCTTGCTTGCCATCATACTTACTTTTCATGAACTCATACTTGTTCTTATTAGTGAACATGCTTCGTGATGTCACTATTCATAAATTATGCTCATATCTTAACATCATGCCATAATCTCATACTCATGAACTGAACATAGTCATATCGTAAACATAATATCATTCCATCATAAACATCAAACATACTTGGGCAAGTATACAATGAAAGCCTATGCTGTAGGCGGAGTTGTACTTACCTTGTTTACTATGTCCCGAGATGTGTTGATCCAGTTCAGGATACTCCAGCAGGCTATCTCCTGCTATATCAAAGGACATAGGGTAAGAATTATGTTCTTACAGAATGTTGGTAATCAAACCAACATTCATACCTATTTGTGGTTATATGCCCCTTCCATAATACAATGCCGGATACTTTCTCAGTATCACGGATAACCCTAGGGTTTAGAACATACTTAGGTTGGTCACATAAAGTAACCTTGGCTAAACAGCCTTTCATAACTGTGTTAGGTTATTAAACCTAACCTTGGGCCTAAGCTTGCTTAAAAATTCATTCCATCGGGTTACTCTTGAGTAACCCTGGTTTTTAGGCCTAACTTAGTCATTCTTATTATTCTATTGGGTTACGTTGGATAACCCTTGGGCTTTGGGCCCAAACCAATAACTCGGTACCTTCCCGGTTATTGCTCATTCAATTTGGTTTAAAAACCCTTTTTCTTTACTTTAGAAAACTTGGGGTTTTAAACTCACTTTTCTTTATAAAACTTGAAACCTTATGAGTGGATCTTTGTAAAAATCATTAAAAATAGAAACTGCCTTTGGAACAGTTTCTCATTGTGAATTAGTCAGTGGATATGCAGAAATGTCCTTTTCCTGCACTGTTTTAGAACACTCTGTGCAGGAATTTCTTGTTCACTGCACAGTTTTGAAATCCAATTTTCTATTTAAAAATCAAAGCCGAATTTGAAAAAGTTTTCTTCATAAAAGTTTTAAAGATCGGAAAACCCTAAAACTTTTGTGTTTAACCCGAGACCTAGATCGATCTCTAACCTACTCATTTTCTCTGTTGAACTCACCTGGCCGTGCATAGGGTCTGGGCACAGTCAGGCTCGGGTTTTCTTAAAAACGAAGGCCATTGGAGCCTTATTTTGAAAAAATGTCAACGATATCCTTTATAAAAACCCTACTCTACAACTTTCATGTTTTAAGTTTTTCCAAAATCAGCTTCTAAGGGCCTCAAAACTGGCTTTCCAGAAAACTTGCCAGTTTGAATCCGAATTGGCAGTTTTCATTCCTTTATTGGTTTTTCGCCCTAATTCGTGCACACTACCTTAACCGACCACAGCGGGAGCCTAGGATCATCATGCAATGTTTTTCTAACATCCCAATTTAACTTACATGAAGCCCAAACACATTCATGCAAGTTAATCACAAAATTACAGCATATAGGTTTAGGGTTTGCATTGGTTTTGGCTTTTCATCAAACCATTGGCATGCATAAACATTCTAGCACCCTAACATACTTTTACAGCAAGCATAAACAGATTTTTAGGGGACATATGACCAACTAATTTTTCTAACATGCAACCCTAGAATCAACAAACATAAACATAATCAAACTATAGCTCAAAATCATAAATCAAACCACCCTTAATCTATCAAGCACATAACCCTAAGATCTAAGCTAGGCTTGAAAATTAAATTGAGCTTATGCTCATTACAACCAACTTGGAAATACACTTAAATCTTCAATTTAAACTTGAATTGAAAGATTTAAGGGTCAAGAGAATCTTTACCTCACTTAATCCAAGAGTAGGTTTGCTTGGCTCCAAAATTTTTCTTCCTTTCTCCTTGGTACAGCTGGCCTTGCTCCTCCCAATGGGCACCAAAATTTTTCCTGCCACTAAGGGTTTGTTCCTACACTTCTCTGGCCACTCAACACAAAATCAGCCACCTTCCAACAGCTTTCTCTTTCACTTTCTCTCCTACCATTGCTGCTGCCTCACAACCGGCCACCAATGGCAAGTTGGTTTCCAAATTTTTTCAACTTCCTAGCTTGCTTCCTAGTAAAACCCGAACTCTCCTAAGGCTATTTCCTTAAGTTTCCAAACTTTTTCTCTCTTCCTTGGCTGCTCTCAAGTTCGATTTTTGTGAGGAGAAAATTGGGCAAAGTTTGGTTGCTTTTCACAATTTTTGTGAACAAAAATGTTCAAATGGCCACCTATTTATAGGTGAGGCCAAACTCTCCAATTTGCTCCAAAAACCTTCCAAAAATTTCAATTTTTGCACCAAGTCCTCTTAGTTGGCCGGCCACCTCATTGTCTAGATCCTTCCAAATTTCTTTCCAATCTTAACTAAATCCAAAAATGATGTCATAAATCAAAAGCTAATGACATCATCCATATTAAGGCTTGTTTGGCTTTTTCCCTTAGTAGACAATCCTTTTAAATGCCAAAACAGATATTGTTGGTACTGTAGTCTTTAATCCATAGTACTGGCTGCTAACTGCAGTCCAAAATTTATCTGCTTAAAAATGGACTGTACGAAAAATTCTCTTTTCGCTTAAAACTCTTAGGCCCTTAATTACCTACTAAATGCGCTTGATTTTATTCTATGGTGGTTTTAAAAATAACATAATCCATTTTATCAGAAAAATGGTTTTTCGCAGTATACTTCCTATACCGCTCATCATACTTCATTATCGTCACATAGTTAACTTTTCCAGTCAATCTTTGACCTATCGGGTTAACCTTGACTTCCTTGGTCAACTTTGACTTTCTTGGTCAACATTGACTTTTGTTGACTTTCTTGGTCAAGCTTTGACCAACATAAAATCATAACATTTTTGTACCCTTTTTACTAAAAAAGGTCACGTGTTTAACTAAGTAATCATTTTGAGTCTTATAAACTCATAAGAACTCACAAAATTCAATAAAAATCCTTAACCGGATTCTTTCATAAATACCGTCATGGTACAGTTTAAATTTCTATACAAGAAATTGTAATATTGAAAAATTCTAGTCATTACAATCTACCCCACTTAAAAATTTTCGTCCTCGAAAATTAGAACAAACTGGGGTAGTTCCTTCTCATCTCATCTTCCAATTCCCAAGTTGCTTCTTCAACCATGTGGTTTCGCCACAACACTTTAACCATGGGAATGGTTTTGTTCCTTAAGACCTTTTCTTCCAGATCCAGAATTTGAACTGGCTTTTCTTCATATGTCAAGTCCGTTTGAACCTTCACTGGTTCTTGACTAAGCAAATGGGAAGGGTCTGGCACATACTTCTTTAGCATCGATACATGGAAAACATTATGCATCGAGGCTAATTCTGGCGGTATGGCAAGCTTATAAGCTACTTTTCCAATCCGTTCGAGAATCTCAAATGGTCCCGTGTATCTCGGACTAAGCTTCCCCTTTTTACCAAATCGCATTACTCCTTTCATAGGAGTGATCTTGATGAACACCGCATCTCCTACTTGGAATTCCAAAGGCCTCCTACGTTTATCGGCATAACTTTTCTGCCTGCTAAAAGCTATGTCGAGCCTCTGCTTAATCATCTGAATATCCTCCGAGGTCTTTTTAATAAAATCAGTGGTTTGTAGCTGCTTCTGCCCCACTTCTTGCCAGTGGATAGGAGATCGACATTTTCTTCCGTATAATGCTTCAAATGGAGCCATACCAATCGAAGTATGATAACTGTTGTTATATGAAAATTCGATCAATGGCAGCTTCTGATCCCAGTTTCCTTTAAAATCCAGCACACATGACCTTAGCATATCTTCTAGTGTCTGGATGGTTCGTTCTGATTGACCGTCAGTTTGGGGGTGAAATGCTGTACTGAACTTCAATTTCGACCCCATAGCATTGTGAACACTAGTCCAAAATCGAGAAGTGAAGCGTCCATCACAGTCCGAAATGATCGATTTTGGTACTCCATGAAATCTGACGATCTGGGATACGTAGATTTCAGCCAATTTCTCCACTGAGAAGGTGACCTTAATCGCAATAAAGTGGGCTGATTTGGTTAATCTATCCACAATAACCCAAATCGAGTCATTCCCACTTGAAGTTCTGGGTAGCCCTACTACGAAATCCATAGTAATTTGCTCCCATTTCCATTCAGCAAGCTTTATCTTCTGTAGTTCTCCACCTGGATGTCGATGTTTAGCCTTAACTTTCTGACAAGTTAGGCATTTCGATACATATTCTGCTACCTCATTCTTCATATTGGGCCACCAATAACTCTCTCAGAGGTCTTTATACATCTTGGAAGCTCCTGGATGTACTGAATACGGCATCTTGTGTGCCTCAGACAAGATCTGGTCTTTAAGAAATTCAAAGTCAGGAACACAAATCCTTCCTTTGAAATAGATAGCACCATCTTCAGAGACCTTAAACTCCTTGTTCTTTCCACCAAAGAGTTGTGCTTTCAGCAAAGAGGAATCCTTTCCTTGATGCGACTTAATGGTCTCAAAGAGATTGGACTAGATGGACAGAACCGACAATTTCCCCGTTATCAATTCCAAGTCGAACTCAGAAATCTCCTTTTGTAGTGGCTTATGAAACAGTCCAATAGACATCAGCATGCCTACGGATTTCCTACTTAAGGCATCTGCTACCCTGTTGGCCTTTCCAGGGTGGTAAAGGATCTCACAATCATAATCCTTTACAAGTTCCAGCCATCTACGTTGTCTCATGTTGAGCTCTTTTTGAGTAAAAATATACTTGAGGCTCTGATGATCGGTGTAGATTTCACACCACGGACTTCATCAAAAAGACCTCTGAGGATATCAAGAAGATCAAGCAAAGACTCGACATAGCTTTTAGCAGACAGAAAAGCTATGCCGATAAACGTAGGAGGCCTCTAGAATTCCAAGTTGGCAATGCTGTTTTCATCAAGATTGCTCCTATGAAAGGAGTAATGCGGTTTGGTAAAAAGGGGAAGCTTAGTCTGAGGTATACAGGACCATTTGAGATTCTGGAGCGAATTGGAAAAGTAGCCTACAAGCTTGCCCTACCGTCGGAATTGGCTTCGATGCATAATGTTTTTCATGTATCGATGCTAAAGAAATATATCCCAGACCCTACCCATGTGCTTAGTCAGGAACCGGTGGAGGTTCAAACTGACTTGACTTATGAAGAAAAGCCAGTTCAAATTCTGGATCGGGAAGAGAAGGTCTTAAGGAACAAAACCATTCCCATGGTTAAGGTGTTGTGGCGAAACCACAAGGTTGAAGAAGCAACCTGGGAATTGGAAGATGAAATGAGGAAGATCTACCCCAGTTTGTTCTAATTTTCGAGGACGAAAATCTTTAAGGGGGGTAGATTGTAAGAACTAGAAATTTCAACGTTTTGATTTCGCGTATAGAAACTTGAATTGTGCCATTAATGGTATTTATGAAAAAGCTCGGCTTAGGGTTTTTATTAAATTTTATGAGTTCTTATAAAACCATAAGACTCAAAAATGATTGCTTAGCTAAGCACACGATCTTTTAAGTTAAAAAAAGATTGAAAATTCTATGATTTTATAGAAAGTCAACCGTTGACCAAGGAAGTCAAAGTTGACTAAGGAAGTCAAAGTTGACCAAGAAAGTCAAGGTTGACCCGTAAAAGTCAACTATGTGACGGGAATGAAGTATGTTAAGCGGTATTGGAAATATACTGCCAAAACTATTTTTATGTGTAAAATAGTTAGAATTTGATTTAAAACCACCATAGAAAAATCAAGCACATTAAATAGGTTATTAAGGGCCGAAGGGCTCGAGGCAAAAAGAAAAGTTTTCGTACAGCGCATTTTAAGACAGATAAATTTTGGATTGCAAAACAGTATACAATACTGTGTAATGATGAACACAGTATTTGTAATATCTGTTTTGGCTTAAAGTTAGACTGTTTATCAAGAAACAAGCCAAACAAAGCCTAAGGTGGATGACATCACCTTATCCTTTAATTATGACATCATTTTGGAATTAAGTAAAATTTGGAAAGTAATTTGGATGGTTCTAGACCATGTATGGCCGGCCACCTCACCCTCCTTTTGTGCAAAATGTTAGTTTTTGAAGGACTATTTTGTAATTTTGAAAAGTTCCAAAACCTCTATAAATAGGGGTGCATTTTATTCAAAAAAAAATCAGAAAATTTGGAGAAGTTCTGCCCATTTTCCAGCTCCAAAAACCGCCCTTGATCAGCCAAGAAAAACAAAACAAAAACCAAAATCCAAGTGTAGGAATCATTGGGTAAATTTCGGATTTCATCTAGGAACCAAGGGAAAGAGTTGAAAAAAATTTTGGAGACCTATTTGGCCAAGTGGCCGAACTGTAGGAAGCTGGAAAAGGGTGAGAAAAACTGATTGGGAACAAGGGGGAGTGGTCAGATTTTTTGGTGAAAATCAGCAGCCAAAAGAAACCAAAACTTTCAGGTAGGCTAGGGGGAGGCCGAATTCACCAAGGAGCCAAGGAAAGGAGAAAAATTCTTCACTACTACAAAATTGGGATTCCACGACTGTCCTTCAACGACCGTTTTTTAGAAAACCGTCGTCGAAAAAACTCAAAAACACAGAGCGGAAAAGCATTTCGGAAAACCGTCGTGGAAGCACAAGCTTGCACGACGATTACAAATAACCGTCGTGGAAGCAGTTGCTTCCACGACGGTTACACAAAACCGTCGTGGAAGCACCGGATTCCACGACGGTTTTTTTAAAACAGTCGTGGAAGAAGGTAGCTTCCACGACGGTTTGATAAACCATCGTGGAAGTTGACTGACTTCCACGACGGTTTTGTGTAACCGTCGTGGAAGCTGCCGGATTCCACGACGGTTTTAACTAAACCGTCGTGGAAGCGGCCCAATGCTTCCACGACTGTTTTAGCCATCCGTCATGGAAACAAGTTTTCCACGACGGTTTTGTCTTGACCGTCGTTGAATTTTCTGTTTTCCACGACCGTTTTCTTAGAAACCGTCGTGGAAGCTTACTTTTTTTAACCCAAACGCCCAGAGTTGTTTGCTTTCAGTTTTTCACTTCACATATCCCAAAATAGTTTTCGAGATTGCAGTTTCGTTTTCAGTACACCAATATATCGCTCTCTCTGTGTAAGTAATCAATAACGAACATTTTAATTCTGCTTGTTGTATGTGTTTAATGTATATATGTTGTGGGATCAATGTAGAGTAATTGTGCAATGGGTGTTAAATTAAGTCATCATCAGTACATGTTAATTTTGCCCCATATTTAGACTTAATTATATTATGGCTTTACATGGTGTTTTTATTTTAATTAGTTTTTTGAAGAATTCCTTCGATTCTTAATTGTTGATCTATTAATGAGCCGGTGTTAATTAATGAATATGATATACAGTACTTAATTCACTTTTAAATAAGTATTGTAATTTTTTTTTATTTAGGAGTTGCAAACATCATGGATAGGAAGTGGATATGGTTTGATAGATTGTCTAAAGCATACGAAGCTGGTGTTGAAGAATTTTTGTCGTTTGCCAAAGCTCACATACAAGATGATAAGATTCCGTGTCCGTGTCAAATATGTGGTAATCATAGATCTCATTCCATTGATGATGTTAGAGGGCATTTGCGTGCTTATGGGATTATTTGTTCTTACCAAACATGGTATATACATGGCGAAGATTTTTTCGATATCAAATATACATCTACGAGTAGTAAAGGTAAAGAGCCTATTGTTGAGGAAGACGTTCGCGATGATATGGTCAATATGATAAATGATTTGGAAGAAAACTTTGTGAACCGGCCAGAGTTATTTGAGGCAATGATTAATGATGCCGAAACACCTTTGTATACCGGGTGTACAAAATTTATGAAATTAGGGGCATTGGTTAAATTATGGAATCTGAAAGCGTCGGGAGGGTGGACGAATTCTAGTTTCACGGCTCTTTAGAATTTCTAAAAGATGTTCTACCGTATGATAACAAAGTGCCACCTAGTATGTACGAGGCGAAGAAGACGTTGAGTACTTTGGGAATGGAATATGAAAAGATACATGCTTGTCCAAATGATTGTGTCCTTTATCGGAAAGAATTTGAAGATTTAGATGAATGTCCGGTTTGCAACGAGTCAAGATGGAAGAAGGGCAAGATGCCATCGCCTGGTAGGAAAGGAGTGCCAGTTAAGGTGTTATGGTATATTCCACCGGGTCCACGTTTACGTCGTTTATTCCGTAATGCCGAGCATGCTAAGAAATTGACATGGCACCATGATAACCGTATTGACGATGGCAAACTTAGGCATCCGACCGACGCACCACAATGGAAGACTTTTGATGACAATCATCCAGATTTTAGTGCGGAGTCAAGGAATTTACGTCTCGGTTTGTCGACAGACGGAATGAACCCACATAGCAACATGAGTAGTCGGCATAGTACCTGGCCAGTCATACTAGCAATCTCCCTCCAGAATTGTGTATGAAGCGGAAGTTCTTGATGTTGACATTACTAATCTCAGGCCCTCAACAACCGGGGAATGACATTGATGTGTACTTGGCACCATTAATCGATGACCTAAAAACCTTGTGGGAAGATGGTTTACAAGTTAGAGATTCTCACCGTCAAGACATGTTCAATGTTCGTGCAATGTTGATTTGGTCAATTAATGACTTTCCTGCACTTGGCAATCTATCTGGTTATTCTGTGAAGAGTTCTATAGGTTGTCCAATATGTCTGAAGGACACATCTTCCATCCGGTTGAAACATGGTAAGAAAACCGTTTTCCTTGGTCACAGGAGATTCTTGCCAAGAGGACATCGCTACCGCAAACAAAAGAAGGCTTTTGATGGTAATACCGAAGAAAGACCCCCTCCTCGGATTTTGTCTGTCGAAGATGTATTCGAGATGGTTAAAGATGTGAAAGTAGTATTAGAAAAGAGAAAACGTAAGGCTCCAGTGGTCGATGGACCTTGGAAGAAGAAGTCAATCTTCTATGAACTTCCATATTGGAAGTCACTATATGTTCGTCATTGCTTAGATGTTATGCATATTGAGAAAAACATTTGTGAATCGATCGTGGACACGTTGCTTGACATTCCAAACAAAAGTAAAGATGGTGAAAAGGCACGGTTAGATCTTGAAGAGATGAAGATTAGACCAAATTTTCTCCCCGACAAAAGATTGACTGACACATATTTACCTCTGCCAAAACACACGTTATCTAGACAAGAAAAGAGAAAGCTTTGTGAATAGCTTGCATCCGTAAAAGTGCCAAGTGGATACTCTTCCAACTTCAAACGGTTGGTGTCGATGAAGGATTTGAGGCTAATTGGAATGAAAACACATGATTGTCATATCTTGATGCAACAGTTATTACCTCTTGCATTGCGGGGAGTTTTAACGAAAGATGTGAGATATGCAATTATGAAGTTATGCTCATTTTTCAATGTAATCTGCTCAAAGGTCATCGATCCACTTATGCTAGATTCGCTACAATCAGAATTGGTGCTGACTTTGTGCTTGCTTGAGAAGTATTTCCCACCATCCTTTTTTGTAACACCCAGAATTTCGATGAACCTATGATTTCCTTTTAGACAAGGAAAACCCCAAGTCTTACTCTTGGATGTCGATATAAAACTCACGATCTGAGTTAAATATCAGTATATGTTTGAGTTCTCATTTAATTAGCTATGAGACTCAATAAGCAGTTTGCTTAGTCATGCATCTGACCCTTGAGCAAAAAGGGAAGAAAAATCCTATGATTTCATGTTGGTCAAAGTTTGACCGAAAAAGTCAAAGTTGACCGAAAAGTCAAAAGGTTGACCAGGAAGGTCAATTAGATGAAGGTGCTGAGATACGGCAAAGCAGTATGGGATTATACTGCGAAAAACCTTCATTACGGTCAATTTAGCAAGCATAAGTTATGAGACCACCCTAGAAAATCAAGCACACCAAGTATGGTATTAAGGGCAAGAAAGGTGCCAAGAAATAAGAAAAATTTTATTCATTTCATTTTTACACAGATAAATTTTGGACTGTAGTACAGTGTAAAATACTGTTATTAGTTAATAACAGTATTGGAAATATCTGTGTTAGTATAAAAATGGACTGCATATTAAGTAACAAGCCAAACAAGGCCTTATGATGTCATCACCTTATATGACATCATTATTGATTAAAGAAAAGTGGGAAAAAAATCCTTGGATGCCACCTAGCATAAAATGGCCGGCCACATTTAGGGGCTAAAATGCAAATATTTTTGCATTTAGGGGCCAAAGTGTAATTTTAAGAAATTACCATGATGATGTAAGCAAGGTGACATAAGCATGATGAGGTAAGCAAACTTGGACTCCAAGATTTTCCTAATGGCCGGCCACCTATGAGGACTAATGAGCAAATATTTTATCCTTTAGGGACTAAAATACAAATTTAAGAAAAGATGATGTCATCAAGGTGATGTAAGCATGGTGATGTCATCAAGGTGAGGTAAGAAAATTTCGGCTCCAAGCAATCCATAATGGCCGGCCACCTCATAGGGGTATTTGTGTAAATTTTTGTGCAAATATTCTTGTTCCAAGGGTATTTAAGCAAATTTTGGATTAAAAATAAATCCAAAATTTAATTAATTTTCAGCTATAAATAGGGCATGAGGGGGGCGGTTTTTGGCAGCAAAAATCATCCCAAAACTCTGCCCAATTTTCTCCAAACCTCCCTAGAAACCGAACCCAAAGTGGAAAAATTTTAGTGGCCGGATTTTTGGTGAGAAAGAAAAAGTGTAGGAAAAAGATTGGGAACCCATTTTTTTTGGCTTGAATGGCCGGTTATGGATAAGCTGGAAAAGCAGAAAAAAATGCTAGGAATAGGAGGAGAATGGCCGGTTATGGGCAGCCAAGGAGAAAGGAGAAAAATGTGAACCAAACTCCTAGCCTAGACTTGTGTTCAATCAAGGTAATCTCCTTAAGCCCTAAGCTTTTTAAGTTGAGCTTCAATTTGAAATTTAAAGTATATTTCCAGCATTGGATGTAAGAGCATAAGCTCACTTTTAAGTGCTTAATTATGCTTGATTAGGGTTGGTGGTCTCTAGTTTATGATTTTGATGCATGTTTGCAATATGCCTACTATATGTTTGTTGTATGTTCCCATAGGTTGAAGATTGAATGTATGATTATGTGATTGATGGAATGGAACATTAGAAACAATTGCATGTGTGACTTTAGGCTCCCGCTGTGGTCGGTTGAGGTAGTGTGCGCGTTTTAGGACGTAAAACGAAATTAAGAACCGACACTGCCAGTCTCGGGTCAAGACTGGGCAGCTTTCTGGAAATGATAATTTGAGGCCCTTAGAGGCCGAATTTGAAGAAACTCAAAACTACAAAGTTGTAGATAATGGTTTTTCCTAGAGGGTAACATAAAACATTTTTTCAAAATAAGGCTCCAAAGGCCTCGGTTTTTATGAAAATCCTAGCCTGACCGTGCCCAGGATTTATGCACTGCCAGGTGAGTTCAACAAGAAACAAGGGCATGTTAAAGTCCGAACTGGGTTTTCCTCAAAACATGAAAGTTGTAGTATTATCCGAGATCTACAACTTTTATGAAGAAAGTTTTATCAAATTCGGAACTGATTTTAAAGTAAAAATTAGATTCTAAAGACTGTGCAGGAAATAGAAATTCCAGCACAAGATTTTCAGAAAAACAATACATGAGCAGGAATTCCTGCACGTGTACAGGATTTTCTAGAACAATATAGGAAAACTGTATTTTACACCAAACCCCAATGTTTTGACTGTAAGAACTGTTCCAATGGCAGTTTTCAGCCCTTAACACATTTTATAAGTTAAGCAAAGATTTTTAAGTTGAATTCAACAAATTTTCTGAAACAAAGGGAAAAATGGATTTTAAAGCCAAGGTTAAGTTACAAGACAATAATGGATGGTAACCGGGAAGGATACCCGAGTTATTGGGCTTGGCTCCCAAAGCCCAAGTTTGACCATGGAAGGTTGACTTTGGTTGACTAAGTTTGACCAAGGTTTATCACCTTAAGGGTTACCCAACGTAACCCAATAAGATACCGAAAATTATGATCTAGGGTTATTTGTAATAACCCAATAGATGATGGATTAAGAATTGTTGGGCTTAGTACCCAAGGTTACCAGAAGTAACCTAGTTTGATATTATTTAAGTATGTTTGGCCATAAACCCTAGGGTTACGGCAAGTAACCAAACAAGCTATCGTAAGTTGTTATAGGAGGGAACATATAATATAACTAAGACTACTCATAAATGTTGGTTAGGACACCAACATTTAATGATTATGATTTATGGTAAGATAGAATGTCTATGGCTCTTATCTTACGTCCTGTTTGGAAACAGGAGTAGGAACTGTTGTCGTGCCACGATTCGGACGATTAACCAAGAGCATAGGACGACAAGTAAGTATAACTCCGCCTACAGCATGGGCAAAATGTTTTTTATAACATGTTTTTCAAGAAATCATGATTTGATATGCATGATGTATGTTACGATGCTTACGTATGATGTTATGTTACGATGATACGTTATGATGATACGATGGTTAAGTTACGATGATTATGTTATGATATGAAATTATGTTATGAAGATTATGTTACGGCGTTTATGTTATGGTTTGTGTTATGTTATGTTTTAATAAAGTGACATCATATAGCATGCTCGCTAATAATTAACTACATGGTAAGAACACATATTAAGACAAGTTAAGGTCATTGTGTCGTACCGACTTGCCATAGTGGCGGGTTTAAATGGTTTAATCTATGGTTTGGACTAAGTTGGATTGGCTGCCCCAATCACTCCATGTTAAACAGTTTGTTTCATGGTTTGAGTTGGTTTGGATTGCCTGCCTCCCGCCACTCCATAGCTATGGACCACGGTACGTGCACACATGACATGTAAGGAAATATAATCAAGATAATATATGAAAGTTTAATTGATTCACTAGAAAGCATAATCGGTCAATGCATTCTTTTGTTAAAATGTTTTGCGGATTGCACGTTGTACTTACTGGGCATAAGCTCATTACTTACGTTCATGCTGTAGGTTAGCAACCTACCGGCGATACTTGATGCAAGGCTGTGAAGGCTGGTGTGATAACTGACTTTCTTACAAATTATGATTTTCTTGTTTCTCAAGGAATCAAAATTTGTATTATGTGATTGGTATATGTTTTGCCTAATCAGAATTAGGAACTATGCTTGAATGAATTCCGGTCAAAGTATTGGCCAGAATGATCTGAGCTACGATAGAAATTTATGATTTTATGTTGGTCAACGTTTGACCAAAATAGTCAAAGTTTGACCACAAAGTCAAAGCTTGATGGTACTGTTGTATAACAGGCAGTATAGAAATTATACTGCGAAAAACCGTCATTTCAGACAGATAAGTAAGTTTAAGGTACGGGATTATGTTAGAAAAATCAAGCACAATTTTTAGAGCAATAAGGACTAATGAGCTTTAAGTTATAAGAAAAACCTAAACACAGTCTATTTTTATGCAGATAAATTTTGGACTGCAGTTTAGTAGACAGTATTATTTTTATTGAAAAACAGTATTTGTTATATATGTATTAGTATGAAAAGAGATTGTTTTTAAGTTTTAAAGCCAAATGGAGCCATAGGTGTATGCCACCTAATCAAAAGATAAATATGCAATTTTTGAATTATTGAAAAAATTGGAAAGAAATCCAAGAACATTCTTGAACTTTCCTTCCACTAATGGCCGGCCACCTATGGAGGGCTTGTGGGCAAATAAATTTTTTTAAGGGTTTGGTGAGCAATTTAAGGATTAAAAATAATTCTAGAAACAAAATTATTTTACACCTATTAATAGGTGTCTTTGGTGGAAATTTTTTTAGTCATTTTATTCCAAAAACCCACCCAAACTCTTGCCATTTCGCTCCTCCCTTTCTCTGCCCAAGCCGAACCCAAAAGACAGCAAAACCCTTGAGTGGTGGTCGAAAATTTTAGTGAAGGACAGCAACCAAACCCATTTCGGAAACCAAGCTAGCAAATTCCTCTTCGGTTTGGAGGTAATCTCTTAACCTCCTAAACCTCTAAATTCTGTTTTTCAAGCTGTTTACAATGTATTTCCAGCTGATGTTGTAAGAGCTTAAGCTCATTTAATTATGTCCTTTTATTGCTTAAGTTGCCTAGAATGTGCTTGATTTATATTTAGCATGTTTATGCTTTATTTTGGTGCTTAAATTGTGATGTATGCTCTAGGAAATGTGTAGATGTTATATGTGACCACTAGGTGTATGATGTATGTCCCCATAGGCTTATGTTCTGTGTTTAATGGCTGATTATGGTATTGAATGATTGTATGCTAAACTAGGGTTCAAGAAAACCCTATAGAAACTTAGAAAACCCAAGTTTGGTGAATTTCACCAAATGGGTTTGATAAAATAATTGAATGCATGAGATTGAATGAATGGGTGTGAGGACGTTATATTACGCGCTGCATGTTTGACGTAGGCTCACGGCTGTGACCGTTTGAGGTAGGGTGTGCGTAAAATTACGTGAGAGCGAACCGAAACCAAAAACTGCCAGTTCGGGTGAAAACTGGGCAGTGAATTGGAAACGGTATTTTGAGGCCTTTAGAGGCCGAATGTGAGAAAACTCAAAACAGAAAAGTTTTAGGAAATTGAAAATTCTAGGGGGTATCGCGGACAGTTTTTGAAAATAAGGCTCCAAAGGCCTTCGTTTTTACCAAAATCCGTGCCCAGACTGCCCAGACCTATATGCACGGCCAGGCAGTTTCAACGAAGAAAAAGCATGAGTTAAGTTCAGAACTGGGTTTTTGTCAAAACATGAAAGTTGTAGAGTTTTTCAGTATCTAAAACTTTCATGAATAAAAGTTTTCCAAAATCCAAACAGATTTTAAAGTAAAACTGAATCAGTAGAGCAAGCTCTGATTCAGAAATTTGAAACAATACATGCACAAGAAATTCTTGCACATGCACTGCCAATTAACTGTTTTTACCAAATTTCTGCAAAACCAATACAGTTTTATTTAAAAGCAGTTTTAAATGATTAATTAAACTCAGTTTAGCAAGAAATAAATTAATTAAGCAAATTAAGCAAGGTAAGCCAATTGGTAACCTATTATAACCATATAGGTTACCTAAATTTGATTGGGCCTAGTTAATTAAGAACCAAAGGTTGTATGTTGGGCCTTGAGTCCAAGATTTATGCAAGGTAACCTTAAAGGATACCACCTTAATTGTTGGGCCTTATAAGCCCAACAGGCTTTTTAAATTTCACCCAAAATGGGCCTACATTAAGGTTACTTATAGTAACCGAATACGGTGCCCATACCAAGATCATTAGGCCTTAAGCCCAAAGTTTATTAAGTAATCAAACAGAATACTGTTTGATTTCCATTAGGGCTTATGCCCTAAGGTTACACTTAGTAACCAATAAGGATTATTATTAAGCTTATGAGGGGGGACATATATCTATGGTCACGGATGAATGTTGGTTCGGGTACCAACATTTAATAAAGTAAGTTAAAGTAAGATAGGATGATTCTTATCTTACTTCCCTTTTTGGAAACAGGAGGTAACCTCTTGAGGTAACCTATCGGAACGATACGTCCCAGGATATAGCAAAACCTGTAAGTACAACTCCGCCTACAGCATAGGCAAATGGTTTTATGAGTTTGCATGTTTTTAAAATATCATGCATTTATGTGTTATGTATGATGTATGTTTATTATTGTGACATCATAAGGCATGTTCACAAATAATAAATCATATGGTAAGAAGAAGATTATGTTTTTAAGAAAGAAATGCTTTAAGAAAAGGTTTTTAAGTATGTTGTGTCGTACCGACCTGCTCTAGGTCAGGTTTGGTTCATGGTTTGAGTTGGACTGGGCTGGCCGCACCAACCACTCCATGGCTGCGCGCCACGGTACGTACACTTATAAGGGGCCCAAAACTATGAAAGCAAAAATGAAAGCATAATTGGTTCATGCATTGATTTATTAAGTTGTTTTTGCGGGTTCAAGGTTGTACTTGCTGAGCGAAAGCTCACAACTTACGTTTATGCTGTAGGTAAGCTTCCTACTGGCAATTCTTGGTACAAGACGGGGAAGCTTGGCAGGGCGTCTGTGAAACGTGGGAATGGAGACTGCTACGCGTTTTGAAATATATATGTGTTGTGCTTTGTTTAGTGCAAAGTTATTTTAAGATTTCGATACTTTTTGAAAAGTAAATACTAAATAAGTATTGTGTATGATGTAAATAAGTAAGTAGTAAAGTTTTTACTCAAATGGTTTTAAAAGAAAAGAAAAAAAAATATGTACGTTATTTCCGCATAAGTAAGTATGTATTTATTCTAGTATGTATGATAAATATGGTAACGGCCTACATAAGAACGGTCGTTATAGTATGTTGAGTTAATTGTAAGATAAGTAACTGTAACGCCTACGTAAGGGCGGGTCGTTACAGAGTTGGTATCAGAGCGGGTTCCTGCCTTCCAGTTTCACAGTCTGCCTGCCAGCGCCACCGTCATTGTAAGTAAGAGTTATTTTTTTTTAGTACATAGATAAGTAATTATTATGCGCTCGTAAATTGATAGATTCATTATCGAGATACGAGTATGGATGAGGATCGAGATGCCGCTACGGCATTCCACAAGATGAAGCCCTATATTTTTGATGGGACTCAGCAGACGATATCGCTACTAGGATGGCTTTTCGATATGGAGGTGATTTTTAGGGTATGCCATATCGAAGCCCATCTTCAGTTTTATTAGCCAGTAGATGTTTGATGGGAGAGGTTAGAGCCTGGTGGATGGCGCAGGGGGACCAGGCTATACACGGGACACCATGGGCAGATTTCGTGCCCGTATGACAGCACGATATGGACCTCCACCTGAAGAGGGGGCCAATGCGCCGTACCGCGACCCGCTATTTACGGCGACATGAATAGGAGGCGATATCTCAACTTCGCCGCAGAATGGCATGCTTATCCGGATGAGACCATGGGCCACTATTGCCGTAGATTCCGCGAGGCAATGTTGCCCTATATACCTCAGGAGCTCGTGGATCCACAGTGGCGAGCGTTACAGCTTATCAGGGACGGACTACCTCCGGCAGTTAAGTTTTATGTCCCCGCTCCGGTTGTGGGAATATCCTTGGAGGACATGATAGATGCTATTATAGAGGCTGAGGTAATAGCATATATGGTACAAGAGGCCAACCCAGTGGATGTTTACCATGTCGATCCGGTCGACGACGCCGGCATTCCAGAGCCTGTTTTTGAGGAAGTTCCAGCTATGCCTGAGGATCCAATTCCGGCGGTCCCACTTCAGCAGATACCTCCGCAAGAGGCGGAAGTAGGACCGGATGATGATGGTATGGATCCTGCGGAGGCTCCGAATAACCCAGGGGACAATGCCGAAGATCCTCCAGTAATCCTCATTGAGAGTGATGATGAGGAACAAGAAGTGTGGGAAGAATGGGATGATTTTGAGGATATAGAAGAGGAGTTAGATGATCCCGAGGAGCAGGAGGAAGATCCGGAGGAAATGCTATTCAATGACGAGGATCGAGATGTATTTTCCGACGCAATGACCGAGTAGATAGTTTTAGAACTAACTCCGACTTTTTGTTCTTTTGACATTAGGGTTGTATATAGGATAGGAATGATGGTTAAGTGGTAGACACTTCCATCCTATTTTGACTGTGTATATAGTAAAAATGATGTATTTTTTTTTAAATGTATAAAACGATATATTTTATATGAAACGAGTATCATGATGATTATGATGTCATGATAAAAAGTTTCTATGATAAGTTTATGAAATGATACGTTATGAAGAAATCATGAAGGATTTCTGCATAATGTTTTATGTTATGCTATGAAAAATTCCGAAGGATTTCTATATGATAAGATTAAGTATGATATGATGATGTGTTTTTATAGGAAATAAATGAAAGGAAAGATTTTCGGAGAATAACAAAATCTTTTCTTGAAATGTATTAGGAGTGATAAGATGGTGCGTACGCGAAAGCAAGCTAACCAGAACGCGCAAGAGCCAGATCTTGCGAACGTTGTAGCGACGTTGCAACAACAATTGCTACAACAACAGCAAGAAACAAATCGGCTACGTGAGCAGGTAGCCCGATTGAACCAAATACCTCATGCGAACGAAATTCCACCTCAGGATAACCCTGCACCCCCGGTAATGCCCCAAGTACCGGAGGTTCGTCAGGAGGTTCCGCGGAATTTCGGAGTTCCTTTAGCACCCTTAGGGATGCCAGCAAACCCACCAGTAGTTCGGGAAGATCTACTGTATGAGCGATTCAGGCGGATGAAAGCGCCTGAGTTCGAGGGTCTTACAGACCCAATAGAAGCCGATAACTGGCTTATGGACATCCAAGTTATCTTGGATTTCATGGGACTCACCGAGCAGGAGAAAGTGCTCTGTGCATCATTTGCACTGAAAAAGGATGCTAGGCATTGGTGGATAACAGTGCAAATGCGTAGGAATGTTGCGGCCATGAGTTGGCAAGATTTTGTAGCTGAGTTCAAGGCGATGTACTACAACCGGGAGATCCTTGCCGCACAGCAGGACGAGTTCAATAGCCTAAAGCAAGGATCAATGTCAGTTATGGAAGCTGTTAAGAAGTTTGAACAGCTAGGCCGCCTATGTCCTGAGCTCATACCAACCGAAACAGAAAAAGTAAGGCGAATGATGAAGATGTTTCGGACGGATATAGCTAAACAAGTGAGTGCGGGAAGCAGCCCTCCTACCCTTGTGTCTGACTGCATTAGTCGGGCAATTAGGGCTGAGTATTGGATTAATCAAGATAAGGAGGCGAGAGCGCAGATATTTAAGGCTAAGAAAGAGGAGAAGGCTACGGAGAAGCAACTGCAGCCTAGGCAGAATCAGGACGTATATGCAAGGGGCCAGACGAGTAATGCGGCCCAGCATGCTAAGCAGTTTGGAAAGAACAAGAGAAAGGGAAATGCTGCTGGCCAGGGACAGCAAAGAAATTACCCTCAGAAGAGCAGTAACCGAGGAAATGAGGGTAATAATAATAATTTCCCAGTGTGCGCTCAATGCGGGAAGAAGCACCTGGGAATATGTAGATTGGGGACCAATGCTTGCTACCTTTGTGGCAAGGAAGGTCATTATGCGAGGAATTGTAACCTCAACAACCAGAATCAGAACCAGAACCCTCAGTATCTGCAAAGGAATGCGAGCAGTCAACTGCATGCAATGCCAGTCAAAATCGAGGACACTTCGTACGAACCAAGGAGGATAGAGGCTCCTGAACCCCAAGCTAGGATTTACGCCTACACAAAAGGGGATGCCGAGGCTGGAACTTCTCACGTAGTAACAAATTAGATTTTTATTTTTTTTACACCGCTCATAACGCTATCACCGTTTTTGATCCTGGTGCTACTCATTCCATTGTATCGATAGAGTTGCCCAGAAATTAGGATTAGGAGTTAGTAGTTTAAAGTAATTTATAAGAATATTTCTTCGATTGTAAGAAAATTTTCTGTATGACTACTGAATATGAAGTGCTTCAATAGTCATTTATAACAGAAAATTTGTATGTGGATCTCGTTGCGAGCAAGCTTCAAGATTTTTATGTGATTCTAGGAACGGATTTCCTAGGCAAGTACAACGCTAAGATAAATGGTCGCAAGCGTTGTGTTATGTTTAGTTTGCATGATGAGGAGGAATTCAACTTTTACGGCCAGTCCCGTAACTTCTCAAGTAGGTTAGTATCGGCACTGAACGCGTGGAAAATGGTGGCTAACGGATGCCAAGGATACTTAGCCAACATGATGGACAAGGAGGAAGAGGTGGAACTGAAGCCGGAAGATGTTCCCATTATCAGGGAATATGTGGATGTCTTTCCAAAAGAATTGCCTGAACTTCCTTCCGAGCGGGAAATTTCTTTTGAGATAGACTTATTGCCCGGAGCTACCCCGGTATCCAAAGCGCCTTATCGCATGGCCCCGGCTGAACTCCTAGAATCCATTAAGTTGCATCAAGGAAAGAAATCCTTTTTGCAAAAAGGCACAACTTTCGATGAAAAGAATAAGGAATTTAAGACCTCTAAGTATGAGGTAATTTATTTCAAAGAAGGGATTTGTGTTCTTAACTTTGAATTCCTTAAGAAATGGATTATGTTGAAAGTGCATTTAATGCCATACACAGTACATCCGAAGTTTCCAAGATGTACAAGGATATTAAGGAGAATTTGGGTGGCAGATATGCAGAATGAGACCACAGAATTCGTGACAAGATGCCTAAACTTGTCATAAAGTTAAGGCTAAATACCACCATCTAGGTGGAGATATTCAGAAAAATTGAGCTCCCATAATGGGAATGGGAACAAACAACGATGGATTTAGTAGTATGATGGCCCAGGGCTGTAAGTGGGAAGGATACGATTTGGGTTATTATCAATAGAATAACCAAATCAGCCCACTTCATTGCCATCAAAGCATTTTTTTCGACAGAAAGGCTTACCGGAATTTATGTATTTCAGATTGTTAGGTTACATGAAGTGCCAAAAATCGATCATTTTGGATCGTAGTGGATGTTTGAACTCTCAATTGGGACGAGGTTCACACCGCAATGGGGTCGAAATTAAAGTTTAGTACAACTTTTCACCCCAAATGGGTGTTTAATCGAAACAAACCATCCAAACACTGGAAGATGTGTTAAGATCATATGTTTTGGATTTCATAGGAAGCTGGGATCAGAAGCTACCTTTGATCAAGTTCCTTATGAGAATAGTTATCACGCCTCAATTGGTATGGTTCCATATGAAGCGTTTTATGAAAAGAAACGTCGATTTCCCATTCATTGGTAAGAAATTGGACAGAAGCAGCTTCAAACCACGGATTTTATCCGAAAGACTTCAGAGGATATTAGGAAGATTAAGCAAAGACTCGACATAGCTTTTAGTCGTCAGAAAAGCTATGCCGATAGACGTCGAAGGCCCCTAGAATTCCAAGTCGGAGACTATGTTTTCCTTAAGATTGCTTCCATGAAGGGGATTATAAGGTTTGGCAAGAAAGGAAAACTTAGTCCTAGATACATAGGGCCATTCGAAATCTTCGAAAGGATTGGCAAAGTAGCTTACAAGCTTGCCTTGCCACTAGAATTAGCTTCTGTACACAACGTCTTTCACGTTTCGATGATAAAGAAGTATGTACCTGATCCTTCCCATGTGCTAAGTCAGAAACCGATCGAGGTTCAATCCGACTTGACTTACAAAGAGAAACCAGTTCGGATCATGGATCGGGAAGAGAAGATCTTACGAAATAGGACAATTCCCATGGTAAAAGTATTGTGGCGGAATCACAATGTTGAGGAAGCAACATGGGAATTAGAAGAGGATATGAGAGCGAATTATCCCCATTTGTTCTAATTTTCGAGGACGAAAATTTTTAAGGGGGGAAGATTGTGATGACTGACTTTCTTACAAATTATGATTTTCTTGTTTCTCAAGGAATCAAAATTTGTATTATGTGATTGGTTTATGTTTTGCCTAATCAGAATTAGGATTTATGTTTGAATGAATTCCGGTCAAAGTATTGGCCAGAATGATATGAGGTACGATAAAAATTTATGATTTTATGTTGGTCAACGTTTGACCAAAATAGTCAAAGTTTGACCAAAAAGTCAAAGCTTGATGGTACTGTTGTATAACAGGCAGTATAGAAATTATACTGCGAAAAACCGTCATTTCAGACAGATAAGTAAGTTTAAGGTACGGGATTATGTTAGAAAAATCAAGCACAATTTTTAGAGCAATAAGGACTAATGAGCTTTAAGTTATAAGAAAAACCTAAACACAGTCTATTTTTATGCAGATAAATTTTGGACTGCAGTTTAGTAGACAGTATTATTTTTATTGAAAAACAGTATTTGTTATATATGTATTAGTATAAAAGAGACTGTTTTTAAGTTTTAAAGCCAAATGGAGCCTTAGGTGTATGCCACCTAATCAAAAGATAAATATGCAATTTTTGAATTATTGAAAAAATTGGAAAGAAATCCAAGAACATTCTTGAACTTTCCTTCCACTAATGGCCGGCCACCTATGGAGGGCTTGTGGGCAAATAAAATTTTTTAAGGGTTTGGTGAGCAATTTAAGGATTAAAAATAATTCTAGAAACAAAATTATTTTACACCTATAAATAGGTGTCTTTGGTGGAAATTTTTTTAGTCATTTTATTCCAAAAACCCACCCAAACTCTTGCCATTTCTCTCCTCCCTTTCTCTGCCCAAGCCGAACCCAAAAGACAGCAAAACCCTTGAGTGGTGGTCGAAAATTTTAGTGAAGGACAGCAACCAAACCCATTTCGGAAACCAAGCTAGCAAATTCCTCTTCGGTTTGGAGGTAATCTCTTAACCTCCTAAACCTCTAAATTCTGTTTTTCAAGCTGTTTACAATGTATTTCCAGCTGATGTTGTAAGAGCTTAAGCTCATTTAATTATGTCCTTTTATTGTTAAGTTGCCTAGAATGTGCTTGATTTATGTTTAGCATGTTTATGCTTTATTTTGGTGCTTAAATTGTGATGTATGCTCTAGGAAATGTGTAGATGTTATATGTGACCACTAGGTGTATGATGTATGTCCCCATAGGCTTATGTTCTATGTTTAATGGCTGATTATGGTATTGAATGATTGTATGCTAAACTAGGGTTCAAGAAAACCCTATAGAAACTTAGAAAACCCAAGTTTGGTGAATTTCACCAAATGGGTTTGATAAAATAATTGAATGCATGAGATTGAATGAATGGGTGTGAGGACGTTATATTACGCGCTGCATGTTTGACGTAGGCTCACGGCTGTGACCGTTTGAGGTAGGGTGTGCGTAAAATTACGTGAGAGCGAACCGAAACCAAAAACTGCCAGTTCGGGTGAAAACTGGGCAGTGAATTGGAAACGGTATTTTGAGCCTTTAGAGGCCGAATTTGAGAAAACTCAAACAGAAAGTTGTAGGAAATTGAAAATTCTAGGGTCAACGCTGACAGTTTTTGAAAATAAGGCTCCAAAGGCCTTCGTTTTTACCAAAACCCGTGCCCAGACTGCCCAGACCTATATGCACGGCCAGGCAGCTTCAACAAGGAAAAAGTATAAGTTAAGTTCAGAACTGGGTTTTTATCAAAACATGAAAGTTGTAGAGTTTTTCAGTATCTAAAACTTTCATGAAGAAAAGTTTTTCAAAATCTAAACAGATTTTAAAGTAAAACTGAATCAGTAGAGCAAGCTCTGATTCAGAATTTTAAAACCATGCATGCACAGGAAATTCCTGTACAAGCACTGCCAATTTAACTGTTCTCAGCAAATTTCTGTAAAACCAACACAGTTTTATTTAAAAGCAGTTTCAAATGATTAATTAAACTCAGTTTAGCAAGAAATAAATTTATTAAGCAAATTAAGCAAGGTAAGCCAATTGGTAACCTATTATAATCATATAGGTTACCTAATTTTGATTGGGCCTAGTTATTTAAGAACAAAGGTTGTATGTTGGGCCTTAGGTCCAAGTTTATACAAGGTAACCTTTAAGGATACCACCTTAATTATTGGGCCTTATAAGCCCAACAGGCTTTGTAAATTTTCACCCAAGATGGGCCTACATTAAGGTTACTCATAGTAACCTAATAGTGTACCCATATCAAGATCATTGGGCCTTAAGCCCAAAGTTTATTAAGTAATCAAACAGAATACTGTTTGATTTCCATTAGGGCTTATGCCTAAGGTTACACTTAGTAACCAATAAGGATTATTATTAAGCTTATGAGGGGGGACATATATCTATGGTACAGATGAATGTTGGTTCGGGTACCAACATTTAATAAAGTAAGTTAAAGTAAGATAGGATGATTCTTATCTTACTTCCCTTTTTGGAAACAGGAGGTAACCTTTTGAGGTAACCTATCGGAACGATACGTCCCAGGATATAGCAAAACCTGTAAGTACAACTCCGCCTACAGCATAGGCAAATGGTTTTATGAGTTTGCATGTTTTTAAAATATCATGCATTTATGTGTTATGTATGATGTATGTTTATTATGATGTATGTTTATTATTGTGACATCATGAGGCATGTTCACAAATAATAAATCATATGGTAAGAAGAAGATTATGTTTTTAAGAAAGAAATGTTTTAAGAAAAGGTTTTTAAGTATGGTGTGTCGTACCGACCTGCTCTAGGTCAGGTTTGGTTCATGGTTTGAGTTGGACTGGGCTGGCCGCCCCAACCACTCCATGGCTGCGCGCCACGGTACGTACACTTATAAGGGGCCCAAAACTATGAAAGCAAAAATGAAAGCATAATTGGTTCATGCATTGCTTTATTAAGTTGTTTTTGCGGGTTCAAGGTTGTACTTGCTGAGCGAAAGCTCACAACTTACGTTTATGCTGTAGGTAAGCTTCCTACTGGCAATTCTTGATGCAAGGCGGTGAGGCGTGGCAGGGCGAACTGTGAAACGTGGGAATGGAGACTGCTACGCGTTTTGAAATATATATGTGTATGCTTTGTTTAGTGCAAAGTTATTTTAAGATTTCGATACTTTTGAAAAGTAAATACTAAATAAGTATTGTGTATGATGTAAATAAGTAAGTAGTAAATTTTTACTCAAATGGTTTTAAAAGAAAAAGAAAAAAAAATAATATGTACGTTATTTCCGCATAAGTAAGTAAGTATATTATTCTAGTATGTATGATAAATATGGTAACGGCCTACATAAGAACGGGTCGTTATAGTATGTTGAGTTAATTTGTAAGATAAGTAACTGTAACGGCCTACGTAAGGGCGGGTCGTTACACTTATGGTGATAGCATTTGGCCTCCAATTCTTGCTTAATCAATCACTTATCACTATCTTAACTTTCTTAAAATCCATAACCATTCACTTTTCTTAAAATTACATATTGGTCCCTAAAGACAAAATATTTACATTTTAGTCCTTAAAGGGTGACTGGTTCTCAAAGTGACATTTGTCATTCTTTTTAGGACAAGGTGTCACCTATAAGGCCCCATAGGCTATCCTCTTAAATACAGTCCATTTCAAATACTGTTTTCATCTAACAACAGTATAATTTGTACTGGACCACTGTCCAGAATTTATCTATACTTAACTGGACTGCGTATAGGATTTCCTTAAGACTTGAAACTACTTATTTGTTTGCAATGACGGTTTGTCGCAGTAAAATTTTCATACTGATAATTATACTGCAATCTCGTCTCAGACAAACATAAAATCAACTTGGTCAAACATTGACCGGCATAAAATCATAAATTCCTATTTTGCCCTTTTTTTCAAAAGGCTTCACGCTTGACTAAAGCAAGCTATTACTGAGTCTCGTAGATACTTAAACGAGAACTCAAACATTACATATATTTAACTCAGATCATGAGTTTCATATCGACATACTAGATTCAAACTTGTGATTTTCCTTATCTAAAAGGAAATCATAGGTTCATCAAAATTCCGGGTATTACAGTTTTTCAAAATACCGTCTTGGAAAATTCGAGAAAAACATGGAGCCGAAAGACCTTCCGAAGACTGTCGTGGAAGCCAAGGTTTCCACGACAGTCTTTGAAAAGACATAGGAAAATAGTTGAAAAAACTTATGGAACATCATCTTGCATTGGCTATTAAATTCTTATAGCTATATGACATTCTTATTAATTATTTGAAGAATTTCTTATTTCAGACAATCATATGAGAGGTTAGTTCGTAGTTGGCTGGCCAGAATTTGACGATTTGTTCTTTTAAAACTTTTTTTAAAAATATTTTTAGATTTTTTGTACTTTTGTTTAAACACGCTTATTTATTTACTTATTTTATTTTATTTTTTTTAGAGTTTTATAACTTTTAAATGGGGGGGGGGGGTTTCTTTCTCTTATGGCTGAAAAAAAAAAAACCAGAACCCCAAAAACAACACACAAAATTCTTACAAACTCAACCTACAAAGAAAATAAAAGAAAAGCTTCTAACTTAAAACACTACTCTTCCTTACATTAAAAAAAAAAAAAAAAAAAAAAAGAACCCTACTCTTCTACTTGAAAATAATTTGCTCATAATTATTTGATTTTAAGTTTTCCACTTAAAAATCCATCCAACATTAAAAGGATCAACATTGGTAAGACTGGCAAGAAATTTTGATCACTACATTTTCGTCTCCCCACTTTTACTTCTGACCAAACAAACTACTTTGTCATTCTTCATCTAATTATTTTCTACCCTATATAGTGTAACAGAGGGTAGGCTAAAATTAAATTAAAAAAAAATTCATTCCTACTTAAATTAGCGTTCACTCATGTGATACCAAAATGCAAAATTAGAAATAAAAAACATTTCTTGAAGTTAAGTTTTTATTTTAAGAAGTTGGCAAATCTAGAGAAAAAATTATAGACTTACCCACGAACACCTCTCTGTTTGATTTCTATGAGCAAAAAGGGCTGCAAGGAAGAGTTCGTTCATCAGTTCCTCCCTCTGATTTTCTCCTTTTCCAATCCCTAGCTTGGCTTGTGGAAGGACTACTCTTGAAAGGTCCAGCCAAGCATTTTAACTCTCAGGATTCGAATTGTAACGACCCGCCTAACACAGGCCGTTACCGTACATACATACATACGTACTTACATGCATACATACTTATACGTAAAATAGCGGAATAAATTTTTTTTTTATAAGCCATATAAACATATTTGCACATATGTAAGTAATTATACTGATTAGTTAAAAACGTTGTGCAGGCATAAATAAAGCTTATAAAATAACCACATAATTAAACAAAACGCATGGCGGCATTGTTCTCACATTTCACAGTTCAGCACACCTCGCCCTCCATCTTGTATCACGGGTTGCTACTAGGCTGCTTACCTACAGCATAGACGTAAGATAATGAGCTAACGCTCAGCAAGTACAACTATTAAATACCGCAATAATATAAACACCACACGATCTAACCTAACATAACATTTCTTATCATGACTTATCATAACATATGCATGAATCGTTTATGCTTTATTATGCTTTCTTATATCCTCATATATTTCTTTCTTAACTTATCTTTACTTATGGGCCCCGTAACATGAGTGTTCGTACCGGGAGCGCTCTATGGGCTTACTCTTGCCATAGCTCAACCCGATCTGACGCGGGTCGGTACGATACAGGCAATTGCTTGCCATCATAGCTTAATCTTTCTTTTGTTAATTAGTGAACATGCATCGTGATGTTTCACTCAATTAATCTTAACATATCTTAACCCTAAACATGCTCCTATAAATCATAGCATACTTGACATTTCATACATCATAACATACATTCATAAAATCATAGCACTTATCATTCATATAAAATCATAACATTCTAGGATATTCTATAGCACTTAGCATGTAACATTCATAAATAGCAGACATACTTAGGCAAGTATTCACAACAAGCCTATGCTGTAGGCGGAGTTGTACTTACCTTGTTTGTAAAAGCTGTGTCCAACGTGGAGTTAAATTCCGCTGGGACACGTCCGCGTATAACGTTCTGAGATAAAATAAAATTAAGGGTTAGAACTGTTGGTAGTATAACCAACATTCTTTCATAACCTTAGTTATAAGCCCTTACTTATTTTTACGTTATCTTAATTGGTTACTTTGGTAACCCTAATCGGTTTGTTTTTAACTTTGGTTTTAAAATCTTATTCTTAGAAAAGAAAACCCTTATTTTTGGTATAAAAATCCTTTTTGTTTAACTTTAAAACTGAAAATCTTAAACTGAGACTTATAAAATTATTGACTATTAGAAACTGCCTTTGGAACAGTTTCACAATGTCAATTTGCAGTGAAATTGTGGAATTACACTTTTTCTGTGTTAAGTTATAAATCCTGTACAGAGTTTTCCATAATTCCTGTACAGTTTTCCGAAATCCATTTTCATCTTAAAATCAAGACTGATTCTGAAAAACTTTCTTCACTAAAGTTTTAGACATTGAAAAGTTCTACAACTTTGTGTTTTGGATAAAACCTAGTTCGGACGTTTTCGTGATCAAAAACCCTGTGGAACTAGTCCTGGCCGTGCACGGGTCCTAGGCACTTCAGGCACGGGTTTTGGTAAAAACTGAGGCCATTGGAGCCTCATTTTACAAAATGTTCACGTTGATCTCTAGGAAAAACTCTACTTAAAAACTTTCATGTTTTGAGTTTTCCCTGTTTCGGCCTCTAGAGGCCCCAAAAACTGTTTTCCCCGAAACTGGCTAATTTCTACCCGAGTTGGCAGTTTTCGGTTTAAAATTTCGTTTGCGTCCTAAAACGTCCATCCTACCTCAACCGAACTCAGCGGGAGCCTAAATCAGACATGCATAACGTTTCTAACGTTCAGATTTCAACATGCAAGCCAAATTGAATGTCATTCATAATCATACAAAAACCCTAAGCATACATTCAAACATCTAGCATGCACATAATTGAACCACCAAACCCTATACCTAAACAAATCAAGCACATGCTCATAATTTTCAAGCTAGGGCAGAACTTAAAAGTGGGCTTATACCCTTACAAACCATGACTTAAATACATTTAAATTTCTCCATATGAAATTTAAATGAAAACTTGATTGGTTAAGGTTTTTACCTTACTCGGTTTGGCTTGGTGAGCTAGAGTTTCACCTTCCTTCTTCCTTCTCAAACCACCGGCTGTTTTGGTGATTGGCAAGTGCAAACTTGCTGCCTTTCTTGCCCTAAATCCAGTCACCAAATGGCACGAAATCTGGCTGCCTCCAACTCCAAAACCCGGTTTGGATCCAAGCTTGGTTCCTCCCCCCTAGAACCGGCCTTGCTAGGGAATATGGGCACTAAATTTTTTTCCAACTTTTTGCTTGGTTTCCCCCTTGAATCCGACCACCTCTAAGCCCTACACACTCTTGGTTTTGTAAAAATTTCTTGCCTTTCTCTTCCACTCTAGGTCCGGACTTTGTGGAGAAATTTTGCAAGAGTTTGGCTAACAATTCCAAATTGTGAACAATGCTCACCCCTATTTATAGAGGTTGAGAACTTCTTAAAATTGCACACTTAGTCCTAAAAAAAAATCAGAATTTGGACTTTAGGGGGGGGTATATGGCCGGCCATTAGCATAGGTGGAAGACAACTAATTTTTCCAATTTTCTTAAATCAACTTAATGATGTCAAAATTCAAAAGTTAATGAGGTAAGCAAGGCTTAAGCTTGTTTGGCTCTTTTTGCTATTAAGCAGTCCATTTTTAAGTTATCACAGGTATTTTCAATACTGGATTCACTTATGCACAGTATTGGTTTACCGAACTGCAGTCCAAAATTCATCCGTGTAAAAATGGACGGTATGAAATTTTTCTTATTTCTTAAAACCCTTTTTGCCCTATACCTCAACTTAATGTGCTTGATTTTCTAGGGTGGTTCTTAAATCTTAAACATAACTTTTTATCTGTAAAAACACGGTTTTACCCGGCGTAATTTATACAGATAAATATTTAAACATACAGTCATTTCTTGAACTTTTCGGGTCAACCATCGACTTTCTTGTCAAGTAGTGACCTTTTTGTCAAGTTTTGACTTTCTTGGTCAACAGTTGACTTTTTGGTCAACCGTGACGGTTTTTGGTCAAACTTTGACCATTTTACAAAATTTCATGATTTTGTTCCTTATTACCTAAAAGGTCGTTTTCTTAATTACATAACCATTTTTGAGTCTTATAAAGCCATAAAACTCACAAAACATAATTAAAAACCCTTAACTGGGCTTTTTCCATAAATTCCTTCACGGTTCAATGTAAATTTTATACATGGAATCGTTCAGACATAAAAATCAGGTATTACAATCTACCCTCCTTAAAGATTTTCGTCCTCGAAAATTAGAACAAGCCGGGGTAGTTCTTTCTCATTTCTTTTCTAATTCCCAAGTGGCTTCTTCTACTTTATGGTTTCGCCATAAAACCTTTACCATGGGAATTGTCTTATTTCTTAGAACATTCTCTTCTCGATCTAGGATTTGTACCGGCTTCTCTTCATAGGTCAAGTCTGTTTGAACCTCTACCGGTTCTTGACTGAGAACATGCGAAGGATCTGGCACATACTTCTTGAGCATTGATACATGGAAGACATTATGCATAGATGTGGCACATACTTCTTGAGCATTGATACATGGAAGACATTATGCATAGATGCTAACTCTGGCGGCAGGGCAAGCTTGTATGCTACTTTTCCAACCCTCTCTAGGATTTCAAAAGGTCCAGTATACCTTGGACTAAGCTTCCCTTTCTTTCCAAATCTCATTACTCCCTTCATAGGAGCTATCTTGATAAAAACTGCATCTCCAGTCTGAAATTCCAAAGGCCTTCTTCGCTTGTCAGCATAGCTTTTCTGACGACTGAAAGCTATGTCGAGCCTTTACTTAATTTTCTTGATATCTTCAGAAGTCTTTCTGATGAAATCTGTAGTCTGAAGCTGCTTTTGTCCAACTTCTTGCTAGTGAAAAGGGGATCGACATTTTCTTCCATATAGTGCTTCGAACGGAGCCATACCAATAGCTTTCTCGGAGATCTTTATACATCTTGGAGGCTCCTGGATGTACTGAATATGGTGTCATGTGAGCCTCTGCCAGTATTTGATCCTTTAAAAACTTGAAGTTAGGAACGCAAATTCTCTCTTTGAAGTAGATCATGCCATCTGCAGAGGTTCTAAACTCCTTATTTCTTTCGCCGAAGAGTTGTGCCTTGATCAACAAAGGATCCTTTCCTTGAAGGTTCTTGATGGACTCCATTAAATTTGACTGGAGGGTTAAAGCGGATAACTTTCCCGTTATCATCCTTAGGTTGAAATCAGAGATTTCCTTTTGAAGCGGCTTGGGCAGCAGTACTAAGGACATCAACATGCCCGATGGCTTCCTGCTTAAGGCATCTGCTACTTTGTTTCCCTTGCCAGGATGGTAAAGGATCTCACAGTCGTAGTCCTTTACAAGTTCAAGCCATCTTTGCTGCCTCATGTTGAGCTCCTTCTGGGTAAAGATGTATTTGAGACTTTGATGATCTGTGAAAATCTCACATCTATTCCTATACAGGTAGTGCCTCCAAATCTTCAATGCGAACACCATCGCAGCGAGCTCTAGATCGTGCGTCGGGTAATTCTTCTCGTGATCCTTCAGTTGTCGGGAAGCATACGCGACCACTTTGCCTTGCTGCATTAGGACTGCTCCTAGACCCGTCTTAGAAGCGTCGCTGTAGATCACGAAATTTCCTGCTTCGACTTCTGGAATAATCAAAACAGGCGCACTTGTCAGCTTCTTCTTGAGCTCTTGGAAATTCTCCTCGCATTTGGACGTCCATTCGTACTTCTCCCCTTTGCGTGTAAGGGCCGTAAGAGGGGCTGCTATCTTAGAAAATCCCTCAACGAAGCGGCGATAATAACCGACTAATCCGAGGAAACTCCTTATTTCCGTTACGCTCTTAGGCCTTGGCCATAAGCTAACTGCTTCCACTTTAGCTGGGTCCACAGAAATCCCTTCTTGTGACACCACGTGGCCTAAGAAATGCACCTTTTCCAACCAAAATTCACATTTAGTGAACTTTCCGTAGAGCTGATGTCGTCGCAACATTTCCATCACCATTCTTAGATGCTGCATATACTCTTCCTGGGACCTTGAATAAATCAGGATATCGTCGATGAAGACAATAACGAACATGTCCAGATATTCCTTGAACACTCGGTTCATCAGGTCCATGAAAGCAGCTGGTGCATTGGTTAGCCCAAAAGGCATAACCAAAAATTCATAATGTCCGTAGCGTGTCCGAAAAGCCGTCTTGGAGATATCTGAATCTTTGATTCTGAGCTGATGATAGCCAGATCGTAGATCGACTTTCGAAAACACCTTTGCTCCGCTGAGTTGATCGAATAGATCGTCAATCCTTGGAAGAGGATACTTGTTTTTGATGGTGATCTTGTTCAGCTCGCGGTAATCGATGCACATACGTAAAGATCCATCTTTCTTTTTCACGAATAGCACAGGTGCTCCCCGCGGAGAGTAACTCTGTCAGATGAATCCTTTATCTAGCAGTTCTTGCAGTTGTACTTGGAGTTCCCTAAGTTCAGCAGGTGCCATACGGTAAGGCGCCTTCGATACTGGAGCAGCTCCGGGCATTAGCTCAATTTCAAATGAAATTTCGCGTTCCGGTGGAAGCCCTGGTAGCTCTTCCGGGAAGATATCCACATACTCCCTGATAACAGGTACATCTTCTGGTGTTAGCTTCATTTCGTGCTCTTTGTCCACCATGTTAGCTAAATACCCTTGACAGCCATTATGTAATACCCGAAATTTCGATGAAACTATGATTTCCTTTTAGACAAGGAAAATCCCGAGTCTTACTCTTGGATGTCGATATAAAACTCACGATCTGAGTTAAATATCAGTATATGTTTGAGTTCTCGTTTAATTAGCTATGAGACTCAATAAGCAGTTTGCTTAGTCATGCATCTGACCCTTGAGCAAAAAGCGAAGAAAAAATCCTTTGATTTTATGATTGGTCAAAGTTTGACCGAAAAAGTCAAAGTTGACCGAAAAGTCAAAAGGTTGACCAGGAAGGTCAATTAGATGAAGGAGCTGAGATACGGCAAAGCAGTATGGAATTATACTGCGGTAAACCTTCATTTCGGTCGAATTAGCAAGCATAAGTTATGAGATCACCCTAGAAAAATCAAGCACACTAAGTTGGATATCAAGGGCCAGATGGCTTTAAGAAATAAGAAAAAATTTTATACAGTCCGTTTTTACACAGATGAATTTTGGACTGTAGTACAGTATAAAAATATTGTGTTTAACAAACACAGTATTAGAAATATCTGTGTAGCAGAAAAATGGACTGAATATTGAGGAAAAGTCAAACAGGGCTTAATATGGATGACATCATCCTATCCTTAATTTATGACATCATAATTGGATTAAATAAGCTTGGAAAGAAAGCAAGGAAGGCTCTAGAAGAGATGACATGGCCGGCCACCTCAGGGGCAAAAATGCCAAAATTTTATCTTTAGGGGTTAAAGTGAAAATTTTGGAAAATTGATGATGTAAGCAAAGTGATGTCATCAAAATGATGTCATCATTTGCTTGGAGAACAAGGTGATGGCCGGCCAACATGCCACTTGGAAGGTCAAATAGTAAATATTTTGTCTTTTGGGGGCAAAAGTGTAATTTTGGAGAAAAATGATGATGTAAGCATGAGGTAAGCACATGATGTCATCAAGATGATGTCATCATGATGAGGTAAGCAAAACTTGGGCTCCAAGGCAACCAATGGCCGGCCACATGTAGGGGACTAACTAGCAAATATTTTATTTTTAAGCCCTAATATGCAATTTTGGAAATAAAAATAAATGGTGAAAATTTGTAATTTTCACCTATAAATAGAGCTGTTGGGGGGCAGCTTTTGGCAGCTCAAAACACCCCAAAACTCTGCCCAATTTTCTCCACAAAGTCCCCTAAAAGCCGAGCCAAAGAGTGAAAAAATTTTTGGAACCATTTCTTGGCCAAGTGGCCGGTTGTGAACAAGAAGAAAAAGCAGAAAAAAAAAATGTTAGAGACTGGTAAGTGTGAGGGGCCGGGTCTGTTTAGGGACAGCCACCAAGGGACCAAAAAGCTTTGGTGCCCATTGGAGGGGAGGAGCAAGGCCGGACTTGGTGAGGAGTAGCAACCAAAGGACAGAAAAATTTTGGGCAAGTCCTAGGGAGTGGCCAGTTGTGTAGGGAGCAAGGGAGGTAATTTCTGTAATACCTGATTTTTATGACTGAACGATTCTTTGTATAGAACTTACATTGAACCGTAAATGCATTTATGGAAAAAGCCCAGTTAAGGGTTTTTAATTATGTTTTGTGAGTTTTATGGTTATATAAGACTCAAACAGGATTAATTAATTAAGAAAACAACCTTTTAAGTCAAAAGGAGCAATATGGCAAAATTTCTTGAAAAGTCAAACTTTGACAGAAAAACGTCACGGTTGACCGAAAAGTCAACTATTGACCAAGAAAGTCAAAATTTGACAAAAAAGGTCACTAATCACAAGAAAGTCGATGGTTGATCCAAAAAGTTCAAGAAATGATGCTTCGAGTCTGTACGATTTATTAAGAAACCGTATGGAATTTGTACCGGACGAAAACCGGTTTTTCAGATAATAAGAAATGTTTAAGACTTAAGAACCACCCTAGAAAATCAAGTACATTGAGTTCGAGTATAGGGCAAAAGGGTTTTACGAAATAAGAAAAATTCTATACCGTCCATTTTTACGCCGGTAAATTTTGGACTGCATTTCGGTAAACCAATACTGAGTTTAAGTAAATCCAGTATTGGAAATACCTGAATTAACTTAAAAATGGGCTGCACATAGCAAGAAGAGCCAAACAAGCCTAAGATAAGCTTACCTCATTAACTTTTTGATTATGACATCATTAAGTTAATTTAAGAAAAAAAATTTGGAAATTAGTTGTCTTCCACCCCTTTGTTGGCCGGCCACATGTCCCTCCATTTGTGGGATTTGTTGCTTCTTGAGGGGCCAAAATCTAATTTCAAAAAAGTTTCTCAACCTCTATAAATAGAGGTGGGCATTGTTCACAAATTTGGATGTGTAGCCAAACTCTTGCAATTTTGTTCCACAAAAATCCGAACTTTGTGTGAAAGAGAGAGACAAGAAAAATTTGCAAAACCAAGTGTGTGGGAGGCCTTAGGGTGGTCGGATTTAGGTTAGTAACCAAGCAAAAAGTTGGAGAAAATTTTGGAACCCAAATCCTTAGCCAAGGCCGGTTGTAGGGGGAGAACCAAGCCAAGAATCCAAACCGGGTTTTGGAGCAATTGGCTGGAAATTTTGGTGCAAGTTGGTGACCGGACTTCAAGGGAAAGAAGGCTGGAAATTTCGGACCTTTTAGCCAAGCAAGACCAGCGGCTGTTGGTTAGGAAAAAGGGAGGAAACCGAGCCCACCTGAGCCAAGAAAGTGAGGTAAAACCCTAACCGATTCAAGCTTTCATTTAAATTTCGTGTGGAGAAATTTAAATGTATTTAAGCTATGGTTTGTAAGGGTATAAGCACTTTTTAGTTCTGCCCTGTTTTACAAGTTATAAGCATGTGCTTGATTTGTTTAGGTTTAGGGCTTGGTGGTTGATTATGTGCATGCTAGGTGTTTGTGTGAATGCCTAGGATTTTTATATGTTATGGATGAACGTAAATTTGGCTTGCATGTTGGAGAACCCAACGTTAGAAACGTTATGCATGTCTGTTTTAGGCTCCCGCTGAGTTCGGTTGAGGTAGGGTGAACGTTTTAGGACATAAATGAAATTTTAAACCGAAAACTGCCAACTCGGGTAGAAATTGGCCAGTTTCGGGAAAAACAGTTTTGAGGCTTCTAGAGCCGAATCAGGGGAAACTCAAAACATGAAAGTTTTTAAGTAGAGTTTTTCCTAGAGGACACGTGGACAGTTTTGTAAAATGAGGCTCCAATGGCCTCGGTTTTACCAAAACCCGTGCCTAAGGTGTCCAGGACCCGAGCACGGCCGGACAAGTTCCTCAGGGGTTTTGACCACGAAAACGCCAGAACTGGGTTTTACCCAAAACATAAAAGTTGTAGAGTTTTTAAATTTTACAACTTTCATGAAGACAAGTTTTACAGATTCAGTCTGGATTTTAAGATGAAAATGAATTTCGGAGAACTGTACAGGAATTATGGAAATCCTGTACAGGATTTACAAAGTTGACACAGAAAATGCATATTTTTGCAGTTTCACTGCAAATGGACATTGAGAAACTGTTCCAAAGGCAGTTTCCAATAGTCAATAAATTTATAAGTCTCGTTTTAAGATTTTCAATCCTTAAAATTAAACAAAAGGGTTTATATACAAAAAATTAAGGTTTTCATTTCCTAAAAATAAGATTTTAAAACCAAAGTTAAAAACTACCCGAATAGGGTTACCAAAGTAACCAGTTAGGATAACGTAAAAATAAGTAAGGCTTATAACTAAGGTTATAAAAGAATGTTGGTTATACTACCAACAGTTCTAACCCTTACTTTTATTTAATTTCAGAACGTTGCACGACGAGGTGTCCCAGCGGAACCTAACTCCACGATTGGACACCGCATTTACGAACGAGGTAAGTACAACTCCGCCTACAGCATAGGCTTGTTGTGAATACTTGCCTAAGTATGATTGCTAGTTATGAATGCTACATGTTACATGCTCAGTGTTATAGATTAGCTTAGGAATGCTATGATTCTATGTTATGAACGTATGTTTTGTATGCTATGGTCTATAGAAGCATGATTAGGGTTAAGTTATGTTAAGATTAATTGAGTGAAACATCACGATGCATGTTCACTAATTAACAAATAAAAGATTAAGTTATGATGGCAAGCAATTGCCTGTGTCGTACCGACCCGCGTCAGGTCGGGTTGAGCTATGGCAAGAGTAAGTCCATAGAGCGCGCCCGGTACGAACACTCATGTTATGGGGCCCAAAAGTAAGGTTAAGTTAAGAAAGTTATGAAGAGATAAGAGAGCATAAGGAAGCATAAACGGATCATGCATACGATATGTCAAGTTATGTTATGAAATGTTATGCCATGTTATGATTAAGAAAGGTTATGAAATGTTATGCCATGTTATGATTAAGAAAGGTTATGAAATGTTATGCATGAGATAAGTATAAATGTATGTTATGTTATACAATGTTATGTTAGGTTAGATTATGTGTGTTTTTAATATCGCGGTATTAATAGTTGTACTTGCTGAGCTTTCGCTCACTGTCTTACGTCTATGCTGTAGGTAAGCAGCCTGCCAGCAACCAATGATACAAGATGGAAGCGAGGTGTGCTGGACTGTGAAATGTGGGAATAATGCCGCCACACGTTTTGTTTATTATGTCAATATTTTACAAGCTTTATTTATACCTACACAACGTTTTAATTATTCAGTATAATTATTTACGTAGGTGCGTATATATATTTATACGGCTTATAAAAAAAAAAAATATATTCCGCTGTTTTACGTATAAGTACGTAAGTATGTATGTATGTATGTACGGTAACGGCCTGTGCTAGGCGGGTCGTTACAGAGTTGGTATCAGAGCGGTTTCCTGCGACTAAATTTCACAGTCAGCCTGCCATCGCCTCCATCATTGTAAGTTAAAATTTTATTTTCATATGTTAATAATTATTATGCGAATATGTATGATTAGATTTACGATTATGGATCCGGAGCCCGTAGAAGAGGACCGACGCGCGGTTTCAGCGTTCTACGAGTCACGGCCTCTACTATTCGATGGAACACCCCGGACGGTGGCATTATCGGTCTGGTTCTACGATCTGGAGATGATTTTCCTCCTTTGCCACATAGAGCCACATCTACATGTTTCATTGGCTAGTCGATGTTTGGCAGCCGATGCACGGTTATGGTGGATAACGATCGGCGAGGGGACGTTACCTGCTCGTACGTGGGCACATTTTCGTGTCTGCATGACTAACCGCTATGGACGGTGCTGGACGATGGGATAGACGAGCATTATCGAGATCCCGAGATTTATCGGGATATGCAGCACGAGCGGTATTACATGATGGTCGATGACTGGCGAGCCTATCCACATGAGCCGATGGATCACTATTACCGGAGATTCCAGGAGGCTATGTTGCCTCACATTCCGTTGGACATACCGCATTCAGGATTACAGTCTATAGTGATTCTGCGGGACGGACTACCTGCACAGATCCGTCAGCACACGCCCATACCGACGCAGATTATGACAGTGGCCCATATGATCGGGTACATTTTAGCTGCGGAGGTCATCGCACAGGATTTGCAGGCCGATGCTCACGTAGCAGAGCATGAGGTACCAGTCGATGACGCCGAGATGCCCGAGCTGGTTTACGAGCCGGAGCCGATATATGAGCCAGAGCCCGCTTATGAGCCCGACCCGGTCGACCAGGAGGATCCAATACCCGACCCGGTACAGGAGGCCGAGGATGATGGTTATGATGCTGATGAGGACATGGATGCTGATGCGCCCGAGGACCCTCCGATCATCGTCATATCTAGTGATGACGAGGACGATGACGAGGAGCCCGATCACGAGCCAGGATTCGGAGGATGGCTCGATGAGGATGATGACGATGACGGGCCAGTGTTAGTAGGATGGCCCGACGAGGGAGATAATTTTGAGGAGGATCCCGAGGAGATCCCAGACGATGACGGAGAGGACGACTCCGATATCTCCACCGTTACGGTAGCAGAGTTAGATTAGGCTCAGATCACGTGTATATGTATATGTTTTGAGACTGATGTACTAGCTTATTTTATTTTGATATTAGGCTTGTACTTTTGTACGATGGTAAAGTGGTAGACACTTCCATCTCAAAGTTTTGACTTTGTATATGTTAAGATATGTAAATGTGATAATGTAAGTATGATATGTATGATGTAAAGAAAAGTAATTACAAGTTAAGTAAATATGGTGTACTTTTTGTGAGTTTACAAAAAGACAGTTTACAAGAAAAATATATGAAATAGCAAGTTATGGATGATATGATATGAATGTTTATGATACGATATGATAAGTATATTATATTATGATATGACAATATTGTGATATAATATGTTAAGATATGAATGCAAAGAAAGGATATTAATGATTAGTAATATCTTTTCTTATGATTTAAATAGGAATTTAAAAATGGTTCGCACGCGAAAAGCTGCACCAGTAAACCCACTTGCGCCAGATCTAGCAACCGTTGTAGCGAATTTACAACGACAGTTGCTCGAGCAGCAACAAGAGACAAACCAGCTGAGAGAGCAGCTAGCTCAGTTACACCAGAGACCCCAGGTCAACGAGGTTCCCTTACCCGCGGAGCAAGCACCTCCAGTGGCACCTCCAGTGCCCAATGTTCCGCGACATGCTGAGGTACCAGTAGCACCTGCTGGGGTACCGGCAGACCCACCTCCGACAAGAGAGGATTTGTTATATAAGAGGTTTAGGCGGATGAAAGCGCCTGAATTTGAGGGAACAACAGACCCAATAGCCGCAGACAACTGGTTGATAGACATCCAAGTTATCCTAGACTTTATGCGGCTTACTGAACAGGAGAAAGTCTTATGTGCTTCTTTTGCTCTTAAGAAGGACGCGAGACACTGGTGGATAACCGTTCAGATGCGTAGGAACGTCATGACAATGAGCTGGCAGATTTTGTGCTGAGTTTCGTAGTATGTACTCAACGGTCCTTGCCGCTCAACAGGACGAATTCACCAGCTTCAACAAGGGTCTATGACGGTGATGGAAGCCGTTAAGAAGTTCGAACAGCTAGCCGCTTGTGCCCGGAGCTGGTACCGAACGAACAGAGAAGTTCGGAGAATGATGAAGATGTTCCGACGACATATCCAAGCAAGTTAGTGCAGGAAGCAGCCCACCTACCCTGGTATCCGACTGCGTGAGCAGAGCAATACGAGCTGAATACTGGATCAACCAGGACAAAGAAGCAAGGGCGCAGTTTTACAAGGCCAAGAAGGAAGAAAAGGCCGTTCTAAGCAGACCAGCCCGTCAGAGTGCTGAGCCAATCAGAAAGGTCAGAATAATAACCCTGCTCAAAGTTCCAAACAGTTTGGGAGGAACAAGAGAAAGGGAAATTTTTCTGGACAGGGCCAGCAACAAAATTTCCCTCAGAAGAGGAATAATAGAGGAAGTGAGGGTAATAAACTCTGACTACCCGGTATGTAATACCTAGTTATTTAACGATTATGATTCTTTGTACAAAAAATTCAAATTGTACCTTAAGAATATGAATGAAAAAGCCCGGTTAAGGGTTTTTATAATGTTTTGTGAGTTTTTATGACTTTAAAAGACTCAAAAATAATTTCTAGGACAAGAAAACGTCCTTTTAGGTAAAAAGGAATGAAAATGGCCAAAAATGTATGTTGGTCAAAGTTTGACCAAAAACGTCGATGGTTGACCAAAAAGTCAACTGTTGACCACGGGAGTCAAATCTCGGCAAGAAAGTCACCTGTCGACAAGAAAGTCAATGGTGGACGAGAAAGCCAAAGATTGACCCCAAAAAGTTGAAGAAAAGACGGTACGAGTAAAATCGCCGCAGTATAGAATTATACTGAATATGCCGTTTTTACTGATAAAATGATATGTTTAGAACTTAAAACCACCATAGAAAGACAAGCACATTAAGTAGAATAAAGGGCAAAAAGGGTTTTAAGAAATAAGGAAATTTTTATACAGTTTGTTTTCACACAGATAAATTTTGGACTGCCGTTCGGTAAACTAATACTGTGCATAAGTGAATCCAGTATTAGAAATACCTGTGTTAAAACAATAATGGACTGCATAACAAGGTAAAGAGCCAAACAAACCTTAGAATGGCTTACCTCATTCACCTTTTGGATTATGACATCATTATGTCATTTAAAAAAAAATTGGAAAGTATTTGGTTGGCATTAGCCATGCAATGGCCGGCCACATGCCCCCCCCCCCTAAGTCCAATTTCTGATTTTTTTGAGGACTAAAGTGTGCAATTTCAAGAAATTCCAACCTCTATAAATAGGTGAGAGTACTATTGAAAAAAATTAGAAAACTTAGCTAAACTTTGCCAAATTTTCTCCACCAAAATCCGAACTTCAACAAGAGAGAAAGGAAGGAAATTTTGCAAAAACCAAGTGTGTTTTAAGCCTAGGGATAGTCGGTTTTACCTTAGAGAGCAAGCAAGGAAGTTTGAAAAAAAATTGGAACCCAATTCTAGGCCAAGGGCCGGTTGTGTGGGGCAAGAGAAAAGCAAGAGAAAAAAAGTTGAATCCAAAGGGGGATTTAGAGTTTTGAGTGTTGGTTTCCACTTAGAACATCATTTAAGAGCACTTGAGCATTTGGTGCACAAGTTGGCCAAAGGACCGGCTGTTGGAGAGGGAAAAAGGGGAGCCAAGAGCCAATCCAAAAATTCGGATCCAAGGTGAGGTAAAATTCCAAGTTCTTAAGCTTTCATTTAAATTTCAATTGGAGAAATTTAAATGTATTTAAGTATGTGTTGTAATGAGCATAAGCTCACTTTAATTTTCTGCCCTAAATTAAGATTATAGGCTATGTGCTTGTTATGGTTAGGATTTATGGTTTGGTGGTTATGATTTTTGCATGCTAGATGTTTGTGAATTGGTTAGGGTTTATGTACATTATGTTTGATGCTAAATTTGATTTGCATGTTGAATATTGGACGTTAGAAAACGCTGCATGACCACTTTCTAGGCTCCCGCTGAGTTCGGTTGAGGTAGGGTGAACGTTTTAGGACGTAAACAAAATTTTAAACCGAAAACTACCAACTCGGGTAGAAATTGGCCAGTTTCGGGAAAAACAGTTTTTGAGGCTTCTAGAGGCCGAATCAGGGGAAACTCAAAACATGAAAGTTTTTAAGTAGAGTTTTTCCTAGAGGACAACGCGGACAGTTTTGTAAAATGAGGCTCCAATGGCCTCGGTTTTTACCAAAACCCGTGCCTAAGGTGCCCAGGACCCGAGCACGGCCAGGACAAGTTCCTCAGGGGTTTTGACCACGAAAACGCCAGAACTGGGTTTTACCCAAAACATAAAAGTTGTAGAGTTTTTAAATGTTTACAACTTTCATGAAGACAAGTTTTACAGATTCAGTCTGGATTTTAAGATGAAAATGAATTTCGGAGAACTGTACAGGAATTATGGAAATCCTGTACAGGATTTACAAAGTTAACACAGAAAATGCATATTTTTGTAATTACACTGCAAAATTGACATTGAGAAACTGTTCCAAAGGCAGTCTCCAATAGTCAATAATTTTATACGACTCCTTTTAAGGTTTTCAGTTTTTTTTAAAAGATTGAACAAAAGGATTTTTAAACCAAAACCTAAGAATTCTTTTCTAAGAAATAAGTTTGTTTTTAAAACCTAAGTTAAAGATTTAACCGGTTAGGGTTACTTAGGTAACCAATTAGGACAATGTAAAGATAAGTAAGGTTATATAAGAATGTTGGTTATATTACCAACAGTTCTAACCCTTACTTTTATTAATCTCAGAACGTCGCACGCCGAAGTGTCCCAACGGGATTTAACTCGACTTTTGGACACAGCTTTTACGAACGAGGTAAGTACAACTCCGCCTACAGCATGGGCTTTGTTGTGTATACTTGCCAAAGTATGATGAAAATGCTATGTAGTGTAAATGTTACCTCTTATGTGTTGTAGATAGTTTTAAGTTATAGGAAATGTTATAGAAAATGTCATGCTTTGTAGTATGCTATGATTATGTGTTAAGAGTATGTTATAAAATGCTATGATGATATGCTATGTTATATGCTATGGTATGCTATGTGTTATAAAAAAGTTGAAATGCTATGATTTAGAATGCCATGGAATAGGTTATGATGATAAGATTATAAATTAATTGTGTGACATATCACGATGTATGCTCACTAATTAATACAATTAAGTATGAGATAATGAAAGTTATGATGGCAAATAATTTGCCTGTGTCGTACCGACCCGCGTTAGGTCGGGTTGAACTATGGATTGAATTGGAAATGGTTTGGCCGCCCCAACCAATTCATAGTTGCGCGCCCGGTACGAACACTTACGTTATGGGGCCCACAAGATAAGACAAGATAAGTTATGATAAGTTAAGAAAGCAAGTTACGATTAATTAAGCAAGCATAATGAAGCATAAATGGCTCATGCATAAGTTAAGATAAGTTATATTATGTTATGCTTAAGTTATGATTAGTGTGGTATGTGTGATGTGTTTTATTTAAAGTAAATTGCGGTATAGAATAGTTGTACTTGCTGAGCGAAAGCTCACTGTCTTACGTCTGTGCTGTAGGTAAGCAGCCTGGAAATAATTCTTGATGCAAGATGGAGGGCATGGATTGGCGGACTGTGAAATGTGGGAATAAACCGCTACGCGTTTCGTTATATTATGTAATTATGAAATAAGTTTTATTTACACCCAAACAACGTAATTAATGTTCGATATACATTTATATTTCGTATGTAAGTACAGTATAAAAAAAAAAAAAAAATTTCCGCTGTGTAAGTTATGTATGTACGATATGTATGTATGGTAACGACCTGTGCTAGGCGGGTCGTTACAGAGTTGGTATCAGAGCGGTTCCCTGCGATCAAATTTCACAGTCAGCCTGCCATCGCCGCCATCATTGTAAGTTAAAAATTTTATTTTCGTATATTAATAATTATTATGCGCCTATATTATGATAGACTTGACGATATGGACCCGGACCAAGTCGACGCGGACCGAGAGGCGACGAGGTCATTCTTTCAGTCGTGTCCGCTTATGTTTGACGGCACGAGACGTACGGTACCAGTGGCAGCATGGTTGTATGATATGGAGTTGATCTTCCATACCTGCCACATCGAGGCCCGGCTACAGGTTTCCTTGGCTAGCCGATGTTTCGCTGTTGACGCTAGGATATGGTGGATCATCCTTGGAGAGCGTCAGTTGCCGAGCCGCACGTGGCCGCATTTTCGCACGGCAGTGATGGCTCGTTACGGGCCGATGATAGGCGAGGGAGCGGGCGATGTACTCCGCGATGCTGAGATCTATGAGGACATGCACCACACTCGTTACCTCAGCTACGTAGCTGATTGGCACGCGTATCCTCAGGAGACGATGGCCCATTATTGTCGACGATTCCAGGAGTCGATGCTGCCATACATTCCTCAGTATCTACAGAGTCCCGAGCTGCAGGCCTTAGTTATTCTGAGGAACGGATTGCCTATTCAGATCCGGCAGTACATTCCTGAACCCATGCTCGGTTTGTCAGTTGGACACATGATTGAGGCTATTTTGGGAGTCGAGGCTAACATTCACGATATGCCAGCCCCGGATTTGGCAGAGGCTCAGCAGGCGCCAGTAGAGGACGCCGAGATACCAGAGCCGGTGTATGAGCCAGATCCAGCCTACCAGGAGGACCCGATGGCTGCCGACCCGATGCCAGAGGTACCTGCTCATGAGGTCGACTTTGAGGCCGAGGCTGATGACTATGACGGGGATGATGAGATGGACGTTCCCGAGGACCCGATTCCTCCTATTATCGTATTATCGAGTGATGAGGAGGATGATGAGGAGCCAGATCCTGAGTTAGAGCACGCAGGTTGGCTGGACTTCGAGGAGGATCCGGAGGAGATCTTCGATGAGGACGGAGAGGCCGACTCCGACGTCTCAGTAGTCACAGTTGTAGAGTTAGATTAGGATTAGATCGATCGATTATGTATATATTTTTGCTTTTAAGACTGTTTGTACTAGCTTATTATTTTTTGAGATAGGCTTGTACTTATGTACGATGGTAAAGTGGTAGACACTTCCATCATATTTTTGACCCTGTGTATACAGTATGACGAACATATATGTACGTATATTATTGTAAATATGATGTACTTTTTGTAAATGTACAAAAGATAAGTTCAAAGTATGGTATGAATGATAAATGTTATGTTATGAGATACAATGTCTGTATTATGACTATGAATGCTATGATAAGTATGTAATGTTAAGTATTACATTATGATAAGATAAATGATGAATGAAAGAAAGGATATTAATAGTATGATAATATCTTTTCTAAATGATATGATAGGATGGTACGCCCACGTCGAGCAACGCCAGTAAATCCGCCCGAGCCGGATTTCGCGACAATTGTTGCAAATTTGCAAAGACAGCTGCTCGAACAGCAGCAAGAAACTAACAGATTGCGAGAACAGATAGCGCAATTGAATCAGAGGCCCCAAGTGAACGAAGTTCCACCCCCAGTACAACAGGTACCGCCAGTGGTACCTCAAGTTCCAGAGGTCCAACCAGAGATTCCTCGGAATGCTGAGATTCCGATGGCACAAGCAGGAGGACAGGACAATGTACAGCCAGTGCGGGAGGATCTGCTGTACGAGAGATTCAGGCGGATGAAGGCGCCTGAATTTGAAGGGGTAACTGACCCAATCGCCGCCGATAATTGGTTGATTGATATCCAGGTTATTTTGGATTTCATGCGGCTTACAGAACAGGAGAAGGTTCTCTGTGCTTCATTTGCCTTGAAGAAAGATGCACGGCACTGGTGGATGACCGTTCAAATGCGGCGGGATGTCATGGCCATGAACTGGCAGGATTTTGTAACCGAATTCCGTGCCATGTACTACAACGCGGAGATACTGGCGGCTCAGCAAGATGAGTTCACCAGTTTACGACAGGGATCGATGACGGTTATGGAGGCCGTAAAGAAATTTGAGCAGCTAGCCCGTCTGTGCCCGGAACTGGTTCCGAATGAAAAGGAAAAGGTCAGAAGGATGATGAAGATGTTCCGCACAGACATCTCCAAGCAGGTCAGTGCAGGCAGTAGCCCACCTACCCTGGTATCTGATTGTGTCAGTAGAGCGATAAGAGCTGAGTACTGGATCAACCAGGACAAGGAAGCTAGGGCTCAGATTTTTAAAGCCAGAAAGGAGGAAAAGGCCGTGGTAAAGCAGACACAGCCTCGTCAAAACGCTGAGACCAACCAGAAGGGCCAGACCAGTAGCCCTGCCCAGAATTCCAAGCAGTTTGGAAAGAATAAGAGAAAGGGTAATTTCACGGGCCAGGGACAACAGAAAAACTTCCCACAGAAGAGTAATAATCGGGGAAGGGATGGTAACAGCGTTGAGTATCCGCAGTGTGCCAAATGCGGAAAGAAGCATCCAGGGGTATGCAGAATGGGGACAAATGTTTGTTACCTATGTGGCAAGGAGGGGCATTTTGCCAGAAGCTGCAACCAGAACCCCCAAAACCAGAACCCTCCACCATCTAACCGAAACGCACCCGGTCAATTACACGCAGTCCAAGCCAGACTCGAAGGACCCTCGATCACGCAAGGCAGATTGGAGGCTCCTGAACCTCAAGCCAGGATCTATGCTTACACGAGAGGAGATGCTGAAGCAGGAACTTCTCACGTGGTGACAGGTCAGATCTCTATCACCACTCATGAAGCTATTGCCTTGTTTGATTCTGGAGCCACTCACTCGTTTATATCCTTAGAGTTCGCCCAGAAGTTAGGAAGAGGTGTTGATAAGTTAGAGCAGCCTTTCAAAACTTCTCTGCCATCCGGAGAAATTTTATGGTCCGATTTCTGGATACAGAATATTCCCGTAATTATTTGTGGTAGAGAATTGTATGTAGATCTCATCGCGATCCGACTTCAGGATTTCGATGTGATCTTAGGGATGGACTTCTTGGGCAAGTACAACGCCAAGATCGACTGCCGGAAGCGTTGTGTGGCTTTCAATCCCTACGATGAAGAGGAGTTCAATTTCCATGGACAGTCTCGGAACTCAACAACCAGATTGGTCACGGCAATGAAAGCTTGGAAAATGTTAGCTAGTGGCTGTCAGGGGTACTTAGCTAACATGGTGGACAAGGATCGGGAGATGGAATTAACGCCGGAAGATGTCCCCATTATTAAGGAATATGTGGATATCTTTCCGAAGGATTTGCCAGGGCTTCCGCCAGAACGTGAAATTTCGTTCGAGATCGAGTTGCTACCTGGAGCTGCTCCGATATCGAAAGCACCTTACCGCATGGCACCAGCTGAGCTTAGAGAACTGCAAGTGCAATTACAAGAGTTGCTCGACAAGGGATTCATCCGACAGAGTTACTCTCCGTGGGGAGCGCCTGTTTTGTTCGTTAAGAAAAAGGATGGATCGTTGCGTATGTGTATCGACTATCGCGAGCTGAATAAGATCACAATCAAGAACAAGTATCCCCTCCCGAGGATAGACGATCTGTTTGATCAGCTTAGGGGAGCAGTGGTATTTTCAAAGGTCGATCTGCGATCAGGTTATCATCAGCTCAAGATCAAGGAGTCAGATATCTCCAAGACGGCTTTTCGTACGCGCTATGGACACTACGAATTCTTGGTTATGCCGTTTGGACTGACCAACGCCCCAGCTGCTTTCATGGATCTTATGAACAGAGTGTTCAAAGAATATTTGGATAAGTTCGTCATCGTCTTTATTGACGATATTTTGGTTTATTCAAGGTCCCAGGAAGAACATAAGCAGCATTTGAGAGTAGTGATGGAGACGTTGAGACGACATCAGCTATATGCCAAGTTCACAAAATGTGAATTTTGGCTAGAAAAGGTGCATTTCTTGGGGCATGTGGTGTCCAAAGAAGGGATTTCTGTGGATCCTGCTAAGGTAGAGGCAGTTAGTTTATGGCCCAGACCTAAGAATGTTACGGAAATCAGGAGTTTCCTTGGATTAGCTGGCTATTATCGGCGATTCGTAGAGGGATTTTCAAAGATCGCAACCCCTCTTTCTGCTCTTACCCGGAAAGGAAGGAATTTCGAGTGGACATCGAAATGTGAAGAGAACTTTCAGGAGCTAAAAAAGAAGCTTACTAGCGCCCCAGTGTTAGTAATTCCTGACGTAGATGCGGGAAATTTCGTTATTTACAGTGATGCTTCCAAAATAGGACTTGGAGCGGTCCTGATGCAACATGGAAAGGTGGTCGCCTATGCCTCACGACAATTGAAGGAGCACGAAAAGAACTACCCTACGCACGATCTGGAGTTAGCAGCGGTAGTTTTTGCACTCAAGATCTGGAGGCACTACTTATACGGGAATAAATGCGAAATTTACACAGACCACCAGAGCCTCAAGTACATTTTTACTCAGAAAGAGCTCAACATGAGACAACGTAGATGGCTAGAACTTGTGAAGGATTATGATTGTGAAATCCTTTACCATCCTGGAAAGGCAAACCGGGTGGCAGATGCTTTAAGTCGGAAATCGGTAGGCATGCTGATGTCTATTGAGATTTTTCCGAAGCCACTACAAAGAGAAATTTCTGAGTTCAACTTGGAGCTGTTGACGGGAAGATTGTCCTCTCTGACCCTCCAGTCCAATCTTTTGGAAGTTATCAAGACGCATCAAGGAAAAGACCCATCTTTGATGAAGGCGCAACTTTTCAATGAAAAGAACAAGGAGTTTAAGACCTCTGCGATGGTGTTATCTACTTCAAAGAAAGGATTTGTGTTCCCGACTTTAAGTTTTTGAAGGATCAGATACTATCAGAGGCACATAAGACGCCGTATTCAGTGCATCCAGGAGCTTCCAAGATGTACAAAGATCTCCGAGAGAATTATTGGTGGCCAAGCATGAAGAATGAGATAGCAAAGTACGTGTCAAAATGCCTAACTTGCCAGAGAGTGAAGGCCGAACATCGACATCCAGGCGGAGAATTGCAGAAGATAGAGCTTCCCGAATGGAAATGGGAGCAAATCACTATGGATTTTGTCGTAGGACTGCCCAGAACTTCAAATGGGAATGACACAATCTGGGTGGTTGTTGATCGACTAACCAAATCCGCCCACTTCATCGCTATCAAAGCCACTTATTCGGTAGAAAAATTGGCTGAAGTCTACGTATCCCAGATCGTCAGATACCATGGAGTACCGAAATCGATCATCTCGGACCGTGATGGACGTTTCACTTCTCGATTTTGGACAAGTGTGCACAATGCTATGGGGTCGAAGCTGAAGTTTAGTACGGCTTTCCATCCCCAAACTGACGGTCAATCAGAACGAACCATCCAGACGCTAGAAGATATGTTGAGAGCATGTGTTCTGGATTTCATGGGAAACTGGGATCAGAAGCTGCAAATGATCGAATTTTCATATAACAATAGCTATCATGCTTCGATTGGTATGGCTCCCTTTGAAGCATTGTATGGAAGGAAATGTCGATCCCCCATTCATTGGCAGGAGGTGGGTCAGAAGCAGCTTCAAACCACGGATTTTATCCGAAAGACTTCAGAGGATATTAAAAAGATTAAACAAAGGCTAGATGTGGCTTTCAGTCGTCAGAAAAGCTATGCTGACAAGCGTAGAAGGCCTTTGGAATTCCAAGTCGGAGATGCGGTATTCATAAAGATAGCTCCAATGAAGGGAGTAATGCGTTTGGCAAGAAAGGGAAGCTTAGTCCAAGGTATACTGGACCATTTGAAATCCTTGAAAGAGTTGGGAAAGTAGCTTATAAGCTTGCCCTACCGCCAGAACTTGCGTCAATGCACAATGTATTCCACATCTCGATGCTCAAAAAGTATGTGTCAGACCCTTCTCATGTGCTTAACCAGGAACCAGTGGAAGTTCAAACGGACTTAACTTATGAAGAAAAGCCCGTACGAATATTAGATCGGGAAGAGAAGGTCTTAAGGAATAAGACGATTCCCATGGTTAAAGTGTTGTGGCGAAACCACAAGGTTGAAGAAGCAACCTGGGAATTAGAAGATAGTATGAGGAAGAACTACCCCGGTTTGTTCTAATTTTCGAGGACGAAAATTTTTAAGGGGGGTAGATTGTAATACCTAGTTATTTAACGATTATGATTCTTTGTACAAAAAATTCAAATTGTACCTTAAGAATATGAATGAAAAAGCCCGGTTAAGGGTTTTTATAATGTTTTGTGAGTTTTTATGACTTTAAAAGACTCAAAAATAATTTCTAGGACAAGAAAACGTCCTTTTAGGTAAAAAGGAATGAAAATGGCCAAAAATGTATGTTGGTCAAAGTTTGACCAAAAACGTCGATGGTTGACCAAAAAGTCAACTGTTGACCACGGGAGTCAAATCTCGGCAAGAAAGTCACCTGTCGACAAGAAAGTCAATGGTGGACGAGAAAGCCAAAGATTGACCCCAAAAAGTTGAAGAAAAGACGGTACGAGTAAAATCGCCGCAGTATAGAATTATACTGAATATGCCGTTTTTACTGATAAAATGATATGTTTAGAACTTAAAACCACCATAGAAAGACAAGCACATTAAGTAGAATTAAAGGGCAAAAGGGTTTTAAGAAATAAGGAAATTTTTATACAGTTTGTTTTCACACAGATAAATTTTGGACTGCCGTTCGGTAAACTAATACTGTGCATAAGTGAATCCAGTATTAGAAATACCTGTGTTAAAACAATAATGGACTGCATAACAAGGTAAAGAGCCAAACAAACCTTAGAATGGCTTACCTCATTCACCTTTTGGATTATGACATCATTATGTCATTTAAAAAAAAATTGGAAAGTATTTGGTTGGCATTAGCCATGCAATGGCCGGCCACATGCCCCCCCCCTAAGTCCAATTTCTGATTTTTTGAGGACTAAAGTGTGCAATTTCAAGAAATTCCAACCTCTATAAATAGGTGAGAGTACTATTGAAAAAAATTAGAAAACTTAGCTAAACTTTGCCAAATTTTCTCCACCAAAATCCGAACTTCAACAAGAGAGAAAGGAAGGAAATTTTGCAAAACCAAGTGTGTTTTAAGCCTAGGGATAGTCGGTTTTACCTTAGAGAGCAAGCAAGGAAGTTTGAAAAAAATTGGAACCCAATTCTAGGCCAAGGGCCGGTTGTGTGGGGCAAGAGAAAAGCAAGAGAAAAAAAGTTGAATCCAAAGGGGGATTTAGAGTTTTGAGTGTTGGTTTCCACTTAGAACATCATTTAAGAGCACTTGAGCATTTGGTGCACAAGTTGGCCAAAGGACCGGCTGTTGGAGAGGGAAAAAGGGGAGCCAAGAGCCAATCCAAAAATTCGGATCCAAGGTGAGGTAAAATTCCAAGTTCTTAAGCTTTCATTTAAATTTCAATTGGAGAAATTTAAATGTATTTAAGTATGTGTTGTAATGAGCATAAGCTCACTTTAATTTCTGCCCTAAATTAAGATTATAGGCTATGTGCTTGTTATGGTTAGGATTTATGGTTTGGTGGTTATGATTTTTGCATGCTAGATGTTTGTGAATTGGTTAGGGTTTATGTACATTATGTTTGATGCTAAATTTGATTTGCATGTTGAATATTGGACGTTAGAAAACGCTGCATGACCACTTTCTAGGCTCCCGCTGAGTTCGGTTGAGGTAGGGTGAACGTTTTAGGACGTAAACAAAATTTTAAACCGAAAACTACCAACTCGGGTAGAAATTGGCCAGTTTCGGGAAAAACAGTTTTTGAGGCTTCTAGAGGCCGAATCAGGGGAAACTCAAAACATGAAAGTTTTTAAGTAGAGTTTTTCCTAGAGGACAACGCGGACAGTTTTGTAAAATGAGGCTCCAATGGCCTCGGTTTTTACCAAAACCCGTGCCTAAGGTGCCCAGGACCCGAGCACGGCCAGGACAAGTTCCTCAGGGGTTTTGACCACGAAAACGCCAGAACTGGGTTTTACCCAAAACATAAAAGTTGTAGAGTTTTTAAATGTTTACAACTTTCATGAAGACAAGTTTTACAGATTCAGTCTGGATTTTAAGATGAAAATGAATTTCGGAGAACTGTACAGGAATTATGGAAATCCTGTACAGGATTTACAAAGTTAACACAGAAAATGCATATTTTTGTAATTACACTGCAAAATTGACATTGAGAAACTGTTCCAAAGGCAGTCTCCAATAGTCAATAATTTTATACGACTCCTTTTAAGGTTTTCAGTTTTTTTTAAAAGATTGAACAAAAGGATTTTTAAACCAAAACCTAAGAATTCTTTTCTAAAGAAATAAGTTTGTTTTTAAAACCTAAGTTAAAGATTTAACCGGTTAGGGTTACTTAGGTAACCAATTAGGACAATGTAAAGATAAGTAAGGTTATATAAGAATGTTGGTTATATTACCAACAGTTCTAACCCTTACTTTTATTAATCTCAGAACGTCGCACGCCGAAGTGTCCCAACGGGATTTAACTCGACTTTGGACACAGCTTTTACGAACGAGGTAAGTACAACTCCGCCTACAGCATGGGCTTTGTTGTGTATACTTGCCAAAGTATGATGAAAATGCTATGTAGTGTAAATGTTACCTCTTATGTGTTGTAGATAGTTTTAAGTTATAGGAAATGTTATAGAAAATGTCATGCTTTGTAGTATGCTATGATTATGTGTTAAGAGTATGTTATAAAATGCTATGATGATATGCTATGTTATATGCTATGGTATGCTATGTGTTATAAAAAAGTTGAAATGCTATGATTTAGAATGCCATGGAATAGGTTATGATGATAAGATTATAAATTAATTGTGTGACATATCACGATGTATGCTCACTAATTAATACAATTAAGTATGAGATAATGAAAGTTATGATGGCAAATAATTTGCCTGTGTCGTACCGACCCGCGTTAGGTCGGGTTGAACTATGGATTGAATTGGAAATGGTTTGGCCGCCCCAACCAATTCATAGTTGCGCGCCCGGTACGAACACTTACGTTATGGGCCCACAAGATAAGACAAGATAAGTTATGATAAGTTAAGAAAGCAAGTTACGATTAATTAAGCAAGCATAATGAAGCATAAATGGCTCATGCATAAGTTAAGATAAGTTATATTATGTTATGCTTAAGTTATGATTAGTGTGGTATGTGTGATGTGTTTTATTTAAAGTAAATTGCGGTATAGAATAGTTGTACTTGCTGAGCGAAAGCTCACTGTCTTACGTCTGTGCTGTAGGTAAGCAGCCTGGAAATAATTCTTGATGCAAGATGGAGGGCATGGATTGGCGGACTGTGAAATGTGGGAATAAACCGCTACGCGTTTCGTTATATTATGTAATTATGAAATAAGTTTTATTTACACCCAAACAACGTAATTAATGTTCGATATACATTTATATTTCGTATGTAAGTACAGTATAAAAAAAAAAAAAAATTTCCGCTGTGTAAGTTATGTATGTACGATATGTATGTATGGTAACGACCTGTGCTAGGCGGGTCGTTACAGTTGTTCTAGTAGTTGTTGCTGCAAAGTAGCCACAACATTCGCAAGATTCTACTCTTGCGGAATTTGGCTTACTCGTACGCGAGGTCGTACCATCTTCTAATTCCTATTTATTTACAAGGAAAAAGTATTGTTATACTTGCACATCACTTATTCCATTCATAACTTATCCTATCGCATCATTCCATATCATATCTTATCGTATCATAAAACATCATATAACAATCCATCATATCATATCATAACTTTATCATAAACTTATTATAAACAATACTTCATCATAATATCATAATATGTTTCATACATGAACTTATTCTTTTTGTACATTTACAAAGAGTACATCATATTTGAGTAATAACATGTAATGTCCTATACACATAACTTACTATATGTACATGGTCAAAATGGGATGGAAGTGTCTATCACTTTACCATCATACCTATTCTATGTACAACCTAAGGTCAAAAGAATAAAAATAATTAAACAATAACTTTAAACTAAAAGTCTACTCTGTTGTGATATCGGAGAAAATATCGGAGTCTGCATCCCAATCTCCATCATCGAATAAGATCTCCTCGGTTCTTCCTCCGGCTCCTCAAGATCTTCCATCTCTTCTTAGATGGCTCCTACTGTTCCTCTCATTCCTCTTGTTCTTCCTCATCATCACTCTCGATGATGATTATGGGAGGATCTTCAGGGTTTTCCCCTTGATCGATCGGAACATCAACAGGGTCCATCTTATCGTCCTCTGCACTGGCCTCCGCTCCTGTGGAGGAATCGCCTGAAATGGCATGGCTGGAATAGATCTTCCGGCATAACTGGACCTCCGTGAAATAATGGCTCCGCAATACCAGCATCATCACTGGAACGACATAGTCATCCTCCAAGGCAGCTCCCTGCTTCATATATGCTATTATCTCTACCTCCATGATATCATTCATCATATCCTCCAATGTCATTCCTGCATAGGCTCCAGAACAAAAAGCCTAACGTTGGGAGGTAACCTCCCTAAGAAGATGTAGTGCCTGTAACTCTGGATCACCCAAGTCGGAGGAATGTGAGGCAACTTCGCGTCCCGGAACTGTTTACAGTAGTGGCCATAGACTCGTTTGGGTACGCGCACCAATCCGTAACATAACTAAGGTATCGTCCAAGGTACATATCGGGTAAATCTCCGGATCACGATAAGGCATGTCGGCGTTTTCGTCTGGAAAAAGCCCATAACGTTGATAATGAGGGCGCGAAAATCTACCCATGTTCCTTTAGGTATCACGGCTATCCAATGTATCCACCATATTCGGGCACCCGCCACTAGGCATCGACTAGCTAATGGGACCTGAAGATGCACCTCTATATGACAAATCCGAATATCAACTCCATATCATAGAGCCATCCTGCTAATGCTACCGTTCGCTAGGTCTATCAAAAAGTAGGGGTTA